>JAPKLW010000008.1:1157877-1254294 GCA_026898455.1 Plectranthus barbatus | reverse complement strand
CGTCTGAATGGCGTATTCTTCAAAACTGTTTCACAGTTTTGATGGTTTCCTTCTTCCTAGACTGTTACAACTCGATCATCCTATACAGGGATTACATGAGGTAATAACACTAAGGTGTAGACTTTGGTATATAGTTTTGACTCATTAAAACATCAAATTAAGGTGGGATTTCTACATCAATACCTAACAAAGACTGAAGAGCCTTCGGCTGACACAAGATCCTTGAGCAGATTGTGAACAGTATACTCGCTCTTGTTTTTCTAAACCAAAATCCTGAAGTCATTAAATGACTTCGATAGAGTGTTGAGTATCAAGTTAATTTTGACATCATTATCAATTTGACCACCCATTAATGTGTACTATTCGATGAGCTGAATGAGTAATTCCGCATGTTCATGCACTGAAGAGCCCTGACCCATTTTCTGCATTACAATGCGCTTCATAAGATTGGATCTAGCATGTCCATCGAGCCCGCCATATGCTACATCAAGACGTCGGATAATATCACGTCCAAGCCATACATCACTATAACGAGGACACAGTGCATTAGACATACCAGCCAAGATGTATTGTCTGGTCATGCCATTTGACTACATCCACATGTGATATCTTCAAAAGTGAGTTTGTCAACCTTATTTCAGAAATTCAAGGTTCTTGGAATTTAAATTCTTCTTCAGTTACTCTACTTTATTGAATTTGGGCAAATCCTAAACAAGCTTAACTCAACAACATAAACTACACACCTACACAATTTACGAGATAAAGTTTAATAACAAAGACAACATAAAACAAATAAACATAAACTAACACGGTCGGGGGGCGTTCACTTTATTGATCTTAAGCAGGAGGGAATTTTAATTCTACATACAAAAAGTATGCAAACTGTGCCTTTTATATTTCATACTACCTTCAAAACTTGCTCGCTGTCAAAACATGCTTCACTAGCCTGGGCACCTCTCACTCTTCCTTTTTCACAGTTGCCCTATCTGTGGTATTATTGTTTTTTAGGCTTACGAGTGGCAATTTCCATTTGCCCAATGCCTACAGAATGATCTCCTTCATTTGATAAATTATCATGGACTCTAAACTGCATTGATTTTCATGCAGCAATTTTGACTCATCCTGATTTTTTATATTTAAATTCTATGAAACTTCTACAAGATTAGGTGAATCAGCATCCACGTATATATACCTACAAACTTTGCTTAGCAAAGTGTTCTTTCGAAGACTTTGAAGCTGCTCCACAATACACTTATGTTTCGCACTCCTCCATAGCTCAACTGATATTGATCTAATCTGGAAATTTAAATCTTTATAGCTAATAGGGCACAAGTTCTCACACTAATAATCAAGACGATAGTCTTGTTTTCTCTTTAAATACTTGAGAATGTGCTTACCACAGTCCAACGCACCTCAGGGTTTAAATGATATCAAGCTACCATGCCTACGACATAACAGATGTCATGCCTTGTACATAGCATTGCAAACAGGAGACCTCTCACTTTAGAAGCAGATTGTACTAGTGCCAAAACATTGTTTTCCTCCTTGGACACACGACACAATGCCTTTCAAAGAGGAATGCTTTGTTTGAAAGGTAGTAACCCTTTATTGGTGCCCTACATATTGAAATGAGCTAACACATTATCAATATAACTAGCCAGAGTTAAGCTCAACATCCTCTTGTTGTGATTGCATGAAACATTAATCCCAAGGTCAATCATTGGAAAAATTTTGGATAACCATCTCTTTATGTCGGACAATACCTACACATCATTTTCGAATCACAGAATATCATATACGTAAAGTCCAAGGAAACGACACTTCTACTGGCACACAACCGATACACACAACTGGCATTCTCATATTATGAAAATCTATATGACTTAATCACCACATAGAAACGTCTGTTCCATGACCGTGAAGCATGTCTGAGTTTGTTCAAGGACTTCCTTAGCATCATGACAAAATGCTCTGCACCTCTCTACACAAAACTTTCTGACTGTTGCATATCGATGTCAAGATCTTCTTCAAGAAACCAATTCAGAAATGGAGTTTTTGTAGGGTTTTTCCGTGAACTGAATCACCAAAACCAAACTGAACCGGATCGATCTATGGATATTGCTCATAATTAAATTTCTCAAAACCCTAGCATGCTCCTATGAATTTAATACAAAGAATTGTGGATTTAGGGTTTACCGTAACTCCGTCGAGTCTGAACCGATCTTTCGTGTTTGAATTCCAAATCCCAATTCAACCACGTGATCTGATTTAATCTGTAGAAACAGAAATTAGAGATCTAATTTCTTAGATTAAATTCGAAAATAGAAAGAGAAGGAAGAAAGAAATTTGTTCTCCAGATTAGATCTTCAGGGCTATGTCCCGCTGCTGATCAGATCTACTACTGGTGAGGACTCCGTAGATCTGTGGCTTGAGCAGGACCAGAATTCGAAAATTCTCCTCCTTTCTTCCCACTAGGATCGGTGCCCCTCTCTCTCTCTCCTTAGGGTTTCAACTGATTTAGAATCTTATGAAGTGGCTAGGGTTTCAGAGAGTGAGAGGTCTATTTATAGACCTAGGGTTATAAAACCCTAGTGGGCTCCTGGGCTCAATTCAGCACACTTATTGAGCCAGACCTGGGACCTAATGCAAATAATAAAGTGGGCCTATAAATTAATTAATTCCCATGTCCACAACCCATGACACAATTAATTAATTAATATTAATTATTTTTCACCACAGAATTAATACTGACCTACCCCTTTATTACCACGTTATGAGAACGGGTTGCATTAATTGAGAATACCCATATTTAAGGTTACCGGACATCCATTAATTAATCGGAGCCTCTGACAAGCTCTAACTACAATTAATTAATATCTTATAATTCCTGAGTAGTACCACTCAAACCTTATCACTCGTGCCTGAACTTAATCAGCCTGCAGAACTTTTGCACGATGAATGTTATTAAGCTCCTCAGGGAATGTCCCCAACCTATTACTCGGATATGGTTACCTAAGTCCAGTCTCAGGTGGTACTACACGAACTGTTGTTACCCAAGATGCGGATATACGAGCACGTTACTTAGGCTCTCCACCATGGCAAGTCAAAGCAACAGTCAACCCGTGCAAACCCCTGAACCTTCGTTAGGGCTTGGACTCAATCAATATAACGAGATCTTTTATTCGCTGATGTCAGACAGATGAATACATCTCACTGTGGTCCATCAATACGCCACCTCTGCGTACCAGCATGTCAAGTAACCAAGACAGACTACTTATTCCGACAATGCCGCAGCCATCCGGACAGACGTATCCTCATACGCTGTCTCGGCTGTGATCAGGTTTATGTCTCACTAGGTCAAGTGATCATACTGTCTTCTGCGATTTACAACACGCCGTATGATCGTCCCTATCGGTGAGACAAGAGGATACCATTGTTCATACGCGCAGCTATGGCAAGGAGTATCTGGATTGATTTGAGCATGGCTACGGGTGAAAGGTTTTGTCATAGTCAATGCCCTCTTTCTGGCTTTAACCCTTTGCCACCAGCCTGGCTTTAAAAGCCGTGATCTTTCCATCCGCCCCTTTCTTTCTTTTGTATACCCATTTGCACCCTATGGCCCAAAAGCCATCCGGCAAATCAGTTTTCTGGTATACATCCATAGCAGTTATGGATTCAATTTCAGAATCCATGGCGACACACCATTTGGCAACATCCTTGTCCTGCACTGCCTCTTCGTAAGTCAGTGGGTCAGAGTCTTCATGTCCGTCTTCCAGGCTCAAGTCTGAAGACTCACCCACGAACATGTACCTTTCCGGCTGGAAAATAACTCTCCTACTACGACGAGGCATCGGTGCCGTGTAAGTAGTAGGTGCAGTGACTTGTGGTCCTGCACCTTGCACTGAAGAACGTGTCTGTGGTGCTGTACCTCTCACAGGACCACCCACATCTACACATTCCCCTTCCCTTGGAATTGCATTCTCGTTCTCAATTTCTTGAAGAACGATATCACTCCTTGACCTGTGATTACTCACATACTCGTTCTCCAAGAATCTAGCATTGGTGCTAACAACGACTCGTTGACTCTCAGGACAGTAAAAGTAACCACCTTTCGTTTGCCTGGGATACCCTATGAACATCATTACTTTTGACCTGCTTTCTAATTTATCAGGTTCCTTCGACAGTACGTGTGCCGGACAACCTCATACTCTAAACTTGCACAAACTAGGTTTGCGACCAAGTAAGAGCTCAGAAGGCGTCTTAGGAACAGATTTAGAAGGCACCACATTAAGCACGTAAGCTGCTGTCTCCAATGCGTAGCCCCAAAACGAAATTGGTAAGTTTGCATAACTCATCATTGATCTTACCGTCTCTAGAAGAGTCCTATTTATTCTTTCAGCTACACCGTTTTGCTGGGGAGTACCCGGTGCAGTCCCCTGGGATGTAATCCCATTTTTTGACAAATATTCCATGAACTCATTACCGAGGTATTCGCCACCGCGGTCAGATCGCAGCGACTTGATAGTTTTCCTGACCTTCTTTTCTACCTCAGCCTTGAACTCTTTGAATTTCTCAAAGCATTAAGACTTGCAGCGACGCAGGTAAACGTATCCGTACCTTGAGTAATCATCAATGAAAGTGACGAAGTACTCGTACCCTCCACGAGCCTGCGTGGACATTGATCCACATAAGTCAGAATGGATCAATTCCAACACTTCCTCTGCTCGAGACTGACTAGCCTTGAAAGGCCTAGTTGACATCTTGCCCTCGATGCAGGATTCGCAGACTTGATAAGGTACAGCCCGGACTAGGTCCAATGTACCGTCATCTGCAAGTCTCTGAATCCGCTTCAAGCTGATGTGACCCAGTCTCAAGTACCAGAGATATGTAAGATCCTCATTAGAAGAAGTAAGTTTTCTCTTCCTAGGATTATCAATTACGGATGAATTACATGCAATGCTTGCGGAAGACTTATGATTACAGTTAACAACATAGAGAGAATTATTCAGCATTCCACGACATATAACACCGTTATTACCAATGATAGAAACACCACTATCAAAAATAACTGAATATCCATCAAATAAAGTTTGGAAACTGAAATGAGGTTCCGCCGAAAATCCGGCACATACAAAACATCTCTCAATGTTAAAACAGAATCATCAAAGTACAAGGTGAAATCTCCAATGGAAGCTGCACTCACTTATGCTGCGTTCCCCATCGAGATGGTAACCTCGTCATTCTTCAGCACCCTCCTCGGTGTGAACCCCTGCAAAATGTAACTAACATGATCAGTAGCTCCAGTATCCACTACCCACGAATGAGTAGAAACCGATGCTAAACATGTTTCCGTTACAAATGCAAATGACGTACCTTGTCCCTTGCTTCCGCATGCCTTCTCACTTGAAGTGACACCAACCCTCTTCATTTCATTTGACCTCCTCTCACGTGATCTGCGATCAATCATGTTCTTGCACACAGTATGAACCACATCTTTCAATGTGCCCAAGTTGTGCTCAAGATCTGATAACTCAAACTCCCATGAAGGTACGAAGGACTGTCCTGCTATGAGATCAGTAAGCAACTCCTTGAAAGAGTACTCACTTCTCTTAGCTACATGCTTCTTAAAGTCATAGAATGAAATCGATAAGGAGTTCAGGATTATATCGATCTTAGTCCGATCACTGATACATCCACCTCTACGTGTGAATTGTTTCATGGTGTTATCCATGATCATCACATGCAAAGTCACCGAACTGCCATCAACCATTCTCTTACAGACAAGGTCTCTAGCGAGATCACAGTTGATAGTTCGTTCCACTTCACCATACGTAGCCACTAAGTCCATCCAGATAGTAACAGAGGTACAATAGCCCATGTACTTGAGCTTAAGTTCTCTAGACAGGTTATCTGAGATCAACTTGTAAGTAAAATCGTCAGATGCCACCCAGCTGTCATAGAAATCCTACTCACGTCTAGACACTTTATGGTAACGTGGGGCAAGTGGCATCATAGTAAGAACAAACATGTGTTGCTTAGTCAGGAGAATATACTCAATGCAATATCTCCACTCATGGAAGTTCGGACCAGTTAGAGGATTGAGAGCAAGTATATGATCGACAGCAGACATAGACATATCTGAAACAATAAAGAATCTTAAATAAGAACATACATGTTGAACTTCGAAAACAAATGCATTGAAAACCTTTTAATAAATCAAATACAAATGTTTTCCACTAATTGCCCAAGAGTTCCCACCGCAATCTACACTCGTAGACGTTTACGATGTCACCCTCAACCAGAACTGCGGGTTTTAAGCCCCAATCCATTTAATTTCACTACCATGTCAGGATGCTTTTGACACTAGAAATTAATAATTAGTGAAAACCTTAGACCAAGCCATCTCTCAAGAACAGGGATGCAATTCTTGCATTATATTCTAAGATGCTTCTAAGCAATTAACCACAAATTTAACTCCGGCCAAAAGAGACAGTTTAGCATGGCACGTAACCATACCGCACAGCCCTTAAAGCTTTTGTTATCTATAATTTAAATCAATCCTAGAATACTTGTGAAAGAGGTCTACGCAAGCTACACTCGTAGACGTTTACGCAAAGCCCTCCCACTATTCACATGATTTAAATTGTTTGTCTAGATATCCCAACAACCGTACCCATGCACCTCCGGGAACTAGCAAGCTACACTCGTAGACGTTTACTAGAACGAGAGATACACTTACAGCCTATGACCGCTTTGTGGAGGTCTATTGATTTTAATTAAAAAAATCTGCTTAGTATTTTTCTTTTAAAAGGTTTCTTTATGCGCACACATAATTTCTTTTGTCATTATATTTTCCAAATTTTTGCATGTAATTAAACAAGCCCAAAAATTCCCAAAATATAATCCAACAAAAGAAATTAATCACATAAGCATGCTTGAAAAGCTGTAAATAATAAAAGTAGTAAATCATGCTTTTCCTATTATTTACACATGCTTAATTGCGCACATAAATAAATCACATATCATACGAGGACAATTAAGGCAAACAAAAATTCCTCGTGGCCCCACAAAATAGAAAATAATATCTATCTATTACAAATTTGAATTTTGAATTAATTTGGAAAAATCCAAATCTTTTCAAATCTTCCAAATCTTCAAAGGGCCTTCAAATCTTCAACCACCAAATCTTTTGGGATTTAGGCCTTTGTGATCTGATGATTTGCCCTAACCCTAATGCAAACCATGGGGTTTACACAGGATTGCACAAACCACAAAAACACGAGCCACTGCGACGGGACAGCAGCAGCCGACGATGACCAAAGCCGCCGCCAGGCCAGCCCCGCGCCCAGCGCCGCGTGCCATGCGCGCGCGCACCCAGCGCCGCGCCCGTGCGCGCCCTGCGTGCTGCGCCGCTCGCGCACTACCGCGCCGCACCACCGTCGCCCGCTGTCATCTTTGTCGGCCCTGCGTCGGCTCCTTCTTCGTTCTTCGTCCTCGACCTGTCCAATTACAAATTTGAAAATTACAGAAAATCTATTCTATTACAATTTTCAAATCTACACTAATCACGGATTTTCTCGTGATTTTACCAAAACAATTCAGCCCTACACGGATAAACCACCGCGGGCTGAATTAACGGGTTGCCAAGAGGAACAAAAACCAAACATCCACAAAATAAATTCATACATGCATATAGAATTCAATTATGAACAACAGAGCCATAAATCAGAAACCTGGCTCTGATAACAATTGTAGGGTTTTTCCGAGAACCGAATCACCAAAACCAAACTGAACCAGATCGATCTATAGATATTGCTCATAATTAAATTTCTAAAAACCCTAGCATGCTCCTATGAATTTAATACGAAGAATTTTTTATTTAGGGTTTACCGTAACTCCGTCGAGTCTGAACCAATCTTTCGCGTTTGAATTCCAAATCCCAATTCAACCACGCGATCCAATTTAATCTGCAAAAATAGAAATTGGAGATCTAATTTCTTCGATTAAATTCAAAAACGGAAAGAGAAGGAAGAAAGAAATATGTTCTCCAGATTAGATCTTCAGGGCTGTGTCCCGCTGCTGATCAGATCTACTACTGGTGAGGACTCCGTAGATCTGTGGCTTGAGCAGGACCAGAATTCGAAAATTCTCCTACTTTCTTCCCACTAGGATCGGCGCCCCTCTCTCTCTCTCCTTAGGGTTTCAACTGATTTTGAATCGTATGAAGTGGCTAGAGTTTCAGAGAGTGAGAGGTCAATTTATAGATCTAGGGTTATAAAACCCTAGTGGGCTCCTGGGCTCAATTCAGCAAACTTATTGGGCCAGACCTGGGACCTCATGCAAATAATAAAGTGGGCCTATAAATTAATTAATTCCCATGTCCATAACCCAGGACACAATTAATTAATTAATATTAATTCTTTTTCACCAAAGAATTAATACTGACCTACCCCTTTATTACCACGTTATGAGAACTGGTTGCATTAATTGAGAATCCCCATATTTAAGGTTACCGGACATCCATTAATTAATCGGAGCCTCTAACAAGCTCTAACTACAATTAATTAATATCTTATAATTCCTGAGTAGTACCACTCAAACCTTATCACTCGTGCCTGAACTTAATCAGCCTGCAGGACTTTGGCACGATGAATGTTATTGAGCTCCTCAGGGAATGTCCCCATCCTATTACTCGTATATGGTTACCTAAGTCTAGTCTCAGGCGATACTACACGAACTGCTGTTACCCAAGATGCGGATATACGAGCACGTTACTTAGGCTCTCCACCATAGCAAGTGAAAGCAACAGTCAACCCGTGCAAACCCCTGAACCTTCGTTAGGGCTTGGACTCAATCAATATAACGAGATCTTTTATTCGCTGATGTCAGACAGATGAATACATCTCACTGCGGTCCATCAATACGCCACCTCTGCGTACCAGCATTTCAAGTAACCAAGACAGACTACTTATTCCGACAATGCCACAGCCATCCGGACAGACGTATCCTCATACGCTATCTCGACTGTGATCAGGTTTATGTCTCACTAGGTCAAGTGATCATATTGTCTTCTGCGATCTATAACACGCCGTATGATAGTCCCTATCGGTGAGACAAGAGGATACCATTGTTCATACATGTACGATTATTAACTGATAGGAGAAATAAATCGTTTTATACTCATTGTAATAAATGCTTTCAGTATACAAAACCCATCAGTTTTGACATCCATGTGCCATATTTCCAGGTCCACATGTACTACTGTGGATAGAAGAATTTAAATGGGTTTAAGCATTGCAATAGGTGAGAAGGTCTCACTATAGTCAATGTCTTATTTCTGGCTATAACCATTTGCCACTAACCTGACTTTAAAAGCAATTATGTTACCATTTGAATCTCTCTCCTCTCGTATACCTACTTGCTACCAATGGTTCGAGAGCTATTAGGTAGGTCAGACTTTTGGTATACATCCATAGATTTTATTGATTCGATTCCTAAATCTATGTCGTAGCACCATTTATCAGCATCCTTGTCATTGACAACTTCACTGTAAGTCCATGGATCAGTGCCATCAAGTCCGAATTTTGGGATCCTATGCAAAGACTCTCCCAGAAACATATACCATCAAGGCTTCCAAGGAACCCTCACACTACGACGAGGATCCTTTATTGTGTCAATAATTGGTACATTAAGTTGTGGTCCAGCACCTGATGCGGGAGATCATGCGGTTGGTTCCATACCTTTCTGAGGTATGTTTATGTTGCCACCGAGGTATTCCTGATGGATTTGAATTATATTCTCCAAATTCTTGGAGAACAATCTCACTCTTGGAATTGTGATTTCTCACGAACTCGGCCTTTAGAAATATTTCATAAGTGATAAAATATCTTTCTGATCTATAAGGCTGAAAAATAAACAACCATCGTTTGCCTAAAGTAGCCTACAAAAAAATTAGCTTAGATTTTCCTTGAAATTTATCAACTTCATTTGTTAACACGTATGTTGAACTACCCAACAGTCTCAACCTCGACAATCCTGGCTTTCCTCCATGCAAGAGTTCCATCGGAGTCCTTGGAACTGATTTACAAGGTACCAGGTTAACCAGGTACACCGATGTCCCTAACACATCCACAAAAGGAAATCCGCAAGCTGACATAGCTCATCATTGACCTTATCATCTCTAAAAGAGTCATGTTTCTTCTGTTCGCCACGCCATTATGTTGACGTGTTCTAGTTGCAGTCCACTTGGACGTAATCCCTTGTTGTGCTAGATACTCTAGGACCACATTGCTAAGATATTCATTATCATGATCAAATTGTAGTATTTTTATGGTTTTGATTAAATTCTTATCTAACTCAGCTTTAAACTCCTTAAATTTCTCAAGAAATTCAGAGTTATAGTGAAGGAGATACACGTACCCATATCTCAAGTAGTCAACAATAAAAGTGATGAAGCATGTATACCCTTCATTGGCTTGTGTAGATATCAGTCACACATATCAAAGTGGATCAATTCCAACACATCATTTGCTTAAGACTCAGTTTCCTTGAAATGTATGGTCATCATCTTCTCCTTTAAGTTAGATTTACAAACTTGATGCGGTACTCCTTGGATTGGATCCATAATTCCATCATCTAAGAATTTCTTGGTCCTCTATAGATTGATGTGACCTAATCTTAAGTGCCAGAGTTAGGAAAAATCTTCACTTGAAGAAAAGTTTCTATTTAGATGATCATTAAATGAATTACATGTCATATTCTTTGAAGATTTGTTTAAACAAATAATAATATAAATAGAATTTTACATTTTCCTATGACAGATAACATTGTTATTAGTCATAATAGAAACATCTCAACCAAAAATAAGATAAAATTCATCATTAATTAACTTGGAAAGAAAAATCAAGTTTCACTCAAAATCCAGCACAAACAAAATATCTTTCAAAATTAAAACATTGTTTAGAAAAAATAAAGTAAAATCTTGAACAATTGTAGTAGAGATTTTCGTAGCACTCCCCTTGGAAATGTTAATCCCGCCATCTTTATGCTTTCTAGTTTGCTCGAACCCAGACAAAGTGTAGCAAACAAGATCATATGCATCAATATCTACTAGGAATGAATGAGTAGAAACTGATGCAAAACATATTTTCTTAACTAATGCAAAAGATGACATACCTTATCCCTTGGTGTCCAACACCGGATAATTCATTTTCCCAGTGACCATTCTTGCCATATGTTGAACATAATCTTCTCTTATAAACTTCGCCAGTAAATTTTCGATCGGTCTTTCCTCATATGCTTCCACCATGCTATGATCCTCCACATCATCAAAAGATGAAGGGACTTCCATTGCTTCTAAGAATGTAAGTAGCTCATCAAAAGTGAACCTTTTACAATCGACAATAGCGGTGTAATTGTCATAAAATTCTGATAAGGAGCCGAGTATGATATCAGTCTTTATTGAAGAAGTTATGTAACCACCATATACGATGAATTTCATCTTGAGTGACCTCATGCTCATCACATGACCTCATACCTTTGCTCCACCAACCATTTTGTTGTTCACAAAACCCATTATGAACTCAAAACTAGCAGTGTGACCCAATATGCCATAAGTAGTAATAAAATCTCTCAAGATCGCAACTGCATCAACAAATGTTAATACTTGAGTAGAATCCTCTTAGACATGGAATATTTGATCAATGACAAAATTTCTCATTGCTCGTCTCCCAACTACCAAAGAACTCCTTCTAGGACTCTGAAGACCCAATTGAAACCACGGCTCGTCAAGGCAACAATGAGACAAAGATAAACTTTACAACAATCAAAATTTGCTCTATGAACCTTCCATTGCAGAAAATTCGTACTATTAAGCGGATTTTGTGACAAGATGCTTGTGGCAGTATTAATAGACATATTTAAAAAAAAAAAATTGACTAAAGTAAGAACATACTTGTAGAACAATTGAACCATATATGCAAACTAACATTTAAATAAAAAAATGCAATTGCTTCCCCCAACTGCCCTACTAAATTTACTGCAAGCTACTTCAGTAAACATTAATAGCAAACCACTCAACTAGACAAAAACTAAGTCCTTTAATTTCATACCATGTCAAATATTCACTGGCAAAAGAAATTAATATTTGAGATAAACAAGACCATGTTCGCTTAGCTGAGCAGGGACATCATTCATGAGTTTTACTCAGGTAACATCTAAGCCAATTAACTACAATCTTAATTCAGAATATGAAATTAGTTATTTGTCACACGTACTAGAACAATGACACTAGATTCTTATATCCTTTGTTAACTCGTTTAATTTATTCCTAGAGAACTTGTGAAAATTGTCCGATGCAAGCTACTTGAGTAAAGCTTGTTTACAGGCTACACTAATCTTCTTAATTAAAATATTTTATTTAGAAGTCTCATTGCATTAAAACTAGCAAGAGGTGTTCTTACGCAAGCTATTTGAGTAGACGTTTGCTCTAGAATTTTCTCACATTTAATGAGAAATCATATATGTGGAGGTCTTACGATTGTCATTAAATTAAAACCTAGCTTAGTATTTGTTTAATTAAATTCTTTTATGTCATCATAAATTCTGTCACATCAGAAATTCCATCATAATCAAATATGATCTAGGAATTTATAAACATAATGTAAAACATAAAATAAAACACATAAAATATGCTTGAATTGTAAATAATGAAAGCAGTAACATGCTTAACAAATCATCTATGACATATTTTAAACAATAAATAATAGAGATGAAGTATGCTTTCCTACTATTGACTATTGAGCAATTAAATCACATCATACGAAATCACAAAAATGAAAAATAACAAAATTCTCATGGCCTCTCAGATGAAATTACGAAAGAAAAATAAAATCTATCTATTACAAGATTTTATTAAAAGACAGATCTTCAAATTGGGGCTCCCATTGTTGGACTTTCAAATCTGATTTTGATGGAAATTTGGAACATTAGGGTTCTGACCCAATTGTGCCAAACTAGGGTTTTACGAGTCATCACAACCCCTAGAGTTTGCAACAGTCTCAAACCCAAGCACCAAGGCCTACAGAGTTTGCACCTAGAGAGTGCTAACTGGATGGTCGTCGCCTGGCCGGAGCACTCCGCAAACCTCCGCGCTCAGCACAATGCCCCGAGCCACAAACGCCCTAGGAAACAACCGATACTGCCCCCATTGCCAACCTCACCTAGACTTATGCTAAAGTCCATCAACATCGCAATGGCCAGTCGATGCAGCAGGAATATTTAATAGTTCTACCAACGAGACATGTTTCGCAAACAATCCGACACGTTGCTCCATCACTGTCACCACCATCTCCTTGCTGCTTACCAAACGCCATAATGGTGCCACCACCGCTATGGAATGTGCATGGCCACAAAAAACGATTGGGCTCTGGGGTTTCTTCTAGCCGCCGCCGCTTGCTACCTCTGCCTCAAGCCTTTCTTGATGTCGTCAATTTTTGCCTCGCCTCTCGAGACCATTGTTTTCTGCAAAAGAAGGCAGGACACTGCCAAACCATGTGTAGCAAACCTTAGGGTTCCTGCGTTCCACTGTCGTCCTCTTCTTGTGCACCTGTGTGCGTCGGCTACCACTTGAAACCTGGTGGTCATTGTATTTGATGATTTTCTTCATCTTTGTTATCCTTTCCTCTGATGATCAGAATAAAAATTACAATAGAACTAATCTATTACAAGTTTTGCCTATCAAATCTTACCATGGATTTTCTCGTGATGAAAAGCGAATCCAAAATAGATTTAACCAAAAACAAGAAGGCCACAAGAACAAAAACCATCCACGACAATTTAAATTCATCCAAAATAAATTATGTAAAAATGCTTATATATTTTGTCATACTTTATCTACCGACATAGCCCAAGAAACAAAATCATCACTCTAATATCAATTGTTGGAATTAAGCCTACAACAGATAACATGAATTATCTTTTATTAAAATTCTTTTTACATTAGATCATTCTAATGATATCTAAATAAATTATCATACTAAATAAATTAGGCAATCCTATGCATTCTCCTAGTATTTAAATTGCAAATGATAGATTAAAGATTACTTGAACTCTAGCAATTGATTCCTTTGAGGATTGGAGTTCCTACAAATTTAATCTTCTAATCTGTTCACTTGCTTATCGTAAATATGGTAAGGATGCGCTGCCGAGTTGCATTGAATCGAGAAGAATCCTTTCCTTTGGTGGTGCTAGCCACCGCCTTAATTTATCTCTATTTAAGTTGTTAGGTTGGTTAAATAGAATTGTGATTTTGTATGTAGATATGACTTCAGAAGGCCTTATATAGATCTATGGTTAGGAAATCCTAATACTAATGACTTCAAAGCAATTTGTGGGCTAGATAAAAGATCAAATCTAAATAATAATGTGAGCCCTCCTTATTCTCATGTTCAACCCATAACATAATCAGTTAGTAAATATTAATTGGGGCTCACCAAAGAAATTAATGTTGATTCACCCTATTTTATATCACCCCACAAGATCTCGCTTTTAGACGACTCCATTTAATCTCAACGAAGAAAGATATTTGCACTCGTACCCCAAATTTAAATTAATAAATGATGAGATGCCACAAACTAATTTCTAGAGCAATCGCGAAGCCATCAACACTACACTATTTAATTTATTTTGGGAAATGAGTTACCGATCATAAATTAAATATAAATGATGATATCACAAGATAAGTTATGAAATGGCAGTAAGTGATTACCGAACTCTTGGCCTTCTTTATTCTTGACAAGTAGCCATTAGAGCTCAGATACGATAGAAAAATTAAAAACGACGCATGGCGAATCAAAAATTAGGGTGAATGTATTTTTGCGACGAAGATTTAATTCGAAAGCTCAAGTTATTTGAAATGAGAAAACAATCAATTGGTTGAAGGCGAATTTAATTTTGAGGCAAATCCCAAAATTTAAATTACAATTTATCGACATGTAATTACCAATGCTAGTGAATTCTTTTCTTATTGGGATTTCCATGGTCCTTAGTAATTAGATGAACATAGCACTTTGCATGGAATTAAAAGAGTAGAATCCAAATTCCTTATTCCACTTTTCACCACGTATGTTTTTCATGTGACGATTAGATGTAATTTAAATCAAATCAAAGCCCAAACCCATATTGTTTTCAGCCTTCACGCCTTATTGGACTAGAGAAATAACTTTAGCCCAAAAAGAAATAAATGAAATGGATTTAGCCCATGAAAGTTTAATTGAAAGGGAAAAAACTATATTGGGGCTATTAAAACCATTGAATTCAATGCCTAATAATTTGATCGGAGTGCATGAAGATAATTATTTTAGGTGGACACAATCATGACTTCTTCTCCATGCATGCAAGCAAATACAATCCTACACTCCAACTCTTCTCCTCCCTCCCTTGTGATCGGCAGCCCCCCCCCCCCCCAACATTTATTTTCATCATCTTATTCCTAGAATCTCTATTGAAAGACCTTGAAGGTTGCCGCCCCTAAAGGGCCTAAACACGAGAAGAACCACCCCATTCTCACCCAAATAAACCCCATATCTTACCTATACATCATTCTCTACTCAAATAATCCAGACGGATCTTGGGAAATATAAGCACTACAAGAAGATACCAAAAGCAAAGTAGGAGGAGCCATTTTCGAAAATTGAAGTTTAGTACCTAAATCTTAAACTTAATCTACCAAGTAAACCTTTTCCTACACTTCTTTAGACCTCCTATGCATGTATGAAATTTAACGGAATTTGGTTGTGTGATAAACAAGATGTGCTTATATGATGATCGTTGCATGATTTGATGTTGCTTGTGATTAGTAGATACTTTATATGTTGGATCTAGCTAATGATATGTGTCATATGATAAAAATGTGAACTTATGGTATTCTTTAAATTATGAATCAATTTGATGGAGCATGATTTAAAACGTTTTTGGTTGATTGTTGAAAAATCTGTTATATGAACAGACGAGTGTGGCATGCGGATAAAATAGAATCCTCTGAGTTTTGAGTATGATATACCTTTGTGTGTTTTTTAAATCTTGGCTTTGACTTCAGGCAAAAACAATGTATGGTTCGTGAGTAATGCACTTCATGGAAAATCATTTTTCATGTCGAAGACACAACGTAATATTTTTAAGATAACTCAAGTGGTTGGCTATTGCCCATGATAATCAAAATTTCGAAAAGGAAAACTGAATGTTGTGTTTATTACTTGAGAAGTATTAAACAAAAAATTATTAGCTTGAGCTTAAAAGCTAAGCCTCATGTTCTCTAAAGATACGCGAGATTTTCAGAGAATTTTGAAAGATTTTTTACAGAGTTTCGGCTTGTTTTTTGCATAAGTTTCAGGTGCTCTCTTCTAAAGTGGTGGTCTGCTGCTTATAGGTAGATTGGTCGACCATTTGAATTTATATCTGTTAGAGACAATAATTATCTATTAGAGACAAAGAGTATGTCGTCAAATTATCGCCATTCTTCTCTATTGTTGCAGCCTGCTCTACTCTGCTCTAATTTGCTTTTGTCTTTTCGTAGTGTACTTATAACCTACTTCTTGTTAGTTTCTAGAGGAACTTAAAAACTTAAGATTACTAGTACATGATTGTCAGTTTACACTTAAGGAATCTTGGATAAGACTTTGAGTTCCACTTGGATTCCTTTTGTCTTCTCGCTTTTCACGTGCTCTTTAAGCTTAGAAAAAAGGAAACCCAAAATCCTCTAGATTTCAAGTTTTAAGTTTCTGGTTTCCTTTGGTGAAAAGTCAGTTTCCAAAAAATGACTTTCTAGCCTTTTCTAGTTTCAAGTTCCAAAACTAGATTTCTGATTTTTAGTTTCTTAGTTTCTTCATCTTTAAGTTTTGAAACTTGATTTCAGCAACTCGAGCTTTAGCTTCTACCAATTTCCTTATTTAGAAACTAAGTTTCTGTTTTCTTGATCTGTAGAGCTTCCTGTTACTAGCTTCTTTTCCAACCCAATTTATCCTATACAAGGATTACAAGTAGAAACTGACTAGAAGTTTAAAAGCTAGTGTTGACACACCAAGTCATCAAATAAAGGATAAACCAATTTCATAGTTTCTAACATATATTATGTACATGGTTTATGGTTACTATACTAAGAATCATTATTGTTGCATAATCATCTCCTGTCTGAATTAACTAATATATATCGCAAGCGACTCAATTCTCTTATCTCCTCGATATGCAGATCATACGTTGTGCTATAGATCATGGAAGATCGTATGAATCGCACTACCTAGCGAAATATAAAGGTTAACATAGTTGAGACAATGATAGAATAGACTGTCCATTTAGGCTGCGTCCATTTAGGCTGCAACACAATGTGTAATTAGTGGCTTATCTAGATCGCTAGATATGTTGGTGGAGAGTCTTACATGTACTAATATATCTTTATCTTGGGTGGTAGAAGCTTGTGTATGACTTCTAGTTCTTTGGTTAGATAACCACATCCAGTATAGGATGGTGACATTCGCTAAGTGAAAAGGTATTGAGTGGTATTACTTAGGAATAAAAGATATTAGTTAATTGGTAGGCTGGTGAGAGCCTAAATTAATTAATGAATTTTTGTAACCTTAACGGAGCTCGTACAACCCGTTCCTCATAACATGGTAGCAAAGAGGTAGGACAGTATAGATTCTCCGGTGGCACGAATGAATATTAATTAATTAGTTATATTCTAGGTTGAATAAGGAAATTAATTAATTGATAGGCCTTCTTTGTTATTTGCATACTAGTCTCTGGTCTAACCCATAAAAAAGCTCAAGCCAAATTGGGATCAAAATTTCCAATAACTATCCCCCCCCCCCCAATTCTCATATCTCAATGCACCACAAGATCATATAATGATAATTGCAAAATAGAGCCATGGGAGTTGTGATTGTCAACTTGATCTAAGAAGGTAGAATGAAATTGTGTTTCCCGATAGGTATGGAATCAAGAGGGAATCTTCACTAGATATCTGGATCGGAGCAAGGGATACAAATTAGAAGATTAGATCTGAAGGATCTTCTATCTCTCACTTCCTATCTAATTTTCAATTTTATCTTAATAAAATTAGAGATTTAATTCTTGTTTGTCAAGATTCAATCTTATTGCGCAAGAAGGATTAAAGATCAAATCCCTGCCCAACTAATCTGAGATTAAATTCATTAATGTATTCTACAATCTTTCTTATGCATTCCATAAGAGCATGCAGGATTTTGATCATAGGCATCACAATTAATTTAAATAATCAATTCGGGAAAATTTGATTATGCAATTTAGTTTGCTAGTAAAAATCCCTTCAATTGGTATCAGAGTCGGGTTCCAATTATTCGCTCATTCAATAAAATTTATTGTCTATAATCATATGCATGATTATTATTATTATTCAATTGCTATGGATGAATTTTATGTTGTTCCTCCTAGCTTCTAGGGTTTAATCCGCCCCTTTACAAGAATTCCTTTTATACATACGAGATAAATTTGTGGTTAGACTTAAATTCTAAATATATTATGAGACATTTTTTTGTAAGTAGATTTGTAAAATTAAATAAGAAAGATAGAGAATACGATGAACGAAGAAGGCAACAACATGACAAATTCAATGGCAACCAACTCATAGCACGAGGCAACGACGATCGGGCACTCGAGGTGTAACCCTCGCGGTTTTCCGCATGCAGCGAGCAACACATGTCGTGCATCCATGCACAGTGGCGGCTAGTGGAACCATCGACTAGAGTGGGCAACAAAAGGCCAGGAGCAGCGGCAGTGGGCGCAGAAGAACCCTCGCGGGTTCTTGCATATGCTGCCACATGCAGTAGCACGTGCATGGCTGCACGCCACCCTGGCGAGCACAAGAACGAAGGATGGTGGCAGAGGCAGCGGCAGAGAGTAGCAGCAGTGGCCGGCACGATGGAACCCTCGTGAGTTCTCTCCTACACTGCCGCACGCAACAGAGAAGCACAAGTAACTGGCACACTTCTATTGATCATTGTGTACATCCATTGGCGATGACGAAAGGCAATAGAAAAGGCAGAAATCATGGACAACAACAGCGGCACAGAGGTTCATTGCTTCACGGATCACGCGATGCAGCCACCCCACATGCTTTCTACGCATCTTCTTTGAGCAAGCAACGATCAACGGAGATGCAGAAGCGTAGCACGGTATGGGGTGGCATGTTCGGACAATGGAAGGGCGACAGTGGAAAGGAGCAATGACAAAGTAGCGCACGACAGATTTCTGCGCTCATAGGCTACGCACGTTATAGCCAAACCACGGCTCTACTGAGATCTTCTCCACCAGTGCAGACGATGGTGAGGCACCCCAGGCTCTGACGATGGCCAACTCTTGGGGTGGATGCTAGGGGTTGGTTGCCGGCGATGGAATCTTAAACTGCAACTCGCGCGAGGTTGCTGCACGATTCTGGCAATTTTCTCGGCGGTGGGTAGCGGTTGGCCGGCGGTGGTTGGCTGGGTCGTGGTCCATCAGGTCGTGTACATGCAAACCCAGTTTGTGGTGTGTGCACATGTCCGATTTTCTGAAATTTTTTAGCCCAATCAATTCGCGGAGGCCCAGTCCAGTTTATCATATTTTCATATTAAAAAGTTGGAGCCCAATTGAAGATTCTTACTATAATTCAAACTTATAATAGTTAGAATTATTTTATTTCTGGTGTAATTGTATCATGGGGCCATGAGGACTATTATTATCTGTTTTATATGTGTTCTCATATGATATAATTCTTTCTTTTATTATTTCCACTCATCCAAGCATTTGTAGATAATAGGAGCACATTTATCGTTTTATTATTCAAAGGTTTCAAGCATGCCATGTGATTTATTTCATGTATTAAATTATAACTTTAAATTTTATATTCATGCTCTGAATGATAGAATTTAGAAGTATTATAATTTATAGCAACATGAAATAATAGTTAAACATTATGAATTTAATTTACTAAGCAATTTTATTTAAGATCTCTACAAAGAGATCTCTTATTGGAAGTCAATAGTTCTATAAGTAAACTTCTACATGTGTAGCTTGCTTATTTAATTATTCATAAGTTCACATATATGAGATTTCTTAAACAAACATTTAATTCATGTGAGTAGTGGGAGCCTTTGCATAAACATCTACATGTGTAGCTTGCGTATTTTATTTTCATAAGTACTCTAGTATTGAATTGAATGAGACAAATTTGTTATGAAAGTCAAACGTCATGGATCTGGTGTGTGCATGGCAATTGCGTTCTATAACTAAAAGTTGGTCACATGGTTCCTACGCTTAGATGTTATCTAGAGCATAACTCATATGTGAAGTCCCTACTCAGTAGGATAACATGGTCTTAGATGATTACCGATTATGAATTCCTTATAATCTAAGGTAATTGACATGGATTGGAATTAAAGGACTGGAATTGAAAGATGCAGTCTGGTTGAGTGTTTTGTTCTAAACGTTCACTTGTGTGGCTTGCAATAAAATTACTTGGGCTATTGGAGGAAACATTTATATTGTTTTTATTATAAGGTTACAATACTTAATCATTTCAATAGTTTGCGATTGTGTTTTAATTTCCATTTTAATTTATTATTTTTAAATATGTCTATATCCGATTTTGTCAATCTTCTAATTCTAAACACGATAACTAGTCCAAACTTTCCTGAGTGAAGATATTGCTTTGATTATATTCTCTAGTTAGAGAATCACCCGTATATACTTTCTATTGATCCACTGGTTCTTCGGTATGAGTAGGTCTCTAAGGCTGAACAACAATTTCATGACAGATGGGTAGCTTCCGATGATTTCGCCAGTGTTATCATCATGAACAGTTTGTCTAGTGAGTTGAAACTCAAGTATAGAAAGTTCTGTAGTACTGTTGAGATCTGGGAAATCTTGTAGTAGTGTATATGGAGAGATGGAATGAACTATTAGTTATGATCTTTTGAAATTCCATGTTTGCAAGAAATATGACTAAGGGCAGTTCGACAACTCTTCTTGTTGTGATCATGAGTAACATCATGAACAAATTCAGGATGAGAGGTGGACTTATTTATTGTCATGTAGAGGTCAACATCATTCTGAACTCTCTTCCTGAATCCTCTGATGATTTTGTCAAGGTTCTCGCTGGTAGGCGGGAGTTTACTCTTGATGAATTAATCAAAGCTCTAATAGCATAACAGTCTGACATAATAGCATGGGAATTAGCTCCAGCCTTAGCAGCTTTTGAGAAAGCAATTGTTAACGCTAATGACATGCTTGAGAAATTAGAAAAGGATGAAAGTGCAAGAGTTATCTCCAAGACGTATAAGCGCAGAAAAAGTGGAAGAGTAAATTGTCCAGCCAGTGCTAGGCACGAAAGGACAAGGTACATTTTGTGCATTTGTAACAGAAACATGTTTAGCATCGCTTTCTACCCATTCGTGGGTAGTGGATACTGGATCTACTTATCATGTTTGTTATACTTTTTAGGGTTTGTGCCGACAAGGCATCTGAAGCATGACGAGGTTACCATATCCATGGGCAGCGAAGAACAAGTCTCAACCGTAGCCATTGGAGATTTTATTTTAAGCTTTAAAAACAATGTTTTGATTTTGAGTGATGTTTTATTTGTGCCGGTTTTTGGATAGATCTTTATTTCAGTTTCCAAGTTATTTATTGACGGACATTCAGTAATTTTTTATAGTGGTGTTTCTATCATTGGCAATAACAATATTACATGTTGTAGTAAACTTCTTGAAACACTCTCTATATAATAAATTGTTTGCTTAAATCTTATGTGAACATTGCATCTAACTCATCCTATAATAATAATCATTTAAAGAGAAATTTTACTTCTTCTGACGAGGATCAAACATATCTCTGGCACTAGAGACTCAGTCACATAAGTCTAAAGAGGGTTAAGAGAATAATAGATGATGGTGTCTTGGATTCTTTCCAAGTGATCCCGCATCAAGTCTGTGAATTCTGTATAGAGGGAAAGATGAAAACCAGGTCTTTTAGGCAAGTGAGGCTCGAGCAGAGAATGTGTTTGAATTGATCCACTCAGACTTATGAGTACGTCCTCACTTTTATTGATGATTACTCAAGATTTGGATACATCTATTTGCTTCCCTACAAGGCTGATTGCTTTGAGAAATTAAAAGAATTCAATATGGAAGTAAAGAAAATGCTAGGTAAGATTTTAAAGACACTACAATTGGATTGTGGTGGAGAATACCTCAGTAATGAGTTCTTGCAGTACTTTTCAGATAATGGGATTACATATTAGTGGATTGCACCAAGAACCCCTCAACAAAATGGTGTACGTGAAAGAAGAAATATAACTCTTTTTGAAATTGTCAGGTCGATGATGAGTTTTGCGAGCTTGCCAATTTCATTTTAGGGATATGCCTTGGAAACAACAGCTTATTTTCTTAACCTGGTACCTTCTAAGTAAGTTCCTAAAATGCCTCTGGAACTCTAGAATGGGAGAAATCCCAGGTTAACCAGAATGAGAGTTTAGTGATGTCCAGCATGTGTGCTGACAAAGGAACCTAATAAGTTAGAAAGTAGGTGTAAGCTAATGTTTTTATACGTAATCCCAGGCAAATGAAAGGCGATTACTTCTATTGTCCTATGGATCAAAAAATCATTGTCAGTACCAACGCGAGATTCTTAGAGGACGAATATTTAAGAAATCACAAGTCCAAGATTTAAGTTATTCTCTATGAACTTGGAAGTGACAAAGCGATTCCATCAGAAAGGCCCCGTGGTGTGGTTGATTCACGTAGTTCTAGAGTGGGACTATCAACACGACCATCAATGAAAGGCATGGGACCACAACATACTGTGCCAACTACTAACGCAGGTCAGATGCCTTGTCGCGATGGGAGGGTTGTTAGACAATCAAAAAGGTATATGTTCGTGGGAGAGTACTTGATCCCAGAAAGCGGACTGGACCATTGGACTTACGATGAGGCAGTGTGTGATAAAGATGTAAACAAATGGAGTGTTGCTGTGGATTCTGAAATAGAATCAATAACAACTATGGATGTATACCAGAAAATAAGCTACCAGATGTCTCTCAAGCCATAGGTTGTAAGTGGATATACATAAGAAAGAAAGGAGCAAGTGGACAAATTACGGCTTATAAAGCCAGGCTGGTTGCTGAAGGAATATAGTCAGAAAGAGGGCATTGACTATGATGAAAACTTTTCATTGGTAGTCATGCTCAAGTCCATTCAGATACTCCTTGCCATAACAACACATATGGACCAAGAGATTTGGGAGATGGATGTCAAAACTGCATTTTTCAACGAGTACCTTGAAGAAGGTCATGACATCTATATGAGAAAGCCAGAAGGATATGTGCAGGATGGCGAAGAGCATTTGGTCTCGAAGCTCAAGAAGTCTTTGTATGGAATTAAACAAGCTTCACAGTCATGGAACATACATTTTGACAAAGTTATTATGTCCTATGGATTTTAACAATGTTCAAATGAGAGTTGTGTATACCGTCTATGTATCAATGGAAGCGTGGTATTCCTTGCACTTTGTGTAGATGATATTTTCCTATTTGTCGACAATGTGGAGATATTTTCAAACATAAAAGGGTGGTTATACAAACACTTTACGAAATAAAGTCCTGTGTGATTGCAAGCATATGATTTTGGCATTGTCTCAAGCTTAATAGGAGGATATTGTAATTGCTCGTTTCAACATGCAAACCACCAAAAAAAAGGTTTGTTACCTTTCAGACATGGCTTTCATCTTTCTAAGTATCAGTGTACTAAGACACAAGAAGAGAAAGATGAAATGAGTAAGGTTACGTACCTAGGCAGTCAGAAATCTCATGCATGCTATGCTATGCACGACATCAGATATATGCTTTGTTGTTGGCATGGTAGCTAGAGATCAGTATAATCATTGAAAAGCGCATTGGACTGTTGTAAAGCATATTCTCAAGTATGTGTAAAGGACAAGGGACTATTGTCTGGTTTTTCAGTATGAGAATTAGTGTTCTATAAGCTATAAGAATTTGGATATCCAGGAAGATCGGGATAAAAAGAAATATACCTTTGAGTATGTGTTTACTTTTGGAGGTGGAGCCATATCATGGAGGAGTGCAAATCAAAAATTCATTGCAGCTTCAGGAGCTTCAAAAGAAGCAGTAGGCTACGGAGCTTCCTCTTGGAGTTAGAAGTGATTTCTAATTTGCCTAAGATTATCATGGTATATTGTGATAATTCTGGAGCAGTGGAAAATTTGAAGGAACCACAAACTTACAAGACAACCAAACTCATTGAGAGGTAGTATCATATCATACGAGAAATCGTAGCAAGAGGTGTTGTGCAAATTGAGAATATTGACACCAAGGAAAATGTAGCAGATCTACTCACAAAAGCCTTACCACAGAAGGTTTACGAATTGCATGTTCGTTACCTTGGACTGCGGGTGAACAAAGCCACATGATGATCTTTGTAATAGCTAGATCAGTATAGATGCGCTGGAAAGCACTTATATACTGCTTTGAGAATAAGTGGGAGATTGATGGATTTATATACTGAAAGCATTTTCATTGGTATATTATGTTAATGGTTTTTGGTTTATATACTGGGAATCATTATTGTTGAATAATCATCTCCTGTCTTAATTAAGAATTATATATTGCAAGCGACTCTATTCTCTTATTTCATCGATAGGGAGATCATATGGTGCGTTGTCGATCATGAAAGATTGTATGGATCACTCGACCTAGCGAGATATAACGGTTATCACATCTAAGACTATGCTAGAATAGACTGTGGGTTTAGGTTGCAACAATAGTCAGTAATTAGTGGCTTATCTTGGTCACTAGATGTGCTGGTGCGTTTGGTACGTATTGATAGGTCCTAACTAAAATTGATTCTTTTATCTGACATTAAAATCATCTTGATCTCGATGGCTTGATGAAATCTAAAACCTAAAGAAGGTTCAAGAGGTATACACAAGTTTGTGTATCACTTTGAGATACTATGGTGGAGAGACTTACATGCACTTGTATATCTTAGGTGGTAGTAGCTTGTGTATAGCATCTAGTTCTTTTGTTAGGTAATCATATCTAGTATAGGATGGTGACATTCCTTAACAATCTAAAAAAGGTTCACTATGCAGATGTCTTGCAAGCTTGTCAGAGCTTAAATTAAATAAAGAATGTCTGTAACCATTAATATAGGGATATACCGAGCCCATGAAATATGTTCCTTATAAAGTGGTTGCAAACATGTAAGACAATATCAATTATCTTGTGGCCTAAATCAATATTAATTAATGAATAATATTCTGGGTTCAATATGAGAATTAATTAATTGATAGGCCTTCTTTGCTATTTGCATACTGGTGTCTGGTCTGGCCCATGGAAAAGGTCAAGTCTAATAGGGATCTAAAAAATTTCTTATAAATACCCCCTAGTTCTGAGATCTCAATGCACTACAAGATCATAAGTTGATAACCAGAAAACCAAAACTTTGGGAGCTGTGATTACCAACTTGATCTGAGAAAGAGGAAGAAAATTTTGCTTCACAAAAGGCATGGAATCTTGAGGGAATCTTCAATAGATATTCGGATTGCAGCTAGAGATACAGATCACAAGATCAGATTTAGAGTTTCTTCTTTCTCTCTCTTCCTCTCTAATTTTCAATTTTATCTTTAATAAAATCAGAGATTAAATTCTTATCTTTTCAAGATTTAATCTTATTGTGCAAGAAGGATTAATGATCAAATCCCTGCGCAACTGTTCATAGATTAAATTCATCAGGTATTCCGCAATCTTTCTTATGAATTCAATAGGAGGATGCTAGGTTTTGGTCATAGGCATAATAATTAATTTTTGATATCCAATAATCGGTACTGGCTAATCGGATTATGAAATTAAGTTTGCTAGTAAAAATCCCTTCAAACATACCACATTAATGATTCTAGTATATTAAAACCTTGTTCATATTATAGCAATAATAATGCTTTCAGTATACAAATCCATCAATCTCCTACTTATACTCAGAGCATTATGAAAGTGCTTTCTAGAGTATACAGAGTCTAAACTAATCTTGCTATTACATTAATCAACATGTGGCTAGCTGTAGCTGAAGTCCAAGGATACAAACATGCCCCTCGTACACCTTTTGTGGCAGAGCAATTGCCAAATGGCAATGGATGATGCTTTGCTTTAGTTCTCCAACGCAACTGGAATCAGGTAAATCGGAGTTCGGGAGAGGAAGTTATGGCCAAAACCGTGAGACCGCGCAGAAGGGGCGAGAGACCACGTCGATCGACACCAATCAGCATCGATCGACGTCGAAGATGAAGCCACGTCGATCGATGCCAATCAGCAACAATCGACGCGAGTCTGTCTGCTGGAGCGAAAATCTGATGAAAATCGGATTTATTCATATCTTTAGCCCTAGATTTGATAGGATACATATCCACCCCTATAAACAGCCTACTAAATTCGATGTTTCAGGACCTATCATATTTTTCAGTTTTTAGAGTTTGGAGACATGGAAAACACGAAACCCTTTATTTTTCTTGTAAGTTCTTTACTTTTATGCAATTTAATATGTTTTCTTTTGGATTTCTATCTGCGATGAGTGGCTAGAAACCCTAGCGGGTTCTAGGATTTGATATTATTATGGATGCATGTTAGGATTAATTAATCAGGTTCATGATTCCTGTGTTTATTTTTAATTCTAGATTAATTCAAGGACCGAGAGGTGACGATAAATTTAGATGTCTAGCTATTGATAGAAGGACCGAGAGGTGAATATTAATAGTGGGATTAAGAATGCATGATACAATCTACACTATCCAAACAAATGTACTAGACTGTAGGAATTGAACTGATTTGCTTATCAGATTGACTAATTTGATGTACTTTGAGACCGAGCGGAGATAGTCACTAATTAGTAATCTAGGTTATATTTGCCAAACAAGGAAATATAGCATTATTGCAGTATTCCACCTGTTAAATTAATTGATTCCTACATGTTATCCATAATAAGAATTCTTCCCTAAAATCTGTGCCTCTTTAAATTTGCTTTCAAAACATCTTTAATTTTCCGTATTGTCATCTTTATTTTCCAAACAAAATCCTGATTTTGAATTCCTCAAACAATAAACCTTAGGATCATAGCAAGTATATAGGATAGTTTCCCCACACAATTCCCCTGGATTCGATAACCTTAGGGTTTAAAAAATTATTTTCCACTGTTTCTATAATTAATCTGTAGATTTTACAGTGATCACTCTCCACCATAGCAAGTCAAAGGGACAGTCAACCCATGTGTGCACCTCATCTTTCAATAGACTTTATATCTAACCAAGTTACCGAGATCTTTACTCATTCATATGTCAAGTAGAATGGTTCATCTATCAATATATTGAGATGTACCGGTCACAAAAAGCAGTCAAGATAAACCACTTATGGACTTGTGTGCCGCAGCCTAAACCGACAGCCAAACCAGAAACTGTCTCACCTATGATAACTGTTTATATCTCGCTTGGTTGAACAATCTATACAATCTTCTGTGATCTCTTACACACTGTATGATCTCCCTATTGACTAGATAACTGGATATGTTTGTTCACATCGTATGATTGTTAATTCAGACAGGAGTTGTTTATTGCAAGTCATTAATGATTACCAGTATATCAAACATAATGTTTCCCAATATACAAATCATAATGCTTTTATGTATACAATTCCAAATATCTCCCACTTATACTCAAAGCATTATACCATTACTTTCCAGAGTATAACATGTGTCTATTCTAATCTAGCTATTACATTTGGTCACCAGGTGGCCGACATCTACCTCAGTCCTTGGCTACGAACATGACACTCGTATGCCTTCTGTGGTAAGACCTTTGTAAATGGATCCGCTAGATTATCCTTCGTGTCAATCTTCTCTATTAGCACATCACCCCTCGCTACAATTTCTCGTATGATGTGGTACTTTCTCTCTATGTGCTTTGCGCCTTGTGAGCTCTTGGTTCCTTAGAGTTTGCTACTGCACCAGCATTATCACAGTATACCGTGATAGTATTGGGCAAACTCAGAACAATATCTAACTCTTGGAGGTAGTTCCGGAGCCATACTGCTTCTTTAGAAGCCTCTGAAGCTCCCACATACTCAACTTCAATGGTGGAGTCCACGATACATTTCTGTTTTGCACTCATCCATGATACAACTCCTCCTCCCAAGGTGAACACATAGCCCAAGGTCGATATCTTCTCATCCTGATCCGCTTGGAAATTCAAATTTGTATAACCCATAGGGCACAAATTCTCACACTGATAAACGAGATAATAGTCCAGAGTTCTTTTCAGATACTTAAGAATATGTTTGATAGCAGTCCAGTGCGCCTGTCCAGGGTTAGACTGATATCTGGCCTCCATGCCCACGACATAACTGATATCTGGCCTCGTACATAGCATCGCATACATGAGACTTCCCACTGCCGAAGCATATGGTACTTTAGCTATCTCATCGTTCTCTTGACTTTAATCCCAAGGATGTATCCAGTGTCTCCTAGGTCCTTCATTTGAAACTGTTCGGATAACCATCTCTTTATGTCTGACAACACCTTCACATTGTTGCCGAATAGAAGAATGTCATCTACATAAAGTGCAAGGAATACCATGCTTCCGCTGACGCATAATCGGTTCACAAAACTTTCAGTTTCGCACTGTGAAAATCCATAGGATTTAATCACATCATCGAAACGTTTGTTCAATGACCGTGAAGCTTTTTTAAGTCCATACAAGGACTTCCTTAGCTTCTAAACAAGATGCTCTTCACCATCCTTCACATTACCCTTTGGCTGCTGCATATAGATGTCACGACCTTTCTCAAGGTACCCGTTTAAAAATGCGGTTTTGACATCATTCTGCCAAATCTCTAGGTCTATATGTGCTGCTGTGGATAGAAGAATTTGAATGGATTTGATCATGGCTAACAGTGAGAAGGTCTCATCATAGTCAATGCCTTCTTTTTTACTATAACCCTTCACCACCAACCTAGCTTTAAAAGTCGTTATTTCTCCTTTCGAACATTTCTTCTGTTTGTATACCCATTTGCGACCTATGGCCTGTAAGCCATCTGGTAGCGAATACTTCTGGTAATTGATTCAATTTTTGAATCCATGGCTTTATATAATTTTTCTTCATCTTTGTCATTTACTACTTCATCGTATGTCCATGGGTCGGTATCATCCAGTCCGTCTTCCGAGATCAAGTCCAAAGACTCTCCCACGAACATATACCGCTCGGGTTGGCGAGGTACCCTCCGACTACGATGGAGCACTGGAACTGAGTCAGCAGTTGGTACAGTAACTTGTGGCTGAAAGCCTTGCACTGGCGATCGTGCAGTTGGTTCCATACTTTCGAGAGGTGCACTCAATCTGCCACGGGGTTTTCCCAATGGAAGCGCATCATCTTCTCCAATTTCTTAGAGAATGATATCACTTTTGGATTTGTGATTTTTCACAAACTCGTCCTCCAAGAATCTCACGTTGGTGCTAACAATGATCTTCTGATCCTCAGGACAGTAGAAATAACCACCTTTCATTTGTCTAGGGTATCCCACGAACATTATTAGCTTGGACCTACCTTCTAACTTATCAAGTTCCTTTGACAAAACATATGCCGGACAACCCCACACTCTTATCTTCGACACACTGGGCTTTCGCCCGTGCCAGAGTTTCGAGGGTGTTTTAGGAACTGACTTAGAAGGTACCAGGATCAGCAGGTACGCCGCTGTTAGTAACGCGTGGCCCCAAAATGAAACCGGAAAGTTTGCATAACTCATCATGGATCTAACCATTTCGAGAAGACTACTATTTCTTCTTTCCCCCACACCATTCTGCTGAGGAGGGCCCGGTGTGGTCCATTTGAATGTAATCCCATGCTGTGACAAAAACTGCAAGAACTTGTCACTGAGATACTCACCACCACGATAAGATCGTAATGACTTAATGGTCTTGTTTAACTTCTTCTCTACTTTCGCCTTGAATTCCTTGAATTTCTCAAAGCATTCATACTTATAATGAAGTCAGTAAACATAACCGTATCTCGAGTAATCGTCAATAAAAGTGATGAAATACTTAAATCCTTCACGAGCTTGCGTAGACATCGGTCCACATAATTCAGAGTGGATTAATTCCAACACATCATTTGCTCGAGACTGACTTGCATTGAAAGGCCTGATCGTCATCTTTCCCTCTATATAGGATTCACAAACTCGATGTGGAACTACCTTGATTGAATCCAACGTTCCATCATCCACGAGTCTCTTGATCCTCTTTAGATTGATGTGACCTACTCTCAGATGCCATAGATATGTAAGATCCTCATCAGAAGATGAAAACTTTCTCTTCTTATGATTAAATGAGTTATATGCAGCATTCACGGAAGATTCCTGCAAACAAGTTATGATATAAAGAGAGTCTTTATGTATCCCACGACTGATAACACTATTATTACCATTGATAGTAACATGACTATAAAAAATAACTAAAAATCCATCATTAATCAAATGGGATACAGAAATAAGGTTCCGTCGAAAATCCGGCACATACAAAACATCTCTTAAAATCAAAACATTGTCTTGAAAGCATTATGTAACATCTCCAACTGCTACAGCAGACACACGAGCAGCATTACCCATGGATATTGTCTCCTTGTCATCATTCAGCTGCCATGTCGGCCTGAATCCCTGCAAAGTGTAACAAACATGATCAGTAGCTCCATTATCCACTACCCTCGAATGGGTAGAAATAGATGCTAAACATGTTTCCGTTACAAATTCTAATGACTACCTTGTCCAATCCGCTTGGTTTGATAATCCTTCTTCCAGTGACGAGTCTTGCCACAATAGAGACACTTGCCCTTCTTCCCCGGTGTCACAGTCTTCTTTTTCCCATAAATTTTGCTTCCAGAGGGTGTGTTCTTGAATTTCTTTCCAATCACCCCTTTAGCACGTTTCGATGAAGCTGGGCGACTACTGAAAGTAACCAAGACTGCCTTTTCAGGTTGCATGACTGATTCAGCTGCCATAAGATCACTAAGTAACTCATTAACAGTGTACTCCTTTTTACTCATGACAATATTCAGTCTAAAGTTCTCAAAAGACTTGCGAAGTGAGTTGAGTATGGTATCGACCTGGGCTTCCCCAACAATACCTCCTTTGTTCAACGTCAGTTCATCCATGAGGTGATTCGTGGAAACAACGTGCTCCCTCACTGAGGTAGCACCAGTCATTTTTCAACTCAAGATTTCTCTCTTGAGCTTAAATCTGACAGCTCTATCCGATTCCCCATAAGTAACTATGAGACTATCCATAATCTCAGCTACTTTGTCATAGTGCTGATGTTGTTGCTGGAGCACCTTAGACATAGTGGTCATCATGTAGCACTTGACTACATATAATCCAAGTTGCGCTTCCATTCCAGGAAATTCGGACCAGTTAATTGATTTCGTGCCAAGATATTGATGACATTATTCATAGACATATCTGAAAACAATAATTGATTAAAGTAAGAACATACATGCAGAACATTGAAACAAATATGCATTGTAACGTTTTGATAAACCAATACAATTGTTTCCCCAATTGCCTAGGTGCATCTACTGCAAGCTCCTTTCGAAGACATTTACAGCAAACCACCTAACCAGACTGCTCTTTGAAGTTCCAGTCTTTAATTTCAATCCATGCCAGTAATTCGCCGACAAATGAAATTAATAATCGGAGATAAAACTAAGACCATGTTCAACCTATCTGAGCAGGGAAATCATTCATGAGTTAGTACTCAAGCAACATCTAAGCATTTGACCACAATTCTGACTCCGGAAGTTAAAAGGACAATTTTGCATACGTACTAGACCCATGACGCATGCCTCTTACAACCTTTGTTATCTCATTTATAACAATCCTAGAGAACTTATGAATAAATAAAGTAAGCAGGCTCGGTCGTGTAGACGTCTGCTCACTTCACCGTCCACTTCTCACATGTTTAAATGTTTTATTTAGAAATCTCATCTATTAGAACTTATGAACAAATAAAGCAAGCAGGCTACGGTCTTGTAGACGTCTTCTCACTTCACTGCCCACTTCTAATAAGAGACCGCATTGTGGAAGTCTTGTTGATTTTAATTAATGAATCTTGCTTAGTCTTTTTCTTTAAAAAGGTTCTTATGCGCACATATTATTTTATGATCCATAAATTATGTCACATCTAAAATTCCATCATAGTTCCCAACATGATTCCGAAATTTATTGACATAATTTAATACCTAAAATAAATCACATAAAGCATGCTTTGAACGGTAAATAATAAAGCATTAACATGCTTCCCTGTTATCTACAACATGCTTAAAAAATAAATAATAAAAGCAGTAGCATGCTTTCCTAGTATTTACTAGTGCGCACATAATAAATCACATTATACGAGAAAACAATTAAATAAACAAATAAAAATTTCTCGTGGCCCCTTGATGCAATTACATGGGAAATAAAATTTAATCTATCTATTACAATGATTTAATTAAATACAGTTCTTCAAATGGGCTCCCACTCTTTAACTTGAAATCAGAAATTTTGGGTTGGAATAATACAACAGTTTGGGCTAGGAATTTGTGGACTAGGGTTATCTGGCCCACTTAAAAAAAATAAAAAAACCCTAACTTCAGCCCTAAGGGATGCCACCGGGCTCGCGACCCAGCCCGCGCGGCCTAAACCCTAGCCGCCCTGACTGCTCAGCGCCGCCACCACCTGTGGAAACCCTAATGGCCGCCGCAACCTCCTTCAACCCAAAAACCCTAGCCGCTGCTTAGCCCAGCCGCCGCAGCCATGACACCCGTGCCCAGCTCGCCGTCACCGGATCACCTCGCGCAGGCACAGAGAACGGTCGTCGTCTGCAGGGTTGCCTCCGCCGCTATCCAACTAGCCAGCGTGACCTGCGCGCGATGCTGCTGTTTGAGAAAGGCACGCGACAGTCGTCTCAGACATCCCACACTCGCCCACCGCCGTGCGCACCGCGCAGCATCCCTCCCCAACAATAACTGCGACCACCCAGCCTGCCCCCAGCTACCGTGCGTCTTGCAGCTATGGCCGAAGCCTGCTGCTGCGCGCGGCTGCTGTGCAACCGCTGGGCTCGTGATTTTGCGAGAAGAAAGAGAACCGCGGCTGCTGACTTGCAGAGAACCGCCGCACTGCGCCGGCGGCCGCCACCACCGCACGCCGCCTGCGCGCGGCTACTGCGTGCTCCAGTCACCGGAAAACCATTGATGCACCTTTTTGCTGAATCTTTGTTCTCTCTCGGACTCCGGTTATAGATTGAATAAAAAAAATACAAACAAATAGATCTAGTCTATTACATGATTTTTCCTATCAATGCAATCGCAGATTTTTTTGCAATTTAAAACAAAACCAGAGAGGGGCCACGAGAACAAAAACTTCCACGACAATTTTAAATCCATCCGTGAAAATAAATATGAATTTAATCACAATTTACTCAGGATAGAGCCTAAGAACTAGAACATGGCTCTGATACCAATTGTAGGATTCGAGTCTACAATAGACAACACGAATTGCCACATTAACTTGCCAAGGATCGTTCTAAGGATATCGAATATAAATATAAATTAAATAAATAAAGCGAACCTAAGCATGCTCCTACAAAATCAATTGCAATAGATGGACTCTTGGAATACCTCAACTCTTGCGGATTGAATACGGCAGTAGATCGTTGATGGTGTTCCTACAGATCTGATCTTCTGATCTGTTTCGTTGCTCGATCCAAAAATCTGGTTAGGATACGCTACCGGATCTACAGCCGCCCACTCTCTCTCAATCTCTCTAGAGTTTCTGATTTGAAACTTCAAAATTTATGTGAAAAATGAGATATTTATCTATTTATACTGATCTGGAGAATGGGCTATTAGGGTTTAATTAACCCTAATGGGCTCTGAGCAATGTTGGGCCAGACCAGGGATCAAATGCAAATAATAAAGTGGGCCTCCTATAAATTAATTCCAAGTTCAACCCAGAATATAATTAATTAATAAACATTAATTCATGCCACCAGAGAATTAATGCTGACCAACCCCTTTATTACCACGTTATTAGGAACGAGTTTCATTAATTAATTCAGCGTATGACAATTAGCTGTAATTAATTAATCTCTTATTATTCCTGAGTAGTACCACTCAACCCTTATCGCTTATGCTTGAATCAATGATTCAGCCTGCAGGACTTAGCATAACGAACCTCGTGAGCTTCCCAAGGAATGTCACCATCCTAAAATGGATATGGTTATCTAAATCCAACATGAGGAAACCCCACACGAACTTCCATCACCCAAGATGCAGATATATGAGTACATGTAAGACTCTCCACCATAACAAGTCAAAATGACAGTCAACCCATGTGTGCCCCTCAGCTTTCAATATACTTTAGATCCGACAAAGTTACCAAGATCTTTACTCATTCATATGTCAAATAGAATGGTTCATCTCACTGTTTATCCTATTAATACATTGAGATGTACTGGTCACACAAAGCAGTCAAGATAAACCACTTATGGACTTGTGTGCCGTAGCCTAAACCGACAGCCTAACCAGAAATTGTATCAGCTATGATAATTGTTTATATCTCGCTAGGTCGAACGATCTATACGATCTTTTGTGATCTCCTACACACCGTATGATCTCCCTATTGACGAGATAACTGGATGTGTTTGTTCGCATCGTATGATTGTTAATTCAGAAAGGATTTGTTTATTGCAAGTCATTAATGATTACTAGTATATCAAACATAACGTTTCCCAATATACCAATCATAATGCTTTTATGTAATTCCAACAACTATCAATGCATTTTGTTACTCTGTGAGTTCGTGGTTCCTTTTAGCTTGTCACAATACCAGAGTTATCACAATATACTTTGATAGCCTTAGACAACATAAGTATCAAATCCAACTCTAGAACGAAATTTCGAAATCTTATTGCTTCTTTCGAAGCTTCTGATGCTACCACATATTCTGCTTCATTGGTGGAGTCAACAATGCATTCTACTTTGCGCTCCTCCATGATATGGCCCCACCTACCAATGTAAGTACAGAGGTAGATGCAGACTTCTTTTCATCCTGGTCAGTCTGGAAATCCAAATTTGAATAACCATAGAGCCCAATTCTTCATACTGATAGAAGAGACAATAGTCTCTAGTCCTTTTCAGATATTTGAGAATGTACTTTACTGAAGTTGAGTGCGTCTGTTTATGGTTAGACTGATATCTCGCTACCATACAGACGACAAAGCAGATATGGCCTCATACATAGCATTGCATACATGAGACTTCCAACGGTCGAAGCATACGACACCTTACTCATCTCATGTTTCTCCTTTCGTGTTTTTAGACTTATGTTACCGAGTCTCATGTAACACCCCGAAAAGAATTTCTACTTTTATTTTAATTTGAAGTTTGCCAACTCAAGGCATCATAAGAATTAATCAAATAATAAAGCGCGATGGTACGACAAAAGCCAGAATGAATTATTCAATTAAAAACTCATGCCACCTAATCCACTTAGAGGCTAGAAAGGGAATGGAGGATGCCATAATTGAGAATGGACATGAAGATGTGTGTTTTCCCCAACACGACACTCAATCTACCTCCCCCTCCGTCATCATTTTCTCAGCTTTCTAACTCCTCCAAACCACCATTGAAACTCCATTAAAACAACCACAAAATCTTAGCAAGAACACCTCTCATATCAAACCAAAGTGAATCCTTTTTTCGCATAAAACTTCTCTACACACCTTCCTCTAGCTAATGAACCCAAAAGCCCAAGTTTTTAAGACATCAAGATCAAGGGAGTCAAAGAATCAAGCTAGGAGTGGAGCCATTAGAAGCAATACACATAGAGGAGTTCAAGGATACAAAGATTAAAGCAAGAAGAGGTCTAGAGAGGGACAAACTTACCAACACTTAAAATCTAAACTTTATCTACAAGTAATACCTTTCCCTAGCCTTATTTAAACTCTAATTATGGGATTACTAAGTTGAATGTATGATCAAGAATCACCCAATGAAATTTAATAAATTTTGGCTAAGTGTAGAGAACAAAATGAGGACCCTAGCCTTGCATGTATAGATCTTGAACATGTTGAGCCTAGCATGTGAATATATGTTGGGATTGTATACTGAAAGCATATATGATTAAGTGTTTGGTACACTGGTCTTCATATATGTGTTGCCACAACAATGCTCGCTGTCTGATAGAACAAACATACAACGAACCATAATATCCTATTATCTCGCCTATAGGGATGATCATATGGTGTGTAGGAGATCACAGAGGATCATATGAATCGTTTGACCTAGCAAAATATAAATAGTATCACAGCTGAGACAGTCCCTGGATAGGCTGTCGGTCTAAGCTGCGACACATCGGTTCATAAGTGGGCTTATCCTAGCTACTTGATGTGTCGGTACATGGTTATGTATTGATGGGATCAACAGTGGGATGTGCCATTCTCATTGACATATGAATGAGCCAGATCCCTAACATACTTCCTATGATCTTAAACCTAACTGAAGGATAAGAGGCACACACAGATTGACCGCACTTTGATTTACCATGGTGGCGAGTCTTAAATGTACTCTTATACCCGTATTTTGGGTGTTGGCAATTTGTGTGTGGCCTACTTAGTCTGGATGTTTAGGTAAGCATATCCATTTCAGGATAGTGACATTCCCTGAGGAGCTCACAAGGTTCGTTATGCTAAACCCTGCAAGTTGAATTATTTAATTCAGGCATAAGTGAAAATGAGTGAGTGGTATTACTCAGGAAATAAGAGATTAATTAATTGTGGCTGATTGTCATAAGCCAAATTAATTAATGAATGTCTAAAACCTTAAATATGTGGATCATGTTAGTTTGACGTGGTAATAAAGGGGCAAGTCAACATTGTTACCGTGGTGAAGGTTAAAATAATGTTTTATTAATTAATTATGTTCTGGGTTGAACAAGGAAGGATTAATTAATAAAGAGGGCCCACTTTATTATTTGCATCTGATCCCTGGTCTGGCCCATTAATTGCTCACAGCCCATTAGGGTTAGGGTTTCTCAAAACCCTAGCACTATATATAGGCCTTCTCTCTATCAGATCAATGAGTTGTGAAAACTAGGGTTTTTCAGTATAATTGAGAGTGAGTGGCGGCGACTATCTGAGGGAGAAACTGATCGATTTCTCCGGATCTCGGATTCAACTTGGTAGATAATCCTCACCAGATTTCCAAGGAGCTAGGGAACAGATCAGAAGATCAGATCTGTAGGAACCACTTTCCATCGCCGGCGTTCTATCTCACATCTAAGGTTATTTCATCGTTATTGGCTCCGATCTAGATCTGTAGATCAAACGGTGAAATTAGGTATTCTCTAAATCTATCCTCTGCAATTAATTTTGTAGGAGCATGCATAGGTTCGCATGATTTGTTTAATTAAAATTTATTCCTGGTACCCTAAGAACGATCCTTGGCAAGAAATTAATAATGGCAACTCGTGTTGTCCATTGTAGACTCAAACCCTACAATTTGTATCAGAGCGAGGTTCATGTTCTTAGGCTCTATCTTGCATAGATTGAAATTAAATAAATGTGTATGTTCATGGATGGATTTTAATTGTCGTGGATGTTTTTTTTTCTCGTGGCCTTCTCGTTTTTGGATCTGTTATTTCACCACGAGAAAATCAGTGGTTAGATTTGATAGGAAAATCATGTAATAGATCTAGATCTATTTTTTGTATTTTTTTTATTATTATTTCAAATTTGTAAAATTGAGATCCGGAAAAACGAGAAACGAAGAACGAAGAACGATCAACGCGGCGATGGGTGGCGACGGTGCGGCGGAATCCTAGTTCCGTCGTGTGGCTGGGCCGCGCCCAGTTTCTTCACGCTACTGCGTGTGTCCGGCGAGCTCCCAGGTTCCGGCGAACCAGTAGTTGGTGCGCAGAGGTCCGGCGAGGTGTGAGGCTCCATGGTGGTTGACGATCGACGCGAGGGCAGCAGCAAGGAGCGGCGGTGGCGCAAGGAAACCCTAGGGTATCCTGCGCGGCAGGGCCGCGCTCCTGCAGATAATTGCTGCGCGCGCATCGCCGACGATGGCAGCGGGTGGCGGTGGCGGGGACTCCTCTCCGCGGCTGGGCCACGCCCGCCTCACTCCTTCTCGCGCAGGACCGGCGATGGCCGGGGGAAGAAGCTGGTAGCGCAGCAGGGCCGCGCATTGCTGTGCGCGGCAGCCGGACAGCTTTGTGGGTGGCGTGCGGCGTGACTTGGTTGTTGCGCGAGTTTCTGGAGCCGCCGGCGATGCGTGGCGGAGCCGGAAAGGCGGCCGGCGAGGCTGGCTGCAAGGTGGCAGCTGGGTGTAAAACTAGGGTTTCCTAGCCCGGGCCGGAAATCGGGCTTCTCAGCCCGGAGGCAGCTCGCAAGTCTGAAAATTAGGGTTTGGCTGTTGTTTGGGCCAGAAACCCTAATTCAATGCCCAAATGTTGTTTATGCAATTCAAATCAGATTTCAAGTCCAATGGAGGCCCAGTTTGAAGATCTGTATTGAAATTAAATCTTGTAATAGTTAGATTTAATATATTTCAGTTGTAATCGCATCTGAGGGCCCACGAGAATTTATTTGTTTATTTATTTATTCTCGTATTGATGTGATTTATTATGTTCGCACTAGTAAATAATAGGAAGCATGATTATTTGCTTTAATTATTTACTTTTATAAGCATGTTGCAATTTAATTTTTGAGCATGTCTTATGTGATTTATTTTATGTTTTAAATTATGTCTATAAATTTCGGGATCATATTAATTTATGATGGAATTTTGGTTGTGACATAATTTATGGGAACATAAAATAATGTGTGCGCATGAAACCTTTAGAATTAAAAATACTAAGCTGGATTTTGGTTCTTTTCTAACCAAGATCATTAGACCTCCACAAATACGACCTCTCACTAGAAGTGAGTCATCTTGAAGCGTAAACGTCTACTCAAGTAGCTTGTGATAGAGGTTTCTCACTAGGTCTGGTGCGATGAGGGTTCTAAATAAAACATTTAGTTTAAGATGAGAAGTGGGAGCCTCTGAGCAAACGTCTACTCAAGTAGCTTGCATTGAGACAACTTTCACTGGTCTCTAGGATTAAACTAAATGAGATAACAAAGGGTGTGAGGGGCATGCGACATGGGTCCAGTACGTATGCTAAATCGATTGTGGTTAAACTGGCTTAGATGTTGCCTGGAGTATAACTCATGAATGATGTCCCTGCTCCGGATAGGTGAACATGGTCTTAAAATCTCCAATATTAATTTCTTTTGCTTAAGATACCTGGCATGTTAAGAAATTAAAGGACCTATTTTGGTCTGGTTGAGCGCTTGCCGTAAATGTCTACTCAAGTAGCTTGCGGTGAATTAGCTTAGGCAATTGGAGGAAGTAAATTGCATTGTTTTATCTAAAGGTTCTATGCATATTTGTTTCATTTGTTCGTAGTGTGTGCTTACTTTAATTCGCTTATTTGTTTTCAGATATGTCTATGAATAATGTCATTAATATCCTCGCTCAAAATCTTCTCAATGGTCTGAATTTCCTTGAATGGAAACGTAATTTGGATTATATCCTTGTTGCGGAAGAACACAAGTTTGTCCTTACTGATCCTTTTCCGCCAGTCCCAGCTGCTGATGCTACTTTCGAGCAGCAGCAGTCTTACAATAAGTGGATCAAGTCTAACAATGTAGTGAAATGCTACATGATGACCACTATGAGTAAGGTACTGCAGCTGCAGCATCAGCATTATGATATGGCCTGTGAGATTATGGATAATCTAGCAGCGACTTATGGGGAGACGGACAGAACTGTCAGATTCAATCTCATGAAGGAGATTGTGAGTAAGAAAATGTCTGAAGGCAGTTCAGTGAGAGAGCACGTGGTTGCCATGACTCACCTCATGGATGAACTAACGTTGCATGGTGGTGGTATTGACGGGGAAGCCCAAGTCGATATCATACTAAACTCTCTTCCCAAGTCCTTTGAAAATTTCAGGTTGAATGCTGTGATGAACAAGAAGGAGTATACTCTTAATGAGTTACTCAGTGACTTGATGGCAGCACAGTCCCTGATGGAATCTGAAAGCAGTTTTGGTTTCTTTCGGTAGCCGGTCTGCTGCTCCTAAATGAGCAAATACTAAGAGAACGGCTAGGAACAAAAACAAGAAAACTGCTGGTGGGTACAATGGAGTTTATGCTCCAAAGAAAAAGGTTGGGAAAGTCAAAGGAAAGGGCAAGTGTTACCGCTGTGGCAAGATAGGACACTGGAGAGCAAATTGTCCAGGTGTTAACACCAACGGACATGGTACGTCATCATTTACATGTTTATTATCAGTTTTCTACTCCTAGTGAGTAGTGGTTACTGTGAATACTAATCATGTTTTGGCTGCACTATGCAGGGAATCAAGCTGATGATGCTTGAGGATGACGGGATTACCAGCTCCAAGGAAGTTGCTAGAGATCTTCTCAAGCTGTTGGAGTTATTTGCTTTAAGTTTATGTTAAAATTCTGAAGAGATATTGGTTTTTGTTTTGATAAACAATTTTCATCTATTGTTATGGATTATCAGTTATTCGATAGAGTTTTTCTATCATAATGAATAACAGTGTTTTCTATTATGGATGATTGTCTCTTCATTACTTGATTACATAAACTGTCAGTGTTCTAAGGTATAATTTAAAGAATCTCTATGGAGATAGGTTACATCAGTCTAAGTAGTTTTAAGTAATTCATGGAATTATGGATTCAATCCAGGTATTCCAAAGAATGGTACTTATGACAACTACTTAGAGGTTTAAGATGGTAACCAAGGCCTTTTAATAGGCGATTGTATCTCTATAGGTTATTTCGTGTTTGCTCTACTTTGTTGGTTTGAGTCTACTTCCGCAGTTGCCTTAACAGGCATTGATACTGTAATCATTTAAGATTTGGATATGTTTATCTAGTTCACTACAAGTCTTAGTCTCTTGCTTTAATCAAGAGCGTTCAAGACTAAGGTAGAGAATAAGTTAAACAATATCGTAAGAACATTATGGTTCATTCATAATGGTATATCTGAAGTGATAGGTTTTACAGTATCTGGCAGAGCAAAGGGATTGCCTCTCAGTTAACTAAGCCTATTATCCCTCGATTGGGATAGTGTAGGTAAAACGAAATAAGATTCTTTAAAAGTTTTTAAGTTATGCCAGCTTTGCCGAATTTTCATTTTGGGAACAGCGCTAAAAGCAGTTATATGTTTACTTAATCTAGAGTCTTCTAAATCAGTTCCAAATACCCTAGCAGACCTTGACTCTGTCGAAAAGGGCAATGATGGGTAATTCAGCTGTTAAGCTGATATAGGAAACTGATTGGTTGGAAGAAAAGTTTAAGCTAGTACTGCTTTGTGGGCTATTCCAGGTAAACAAAAAAGATGGTTGTTTTGTGTATCCTAAGTACAAGCAAGTTGTATAGGATGCAACCATGAATCCAAATGTGAGATTGTTCTCCAACGTGTTAGAGAAGACAATTCAAATCCATCAGGAAATAACCCGTGGCATATTGTGCATACCTTGGAAGGTATGGTACCAATTGCATGGTCACCTGTGTAAGGTGGTAAACCACAAATTAATGCACCATTAACTGACAACGTAAAATGAGCATCGTTGCAGTGGGAGGTTTCCTTAACAGGCTTAATGGTACTGGTTCGTGGAAACAGTCTCTGGACTCGTTCCCAGCTTAATGAACTACATCGTACTTATCCCTTAAAGCGCAACGAAGCTGTTAAGACAAAAGATGCAGTTTAATGACGTCAAGTCATGGATTCAGAAATGAATCAGTAAATGTTATGGTTGTGTATCAGGATCAGTGATTTCTAAATAGCTTACCAGCTATAAGTAACTGATTGATATACAAGGAAAGAAATGCTCGAATGGTAACCTAGCTTATTCGAGTGTATAGGTTAGTGAGCAAGGTATGTTTCACAACAAGACCTTCTCACTGGTTGCAATTATTAAACCCATTCGAATTCTTTTAACCATAACAGCACATATGAATCTAAATATCTGGAAGATAGATGATGTCATCCGTATTTTATAAGCGGGTACCTTGATAAAAGGTGACGACATCTGTATGCAACAACCAGATAAGTTATGTGCAAAGCATCATGTCTGGAAGTCAAGGTAGTTCAAGTATGAACTTAAAGGAGCTTCAAGGTCATGTAATAGACATTTCGATATTGTCTATCGAGAATGATAGTTTCATGTACCAGTTATGTGTCAGCAGATGCGTGGTTTTCCTTGCACATTATGTAGATGGTATTTTTCACATTCGGAAACGGTGTGGAGATATTGTCAGGCATAAAAGATGGTTATCCGAACAGTTTCAGAAGTAGGACTCATGAGATCTTGGAACATCTTTTGAATTAAAGTCTTGTGTGGTCACAAGAAAAGGATGTTCAGGTATCTCGAGTCGCTGAATTGATTCTGTGGTGTATCGTTCATAGCAAGAAAGATTGTTATATTTCTATATTGTAAATGAACGAAGTTAGATATCTGTTATGCTATAAGCATGTTAAACAGATATCAATTCAACTCTGGATAGGCTTATTGGTTAATGAATGAGCCTTGTGAGTTGAATGTCATCGGATATCCAGGAGGATCATAAGGAAAGGAAATCGACCTCTAACTATGTGTTGGCCTTGGAGGAGGAGTTATAGGAATCTAACCCAGAAGTGTGTTGCGGATTGCGGTATGAAGGCTGAGTTTTTGACAGCTTCATTAGCTTCGCAAGGAGCAGTATAACTCCGGTGTTATCCTCTAGAGGTGTGTGTTCTGAGATTGCCTAATTAAATCACAAGGAATTGTGATTGTGTTGGTGCAATGACAAATTCAAAGGAACCCAAGACTCACAAGGTGGTGAAACACATAGGATGTTTGGAATCACGTCATACGAGAAATCGTGACAACAGGTGACGTGAATGTAGTGGGAGTGATTGACAGTATAGACACACTTAATACTTTGATAAAGCAATGGTATTATGATTTAAGTATAAGTGGGAGATTGTTGGGATTGTATACTGAAAGCATATTTGATTAAGTGTTTGGTACACTGGTCTTCATATATGTGTTGCCACAATAATGCTCGCTGTCTGATAGAACAAACATACACCGAACCATAATATCCTATTATCTCGCCTATAGGGATGATCATATGGTGTGTAGGAGATCACAGAGGGTCATATGAATCGTTTGACCTAGCGAAATATAAATAGTATCACAGCTGAGACAGTCCCTGGATAGGCTGTCGGTCTATGCTGCGACACATCAGTTCATAAGTGGGCTTATCCTAGCTACTTGATGTGTCGGTACATGGTTATGTATTGATGGGATCAAAAGTGGGATGTGCCATTCTCATTGACATATGAATGAGCCAGATCCCCAACATACTTCCTATGTTCTTAAACCTAACTGAAGGATAAGGGGCACACACAGATTGACCGCACTTTGATTTACCATGGTGGCGAGTCTTACATGTACTCTTATACCCGTATTTTGGGTGTTGGCAATTTGTGTGTTGCCTGCTTAGTCTGGACGTTTCAGGATGGTGACATTCCCTGAGGAGCTCACAAGGTTCATTATGCTAAACCCTGCAGGTTGAATTATTTAATTCAGGCATAAGTGAAAAGGAGTGAGTGGTATTACTCATGAAATAAGAGATTAATTAATTGTGGCTGATTGTCATAAGCCAAATTAATTAATGAATGTCTAAAACCTTAAATATGTGGATCATGTTAGTTTGGTGCAACCCGTTCCTAATAACGTGGTAATAAAGGGGCGAGTCAGCATTGTTACCGTGGTGAAGGTTAAAACAATGTTTTATTAATTAATTATGTTCTGGGTTGAACAAGGAATGATTAATTAATAAAGAGGGCCCACTTTATTATTTGCATCTGATCCCTGGTCTGGCCCATTAATTGCTCACAGCCCATTAGGGTTAGGGTTTCTCAAAACCCTAGCACTATATATAGGCCTTCTCTCAATCAGATCAATGAGTTGTGAACGTTAGGGTTTTTCAGTATAATTGAGAGTGAGTGGCGGCGGCTATCTGAGGGAGAAACTGATCAATTTCTCCGGATCTGGGATTGAACTTGGTAGATAATCCTCACCAGATTTCCAAGGAGCAAGGGAACATATCAGAAGATCAGATCTGTAGGAACCACTGTCCATCGCCGGCGTTCTATCTCAGATCTAAGGTTATTTCATCGTTATTAGCTCCGATCTAGATCTGTAGATCAAACAGTGAAATCAGGTATTCTCTAAATCTATCCTCTGCAGTTAATTTTGTAGGAGCATGCATAGGTTCGCATGATTTGTTTAATTGAAATTTATTTCTGGTACCCTAAGAACGATCCTTGGCAAGAAATTAATAATGACAATTCGTGTTGTCCATCGTAGACTCAAACCCTACAATATATACCATGGACCATGTTTATACATGATTAAATGTTAATTATTATAGTAATTAAGGTCTGAAAATGAAATATAGGAAGCTTGAAATTAAATTAAAAATGTTTGGATCATGAATTTCAACTAGAGACTTAATTTCATAATCCCCCTGTTTGTGGACATGAGAGTGCGAGCCCTTTTGGTCAGTCATACGACCTTGGATTGGTATGATTTTTCAATTTGTTATACCGTAAGATGTTATGAGTATTTCCCATTTAGATTCACCCAAAAAAGTTTTATAGATTGAGAGTTATAGCCTTTACAAAATCATGTGTCATTTCTGTACGACCTACATTGTAGGCTTAATTAAGAACAAAATACTAAAATTTAAGCCATGAAAATTAACTGGATTTTAATAGATACCTAAGGATGATCTCTGCAAATTTGTAGTTGAATCGAATGTGTATGTTGTTCGGGGTAGAATTAAGAAAATGATGCCCTGTTCTTCAGACTCCCTAGCCCAACCCAAAATTGATTATCTTGTCCCGACCAATCCGTAAGGAAATTTTGAGATCCATCAAGTGAAGAGTAAACCTTGATATGTCTGTTTTCATAATACAAAAGATGATCCTAAAATAAATTGACACCACAAAATTATGCAACTTGTAATATGTTTGCACAAATCTGAAATTAAGCAAGATATGACTAAGGCATGAAAGGAATTTACTAAGTCTAAATCAAAGACTAATAAGATAAATTAAGACCTTTAAACATGCCTACTACCTTAGGACATATATGTAAACATGAATATGAATGTGCTTGCCTAATTTAAACACCTATTAACATTATGTCATTATTTACCTAGGTGTGGTTGATATTGGGAAGCAAGTCTCCACTAGTGGAACCAAGTAAGCCAACACTACAACAAGATAAGGTGGGCACTACTTTATCTAAACACTTGTTTTCCCGAAATGTTTTATCAAATGATGATGAGTGTTTTTGTTTTGAATGTTTAGAATACCGTAAAATGTTTTGGTGCCTTAACAATGCATGAACATATACTATCATGAGTTGATGTTATGATTGTGGAGGATTAAGGTGGGAAAGGAGAATGGAGGGCTCAACTCATGTATACACGAATGCATGATTTGTTGAATTATATATTTGGAGGGCTCAGCCCATGATTTCATGATTATTTGTTAATGGCACCACAAATGAAAAGAGTTGCGCAACCATGTGAGATGAATTCTTTTGGGATGGAAGAGTAAATGATTTTACAAAACACTCATGCCATGCTTGTGTGAATTGGTGATTCCAAAATATATGTGTTGTTTTCGGGATGACGTGTCCACTGGGTACATTCATGTACTTAGCCCATGCATGTGTTTTCCCTACATGTAGTACATGGTGATGGTGATGGTGATGGCGGGCACGTTGTGGCAATTGTGGGAAGGAGCGGTTCGATGGTAATCTATTTCTTGCATGACTATTTGATCTTCTTTGTTGGCATGTAAACCTAATCAATCTACTTGGGGTATTTATCATTTGAAGCTTTTACATATCCATTGATTCGAATTCCTAGGCATGATCCATTCTCTTGTTTATCATATGGCATGATTTCGAAATTTCTTTTCTTAAATTGAGATTCCGTATTGAGCTATGGTGTTATGTCTCCATACATAGTGTCACTTGAAAACCTTAATTTAAAATTATATTTACATGTCTCAAGGAATCAACGAGATTGCCAACTCTGGGTCAAGGAGAATGGAGTTGTGACACAACAAAATTTCAGCCCGCCACCGATCAAGGGGGAAGCATAAGTGCTGAAGAAATTGTTACAAGAAATTTGTTGCAGGCTGCTGCGGAAGAAGGTAGCAGTCCTGTTGTTGAAAGGAAAAGTGAATCAGAACAATTGGCTGGGCAAGAAGGAAGCCAAATTGTGACAATCATGGCAGAAGCCGATCTGGAAACAGTGTCAGACCAGATCCCAGCCATTGATTCAGGAAATTAGGAAGCAGAGAAGAGGAATGCAGATTCAGAGACAGTCATGCGAGAGAATGCCCAACAGATCACCACAGTGAATGAAGAAGCAGATGCTGAGGAACCTACTGCTGAAGCAAACACCTCACTCAATGTTGAGTCAAGAGCACAACTACAAGCAGAGCTCCCAGCAAGTGTGCGAGCTCGGAATGAGAAATATCTACGACGACTGGGTATTGAACTTTCTACCGTTCCAAGATGGAATACAGAGGCAGATACCACCAATGTGCTCGAAAGAACCATAGAATCCATCGAGCAACGACACTTTCCAATTCCCAGCTCTCTAGAAGTTTCAGGTATATCATTCAGTGATCTTCCCAGCTTTGATTATGAAGAAGATGCAAGGATTGTCACAGAAGGAGAATCCAAATTTAGAGAAGAAACTCTAAGAGTGCCCATTGAAGGACCACTCGACAGGAACTATAAAGTACAGAGGATTGCGAGTTGGTGTCCTTCTGTCAAAGTAAGAGTTGAGGAGAATGAGGATCGCATCTCCTGGGCACGAGACATAAGTATGTTCATTGAAACTCAAGATGCCGCCGAAGTCAATGACTCATATCTTGCTGAACTCCAAGGAGAGTTGTCCGATCAAGAATGGTTGAGAATAGAGTTCAAGAGATGGTGATTCTTTGATTATGCCACTCACTAGTTACATTATGAGGACCGCTCAATCATGATGGCAAGGATGGGTCTTAACTACTGGAGGAGTGAAGAAGAATAGACTGATGATTTGATGGACCAGACATCCAAAAGACAGTATACGGAGAAGCAAGTTGCTGCGAGGTTACAGAAGATCAAGGCTCATAGAGCAACCACCTAAGATCAATCTCTGCCACCATCAGAATACGCCATAGAAGACTCTCCACCATTCACTCAGAATTTCAAATCTCCTGCCACCAGACGTCAAATGGCCGCTGCTGAAGAACTAAAGAAGAAGTTAGCTGAGGAATAAACTGCAAGAAAAAAGAGGCAAATCTGATGAAGATGTTGGAATTCAAGGAGAAAGTTCTAAAGCAACTCGCCAGCAAGCCTTTAAGGGTACACAACTTAAGGCCTCCCACACAGAATCCTGCTGAAGAAGAAGGAAAGGAAACCACACACTCTGTAATGGCTCCAGCTGACCAACCATCAATATCAACTGCAAGATTGGCAACCACAGCTCTCATGTCTACCACTGACAATCAAATTGTACCTGCTAAGGAATCTCCATTCATGGAAATTGTGTTCGTTTGATGCATTGGTCTTCATAAATCTACTACATCAACATAGTCGCTATCTGATATAACAAACATACGAAATGAATTATAATATCCTATTATCCCGCCTATAGGGATGATCATGTGGTGTGTAGGAGATCACAGAGGATCATATGAATCATTTGACCTAGCGAGATATAAACAGTATCACGGCTGAGACAGTCCCTGGATAGATTGTTTGTTTAGGTTGCAACACATCAGCTTATAAGTGAGCTTATCCTTGCTACTTGATGTGTCGGTACACCTTTATGTATTGATGGGATCAACAGTGAGATGTGCCATTCCAATTGACATATGAATGAGTCAAATTTCTAGATACTTGTTATGATCTTAAACCTAATGGAAGGCTAAGGGGCATACATATGATGACCACACTTTGACTTGCTAGGGTGGCGAGTCTTTCATGTACTCTTATACCTGCATCTTGGGTGTAGCGGTTTGTGTGTGGCTTGCTTAGGCCGGACATGTACGTAATCATATCCGCTTTAAGATGGGGACATTCCCTGAGGAGCTCACAAGGTTCATTATGCTAAACCCTGCAGGTTGAATTATTTAATTTAGGCATAAGTGGAAAAAAGTGAGTGGTACTACTCAGGAAATAAGAGATTAATTAATTATGACTAATTGTCATAAGCCAAATTAATCAATGAAAGTCCGGAACCTTAAATATGTGGATCATTCTAGTTTAATGCAACCCGTTCCAAATTAGGTGGTAGTAAAAGGGTGATTCAGCATTGTTACCTTGGTGAAGGTTAAAATAATATTTTAATAATTAATTATGTTCCAGGTTGGACATGAAATTAATTAATAAAGAGGGCCCACTTTAATATTTGCATATGGTCCCTGGTCTGGCCCACATGATGCTCAGAGCACATTAGGGTTAGGGTTTTGCAAACCCTAGCACTATAATAGCCCCCTCTCTATCAGATATACACATAAAATACGCACAACTATGTGAGAAGCGGGACAGGAGCGACGACTGTTTCATTGGGAGGAAGTGATCGATTCCTCTGGATCTTTTATTCAACTTGGTAGCGTATCCTCACCAGATTTCCGAGGAGCAAGGGAACAGATCAAGGGATCAGATATGTTGGAATAGCTTGGATCGATCCCACATCCAGATCTACTCCTTTGTCATTGTCTCCGATCTAGATCTATAGATCAGTCGTTCGAGTTCAGGTATTCCTTAGATCCATCCTTTTGTAATTTAAGTATTCGGAGCATGCATAGGGTTTATTCAATCTGATTTGTTTTGATACTTTAAGAACGATCCAAATAGCTAAAGAAATAAATGACAACTCACGTTGTCTATTGTGGACTCAAATCGTACGATTGGTATCGGAGCGAGGTTTGGATTCTTAGGCTCTATCTCAAATAAATTAAGATTGAATAAATATATATGTTTATAGTTATTGTGGATGGATTTGAATTGTCGTGGATGTTTTTGTTCTCATGGCTTTCTCGTTTTTGGATTTGTTTTTCAGCACGAGAAAATCCGTGGTTAGATTTGATAGGGAAAATCACGTAATAGATTTTAGATCTTTTTTTTTTGTATTTTTCTGTTATTCAAATCTGTAAAAATTGGATAAATTGAGATCCGCAAGAATGAAGAACGAAGAACAGATTTGTCAACATGACAGCACCACCCAGCATCCAGAAGCGCCGGCGGCTGCACCAGAGCCAGCTAAAGGCGGCGAGTGGCGATAGCAGACATAAACTTAGAGTTTCTGCCTGTGGCTGGGTCGCGCTTTATTCCTCGCATTGCTGCAGTCGCCAGTGAGCTGCGAGTTCTCCGGTGTGTCGCGCAGATGGTTTGGTGGCAGCAATCGTAGGTGGTGGCATCTAGGGTTCCGCCCTGGGGGAACCTTTGTGCCGCCTCTGCATGCTGTGTTTTTGCTCGATGGGAAGACGACTCACTGCCATTTGAGCGTGCGAGGTGATGGCTGTCTGCGAGCCGAGTGGCAACACACAATAGAGTTCGGCAATTGCAGGTGACGGAGGTGGGTGGCATTCTGGCGAACGACAAAGCCGCGTGCAGCCTGCGTGCGGCGGTTGAGTTGCAGCACAACTTTGCTGCGGCTGTTGCATCTTGTTCGCGTTTTAGTCATCCTACGGTGCTGCTGCAGCCATCGGCGACGGCGGCTAAAGGAGGTGGTGACATGGGCGATGGTGGCTGGGCTGGGTGCGCGGCCGCAGGTAGCTGCCGGAAAGGCAGTGCGGCGGGATGGCCAGGAAATTGGCGGCTACGTTTTGCTGCCCGGGCCATAACTCGGGCCCGTCGGCCCGGAGGCGGCTCGTTGTGCTATGAAATTAGGGTTTGGCTGCTGATTAGGCCTGAAACCCTAATTTGAAGCCCCAATACTGTTTATGAAGCCCGATTCAGATTTCAAGTCCAACGGAGGCCCAGTTTGAAGATCTGTATCAAAAATTAAAATTTTGTAATAGTTAGATTTAATTATTTCCCATGCAATCGCATCTGAGGGGCCACGAGAATTTTATTTGTTTTATTCTCGTACTGATGTGAGTTATTATGTGCGCATTAGTAAATAATAGGAAAGCATGCTTACTTGCTTTATTTATTTACTATTTAAGCATGTTGTAATTTTAAATTATCAAGCATGCTTTATGTGATTTATTTTATGTTTAAATTGTGTCTATAAATTCCGGAATCATATTAATTTACGATGGAATTTTAGATGTGACATAATTTAATGAAACATAAAATAATGTGTGTGCATGAAACATTTAGAATTATAATACTAAGGTGGATTTTGCTTATTTTTCAAACTAAAATCATTAGACCTCCACAAATACGACCTCTCATTAGAAGTAAGGCATTTCAAAGCGTAAACGTCTGCAGAAGCAGCTTGCGTTAGAATTAAATTACAAGTTCTAATGCGATTAGTTTTCTAAATAAAACATTTAAGATGAGAAGTGGGAGCCTCTAAGCAAACGTTTGCTGAAGCGGCTTGCACTGTGACAACTTTCACTGGTCTCTAAGATTAATCTAAATGAGATAACGAAGGATGTAAAGGGCATGCAGTATGGGTCGAGTACGTATGCCAAATCGCCTTTTTACCATCCGAATTTAGGATTGTGGTTAATTTGCTTAGAAGTTACCTGGAATATAACTCATGAATGACGTGCCTGCTCCAGATAGGTGATCATGGTCTAAAGATCTCAAATATTAATTTCTTTTGCCGGTGGATACCTGGCATGGAGAGAAATTAAAGGACCTATTTTGGTCTGGTTGAGCGTTTGCCGTAAGCATCTGCTGAAGCAGCTTGCGGTAGATTAGCTTGGGCAATTGAAGGAAGCAAATTGCATTGTTTTATCTAAAGGTTCTATGCATATTTGTTACAATTGTTCATAGTATGTGCTTACTTTAATCTGCTTATTTGTTTTTCAGATATGTCTATTATTGCATCACTCGTTAATTCAATTTTACAAAATTCCATCACTGGTCCGAAATTTTCCTGGATGGAAAAGTGACATTGTAAAACTTTTGGATTAGTTTGGACATTTGTTTGTTCTGCAAACTCCCTGTCCGAGTCTGCCAACCGATGCATCTTCCAACGAGGAGAGTGCACAGTATCACATTTGGATGTGGTCTTCTAAATAAAACATTTAGTTTAAGATGAGAAGTGGGAGCCTCTAAACAAAACGTCTGCTGAAGCACCTTGCATTGTGACAACTTTCACTGGTCTCTAAGACTAATCTAAATGAGACAACGAAGGATGTAAAGGGCATGCGGTATGGGTTGAGTATGTATGCCAAATCGCCTTTTTACCATCCGGATTTAGGATTGTGGTTAATTGGCTTAGATGTTGCCTGGAGTATAACTCATGAATGACGTGCCTGCTCCAGATAGATGATCATGGTCTAAAGATCTCTAATATTAATTTTTTTTTTGCCGGTGGATACCTGGCATAGAGAGAAATTAAAGGACCTTTTTTGGTCTGATTGAGCGTTTGCCGTAAACATCTGCTGAAGCAGCTTGCGGTAGATTAGCTTGGGCTATTGAAGGAATCAAATTGCATTGTTTTATCTAAAGGTTCTATGCATATTTGTTTCAATTGTTCATAGTATGTGCTTACTTTAATCTGCTTATTTGTTTTTCAGATATGTCTTTTATTGCATTGCTCGTTAATTCAATTGTAGACAATTCCTTTACTGGTCCGAAATTTTCCTGGATGGAAAAGTGACATATTTAAACTTTTGGATTCATTAGGACATTTGTTTGTTCTGCCAACTCCCTGTCCGAGTCTGCCGACCGATGCATCTTCCGACGAGGAGAGGACACAGTATCATCACATTTGGATGTGGTCAAATGGCATGGCCAGACAATACATCTTGGGTGGTATTTCAGATGCACTGCGACCTTTTTATAGTGATGTATGGTATGCGCATGATATTATGCAACATCTTGACGTAGCATATGGCAGGCTCGATGGACAAGCTAGATCCAGTCTTATCAAGCACATTGTAAGACATAAAATGGGTCAGGGCTGTTCAGTGCATGAACATGTGGAATCACTCATCCAGCTTATCGATGAATACACATTAATGGGTGGTCAAATTGACAATGATTTCAAAATTGACTTGATACTCAACATGCTGTCGAAGTCATTCGAAGACCTCATAATTTCTGTTGAGAAAAACAAGAGTGAGTATACTGTTCATAGTCTGCTCAAGGATCTTGTGTCAGCAGAAGCTTCTTCATTATTTTCTGTGAGTTGCTCTGATTTGCTTCTGAGAAAGAAGAGTGATGTTAGAGATAAGAGGAATGAAGGAAGCAGTGGGAGCAGTCTTGCATTGTCAAGTCTTTCTAAATCTCTTGCTAAGAGTTCTTCTAAGTCACGTCGTAATGACGTGAAGCTGAAGAATGGTAAAGGAGAGAGGAACAAAGAAAAGAAAGATAGCAAGAAAGACAAATGTTTCAAGTGTGGCAAGAAGGGTCATTGGAAAGTAAATTGTCCAAGTTTGTTAACTAAGGGACAAGGTACGTCATCCTTCTGCATTGGTTGTTGAAATATGTTTAGTATCGGTTTTCTACTCCTCAGTGTATGTTACGCTTTGCAGGGGATCAAACTTAAATCTTGAAGATGGCGGGATTACCATCTCCAAGACTGATGCTGGAAGTTGCTACTTCAGCTGATGGATATTTTACTTTATGTTTATGATAAACAATGTTTGAGTTTTGAAGAAATGTTTTGTATAAAACTTATTTCCATTTATATTACTGTGGATTATCAGTTTTTTATGATAGAGTTATTCTATCATGTCAAATAACTGTGTTTTCCATTATGTTTAAATGAATGTTTCTCTTCACTACTTGTTTACATAAACCGACAGTGATATATGGCACATATTAAAGAATTTCCCTAGATATAAGGTTACATCGGTCTTAGTAGTTTTAAGTAATTCAAGGAAATATGGATTTTATCCAGGTATTCCTAAGAATGGTACTTATGAAAACTACTCAGAGGTATAAGATGATAACCAGGCCTTTTAATAGGCAATTGTATCTCTAGAAGTTATTTCGTATTTGCTCTGTGTTGAGTCTATTTCCGCAGTTGCCTTAAATAGGCATTGATACTGTAATCACTTAAGATATGGATATGTTTATCTAATTCACTACAAGTCTTAGTCGCTTGCTTTAATTAAGAGCATTTAAGACAAAGGTAGAGAAGAAGTTAAACAACACCGTAAAAACATTATGGTTCATTCATAATGGTGTGCATCTCAAGTGATGTGTTTTACAGTATCTGGCAGAGGAAAGGGATTGTGTCCCAGTTGACTACACATGTTATCCCTAAAAAGGATGGTGTAGGAAGAACAAAATAAATAAGATTCTTTAGGGTTGATTTGCTATGTCAGCTTTGCCATTTTTCATTTTTAGGAAGTGCGCCAAAAAGCAATAATGTATCTGCCTAAACCAGTGTCTTCTAAATCAGTTCTTAATACCCTACTGGATCTTGAATTTGTCAAATGGCAATGATGGGTAGTCCGACTTTTTAAGCTGATACAGGAAACTGATTGGTTTGAAGAAAGGTTTTAAGCTAATATTGTTTTGTGGGCTATCCCAAGTAAACGAAAAAGTGGTTTCATTATGTATCCTAAATACAAGCAAGTTGTATATAATGAAACCACGAATCCAAATGGAAGATTCTTTTCCAATGATTTGGAGAAGATAATTCAAATCCATCAGGAAATACCCCGTGGCAAATTGAGCATACCTTGGAAGGTATGGTACCAATTGCATGGTCGCCCGTGTAAGGTGGTAAACCACAAATTAATGTACCAAAAACTGACTACATAAAAGGAGCATCATTGCAGTGGGAGGTTGCCATAACAGGCTTAACAGTACTGGTTCGTGAGAAATAGTCTTCAGACTTATTCTCAATTGAGGAACAAAGTTTTACTAATCCCTTAATGCACAATGAAGCTGTTAAGACAATCGATGCAGTTTAATGACGACAAGCCATGGATTCAGAAATGAATCAGTAAACAGTTATGGTTGTATATCACAATCAATGTTACCAAATAGCTTTCCAGCTATAGGCAACTGATTGATATACAGGTAAACAAATGTTCGAATGGTAACCTAGTATACTTCAAGAGTCTAGGTTTGTGAGCAAGGTATGTTTGATAACAAGACCTTCTCACTGGTTGTAATTGTTAAACCCATTCGAATTATTTTGTCCATAACAGCACATATGAACCTAAGTATCTGGAAGGTAGATGACGCCATCCGTGTTTTCACAAACAGGTACCTTAATAAAAGGTGATGACATCTATATGTAACAACCAGATAAGTTATGTGCAGTAAGATGAGCAACATCTTGTCTAGAAGCGAAGGAAGTTAAAGTATGAACTTAAGGGGGTTAAAATAAATTTCTATGCCTATGATTAATCCTAGCATGCTCCTATCGAATATGCATAAGGGGGTTTTGCAGAATACGTGGATCGTAGAAACTTGAAGAACGAGTGCATAGAGATTTGATCCTCGATCCTTTCCCACGCACCAAGATTAATTCCTAACAGATTGAGGAATTAAATCTAAGAAAATAAAATAATTTTTTTAAAACAAAGAGGGAGAGAAGAAAAAAGATCCTCCTGGTCTGATCTTCTGATATGTATCCCAACTCCAATCCAAATATCTGTTGAAGATTCCCTATGAATTCCTTGCCCGGTTGAGAAGCAAAATTTCCTCCTCGTTCTCAGATCAAGTCGATCACCACAGCTCCCAAATACTGGTTTGTTGTGTTGCAATTTATGATCTTGTGGTGTGGTGAGATCTGAGGAACTGAGGCCTATTTATAGGAAAATAGTGGACTTCTATTGGGCCTGATTTTCATGGGCCAGACCAAGGACCTGAATGCAAAAAGCAAATAAGGCCTATCAATTAATGAATTCCCATATTCAACCAAGAATATAATTAATTAATTAATATTGATTCTTTCCACCAGAGAATCAATACTGTCCTACCTATTTGCTACCACGTTTTGAGGTACGGGTTGAATGGGCTCGGTTTATCCACACATTTAAGGTCACAAACATTCGTTAATTAATTTAATCTCTGACAAGATATTTAATTAATTAACAACTTATATTCTTGAGTCAATCCACTCATACCTTTTCACTTATGCTTGAACTTAATCGGCCTGCAGGACTTCAGCCTAACGAACCTTTTGAGCTGCTCAGGGAATGTCACCATCCTATACTGGATGTGGTTACCTAGTTTCAGTACCAAACAATCGTACACAAACTGCTATTACCCAAGATACAGCTATACAAGCTCAACCAGAGCCTTTCACTGCAACTCAAAGTAATACACAATCTGCATATACTTCTGTACCTTCATATAGGCTTAGGATCTCATCACGCCATAGAGAAATAGATTCTTTTAATGTCAGATAAAAGAATCAATCTCGACTTAGGTCCTTATCAATGTGTGCCCCACACCAGCATACCAAACCATCCAGGATAAGATGCTTATTACTGCATATGCTGCAGCCTACACCGACAGTTTATCCAGGAATTGTCTCAGCTATGATAACTATTTATATCTTGCTAAGTCAAATGATCCATACGATCTTCCGTGATCTACTGTAGTAGATCTCCCTATCAACGAGATAAGAGGATAATTATTTTTGCGACACATGTTTATTAATTCATAAAGGAGATGAACATACAACATTTATGATTCCTAGTATATTAACCAATCGACCTTGTTAATAATATACCAATCATAATGCTTTTTGTATATAAATCCATCAATATCCCACTTATACTCAAAGCATTATGCAGGTGCTTTCTAGAGTATAACGCCTCTAAACTAAACAAGCTATTACATCAATCATTCTACGTGGATGGGTTTACCCTCAGCCCAAGGTTACGTACATGCATCTCGTAGACCTTCTGAGGCAGAGCTTTTGTGAATGGATCCGATAGATTACCTTTTCTATCAATCGTCTCTACTAGCACATCACCCCTGCTATGATTTCTCGTATAATATGGTACTTCCTTTCAATGTGTTTTGTTGCTCTGTGAGTTCGTGGTTCCTTTAAATTAGCCACAGCTCCCGAATTATCACAATATACTGTGATGGTCTTGGGTAGCTTAGGAATCACATCCAACTCCAGAAGGAAGTTTTGAAACCATACTGTTTCTTTCGAAGCTTCAGAAGCTACCACATATTCTACTTTTATGGTGGAATCAACAATGCACTTCTGCTTTGCACTCCTCCATGATGTCCCCACCTCCCAATGTAAAAACATAGCCATAGGTGGACTTCTTTTCGTCTCGGTTTGCCTGGAAATCCGAATAAGTATAACCCACAGGACACAACTCCTCACACTGATAGAAGAGACAATAGTCTCTAATCCTTTTCAAGTATTGAGTATGTGATTTACCGCGGTCCAATGCGCCTGTCCAGGGTTAGACTGGTATCTTGCTACCATGCCTATAGCAAAGCAGATATCTAGCCTCGTACATAGCATTGCATACATGAGGCTCCCCACGGCCGATGCATACGGCACGTTGCTCATCTCTTCTTTCTCCTTTTGTGTCACTGGAAAATGATCCTTGGAAAGATGTATGCCATGTCTGAAGGGTAACAGATCTTTCTTGGCAGTTTGCTTGCTGAAACAGGCAATCACAGTATCGACATATGATACTTGAAACAAGGTCAACATCCTCTTATTGCGCTCCCGCAATACTTTTACCCCTAGGATGTATCCTGCCTCCCCAAGGTCCTTTATATGAAACTATTCGGATAACCACCTCTTTAAGCCCGACAATACTTCCACATTATCGCCAAATAGGAGAATATCATCTACATAAAGTGTAAGGAACACCACGCTTCCGCTCACACATAGACGGTACACACAACTCTCGTTTGAACATTGTGAAAATCCATAGGATTTAATCATTTCATCAAAACGCAGATTCCATGACCGTGAAGCTTGTTTAAGTCCATACAGCGACTTTGTTAGCTTCCAGACCAAATGTTCTTCGCCCCTCTGCACATAACCTTCTGGCTGTTGCTTATAGATGTCCCTACCTTCTTCAAGGTACCCATTTAGAAATGCAGTTTTGACATCCATGTTCCAGGTCTATAGGTCCTTATGTGCTGCTATGGCTAGGAGTATACGAATGGACTTAAGCATGTCTACCGGTGAGAAGGACTCATCATAGATCACACCTTCTTTCTGACTATAACCCTTTGCCACTAGCCATCCTTTGAATGCTGTAATTTAACCATTTGCTCCTTTCTTTCTTTTGTATACCCATTTGCACCCTATGACTCGATAGCCATCTGGCAAATCAGTTTTCTGGTATACATCCATAGCCATAATGGATTCCATTTCTGAATCCATGGCGATTAGCCATTTGTCTGCATCTTTATCAGATACCGCCTCGTCATATGTTCAGGGATCGGTATCATCCAGTCCATTTTCTGGGATCGAGTCAGAGGACTCTCCCACGAACATATACCTCTCGAATTGGTGGACAACCCTCCCACTGCGACGAGGCATCTAAACCGTGTCAGTAGTTGGCACAGTACCCGTTGGTCCCATACCTTGCATTAGTGGCAGTGTTGGTATTGCCTCACCTATTACTGGTGGATTTACCAGTAAACTGGGCTTTGCTGATGGAATATCTTCCTTATCCTCAAGCTCGTGGAGAATAATTTCACTTTTGGATCTGTGGTTTCTTACATATTCATCCTCCCAGAATCTTGCGTTGGTACTGACAACAACTTTCTGATTCTCAGGACAATAAAAGTAACCACATTTTGTTTGCCTGGGATATCCTACAAACAGCATCAACTTACACCTACTTTCTAACTTATCAGGTTCCTTTGTCAGCACATATGTTGGACAACCCCAAACCCTCACTTTGTTCAAACTTGGCTTTCGCCCATACTAGAGTTCCTGAGGCGCTTTAAGAACTGATTTAGAAGGTACCACATTAAGCAAGTGGGCCGCTGTCTCCAAGGCATATCCCCAAAAAAATTGGCAAGCTTGCATAACTCATCATCGACCAAACCATTTCCAAGAGAGTTCTAATTCTTCTTTCCACGACACCATTTTGTTGAGGGGTTCCCGGTGCAGTCCACTGGGATGTAATCCCGTTGTCTGACAAGTACTTCAAGAACTCGTTACTGAGGTATTCTCCACCAAGATCTGATCATAGTGTCTTGATAGTCTTACCGAGCTTCTGTTCTACCTAAGTCCTAAACTCTTTGAATTTCTCAAAGCATTCAGACTTATGGCGAAGCATATAGACATATCCGAATCTTGAGTAATCAACAATGAATGTGGCAAAGTACTCATAACCTCCACGAGCTTGCGTGGACATTGGTCCACACAAGTCAGAGTGGATCAATTCCAACACATCCTCTGCTCGAGACTGACTTGCCTTAAAAGGCCTTGTCGTCATCTTTCCCTCTATAGAGGATTAACAGATTTGATGCGATACCACTTGAAAAGAATCCAAGAGCTCATCGCATGCTAATCTTTTAATCCTCTTTAGATGGATGTGACCTAGACTCAAGTGCCAGAGATATGTTTGATCCTCTTCTGAAGAAAACTTTCTCTTTAAATGATTATTATTATTGGATGAGTTTGCAACATTCACAGAAGATTTATGAATACAATCAATGATATAGAGAGAGTCAATGAGTTTTCCACGACAGATAACACCGTTATTACCAATGATAGAATCTCCACTATAAAAAATAATTAAATATCCATCTCTAAATAACTTGGAAATTAAAATTAAGTTACGCCAAAAAAACCGGCGCATATAAAACATCTCTCAATATCAAAACATTGTTTTCAAAGCATAAAGTAAAATCTCCAATGGCTACTGCTGAGACTCCCTCTCCGCTCCCTATTGAGATTGTAATCTCGTCATGATTTAGCTACCTTATCGGCCTGAACCCCTGCAAAGTATACTAAACATGATCAGTAGCTCCAGTATCCACTACCCGAGAATGGGTAGAAACTGATGCTAAACATGTTTCCATTATAAATGCACATGACGCACCTTGTCCAGTCTTCCTGACTTGATAATCTTTCTTCCAGTGACCAGCCTTGCCACATCTGAAACACTTGTTCCTTTTTCCAGGCAAGTCCGGTGTCCTTTTTGACTTCTTCACAGAAGTTGTACATTTAGCTTTCTTCTTAAACATTCCTTTGCGCCTCTTGCCAACAAGCGCAACAGGACGGTTTCCTGAAGTAGCCAAAGCAACCTTTTTTGGAAACATCATTGACTCCGCTGCCATCAAGTCATTGATTAACTCATTAAGAGTGTACTATTTCTTGTGTTGGGATTGTATACTAAAAGCATAAATGATTAAGTGTTTTGTAGACTGGCCTTCATTTATGTGTTGCATCAACAATTCTCGCTATCTGATAAATGTGACCATATGGTGTGTAGGAGATCACAGAGGATCATATGGTTCGTTTGACCTTGCGAGATATAAACAGTATCACAGCTGAAACAATCCCTGGATAGGCTGTTGGTTTAAGCTGCGGCACATCAGTTTATAAGTTGGCTTATCCTAGCTAATTGATGTGTCGGTACAAGTTTATGTATTGATGGGATCAACAGTGGGATGTGCCATTCTCATTGACATATGAATGAGCCAGATCCCTAACATACTTCCTATGATCTTAAACCTTACTGAAGGATAAGAGGCACATACGGATTGACCACACTGTGATTTGCTAGGATGGCGAGTCTTAAATGTACTCAAATATTTGCATTTTGGGTGTTGGCAATTTGTGTGGGGTCTGCTTAGGCTGGATGTATAGGTAAGCATATCCGTTTCAGGATGGTGACATTCCCTGATGAGCTCACAAGGTTCTTTATGCTAAGTCCTGCAGGCTGAATGATTTGTTCAAGCATAAGAGAAAAGGAGTGAGTGGTATTAATCGGGAAATAAGATATTAATTAATTGTGGTTGATTGTCATAAGCCAAATTAATTAATGAATGTCTAAAACCTTAAATATGTGGGTCATGTTAGTTTAATGCAACCCGTTCCTAATAACGTGGTAATAAAGTTGCGAGTCAGCATTGTTACCGTGGTGAAGGTTAAAACAATGTTTTATTAATTAATTATGTTCTGGGTTGAACAAGGAAGGATTAATTAATAAAGATGGCCCACTTTATTATTTGCATTTGATCCTTGGTCTCGCCCACACACTGCTCAAGCCCATTAGGGTTAAGGTTTCTTAAAACCCTAACACTATATAAATGATTTCTCTCTAGGTCAGAAATAGTCACTACAGTATACAATTCAATTAGAATATTGAATTTAGAGAGAGAGATATCGGCGGCGCTTCAGGGAAGGATTTCTCTAATCAAATCCTCCGTTTCCTAATTCAACTTGGTAGATAATCCTCACCAGATTTCTAAGGAGCAAGGGAACAGATCAGAAGATCAAATCTGTAGGAACACAATCAATGCAGTCGTTCCATTCCGCTTCAGATTTAACTTCATCGTTCATCCTCTGATCTAGATTTGTAGATCAAACGATTGAAGATCAGGTATTCTCTTGAATCTACCCTATGCAATTAATTATTGTAGAAACATGAATAGGGTGGCATGATTTATTTAATTGAATATGTTCTTAATATCCTAAGAACGGTCCTGCGAATTAAATAACAACTCATGTTATTGGCCGTAGACTCGAATCCTACATCTTGTTCATGACAGCATTCAGGCTAAAGTTCTCAAAAGACATTGGCAGAGAGCTGAGGATGATATCAATCTGCGCTTCCACATCGTTACCACCTCCATACAGCGTGAGCTCATCCATAAGATGAGTCGTGCCGACCACGTGCTCTCTGACTGAGCTTCCTTCCACCATTTTCTTTCCCACAGTTTCCCTTATGAGATTGAATTTGACAGCTCGGTCTGACTCACCATAGGTCACTGTGAGGCTGTCCATTATGTCACTAGCATAATCATATGAATGATGTTGCTGTGCAAGTACCTTGGACATAGTGGTCATCGTATAGCATTTCATTATATTGTTTGACTTGAACCACATGATATCCTAAGAACAATCCTGCGAATTAAATAACAACTCATGTTGTTGGCCGTAGACTCGAATCCTACAATTGGTATCAGAGCGAGGTTCCAGTTCTTAGGCTTCATCCTTGATAAATTTAATTAAATGAATTTGTATGTTCATGGATGGATTTAAATTGTTGTGTATGTTTTTGTTATCGTGGCCTTCTCGTTTTTTTTTTTTTGGATCTATTTTTCACCACGAGAAAATCCGTTGTTAGATTTGATAGGGAAAATCATTGTAATAGATTTAGATCTACTTTGCATTATTTTATTTCAAATCTGTAAAATTGGATCTGGAGAGAATGATGAGAATTGAAGAACGAAGAACACAACATGGTGGACTCGACAACGGCGGCAGCGCACGATGGAAAATGGCGGCGCACGGCAAACCCTAGGGTGTGGCCGTGCGCGGCTGGGCCGAATTCCAACGTGCGCGCGCGCGCGTTCAGCCAGGCCGCAGGCAGCGGCCGATCGTCGGGACCATGCAGCAGGCGGAGGTGGGCAGCAGGCGACGGCAGCGGCGATGTGGGTGGCGGCGGCGTGCGGCTGCAACCCTAGGGTTGCGCCGTGCACGGCTGGGCCGCGCCCTGCGAGTGCCGCATTTGCTCGGCCGGCTTCCTCGCTGCATGGCCGGCCGGCGATGTTGGGGGCGAGCAGTTGGGACGGCGGTGACCTCCTACCGGTGCGAACCAGCCGCAGGCGGCGGCTGGACGTCGACGGCGGCGGTGGGCTGATGGGAAGCGGCCGAAACCCTAGTTTGAAGCTAGGGTTTTGCTGCTAGGGTTTTGGTACGGGCCCGTTGACCTGATTGCAGTCCGTATTTCTGAAGCCCTAATTTCAGCCCAAGTGTTGCAGATTTAGATTAAAGAGTGGGAGCCCAACTTGAAGATCTGTAATCAAATTAAATCTTGTAATAGTTAGATTTAATTTATTTTGCAATTGTAATCGCATCTGAGGGGCCGCGAGAAATTTCATTTGTTTATTTAATTATTTCTCGTATGATGTGATTTATTATGTGCGCACTAGTAAATAACAGGAAAGCATGCCTATTTGCTTTAATTATTTACTTAAATAAGCATGTTGCAATTGTTTAAATTTTTGAGCATGTTTTATGTGATTTATTTTATGTTTTAAATTATGTCTATAAATTCACAGATTCATATTAATTTATGATGGAATTTTAGTTATGACATAATTTATGGCAACATAAAATAATGTGTGCGCATGAAACCTTTAGAATTAAAATACTAAGCTCGATTTTGGTTCTTCTCTAACTAAAATCATTAGACCTCCACAAATGCGACCTCTCACTAGAAGTGAGGTATCTTGAAGCGTAAACGTCTACTCAAGTAGCTTGCTTTAGAGGTCCCTCACCAGGTCTGGTGCGATAAGGTTTCTAAATAAAACATTTAGTTTAAGTCTACTCAAGTAGCTTGCATTGAGACAACTTTCACTAACCTCTAAGATTAAACTAAATGAGATAACAAAGGATGTAAGGGGCATGCCGCATGGGTCCAGTACGTATGCTAAATCGCCCTAAACGTCTGGAGTTAGGCTTGTGGTTATTTTGGCTTAGATGTTGCCTGGAGTATAACTCATGAATGATGTCCCTGCTCCGGATAGGTGAACATGGTCTTGGGATCTCCAATATTAATTTCTTTTGCTTAAGATACCTAGCATGTTAAGAAATTAAAGAATCGTTTTGTTCTGGTTGAGCGTTTGCCGTAAACGTCTACACAAGTAGCTTGCGGTGAATTTGCTTGGGCAATTGGAGGAAACAAATTGTATTGTTTTTATCTAAAGGTTACTATGCATATTTGTTTCAATTGTTCTGTTGTATGTTCTTAATTTATTTATTTATTCATTTTCGGATATGTCTATCATTTTTCGTATTTTGGCACAAAATCCCTTGAAGGGTTCTAATTTCCTCAAATGGAAATGGCTCATGGAGCGATGCATGTGTGCTACACAGATTATTTTTGTGTTACTTGTGCCTCGTCCAGCTGTACCTCCAGTTGAGTCCTCAGGTTCCTCTAGGAGCTCTTTTGAAAAATGGATGACGAACAACGATAAGTTATTATCAATGCTCAGGTCATCCATGATTGAGGAGCTCCAGCTCAAGTATCAGTATTGTACTGACGCTGTTGAGATTTGGAGAGACCTGATTATGACTTTTGGTAGGCTTGGCTAGACTGCTAGTGCCGAGTTCATAATGAGAATTGTGAACTGTGAGTTGGCACAAGGTGGTAATGTTAGGGAGCATGTGCTGCACATGGATCACCTAAAAAGATTCTATATCTTAAATGGTGGAAATATGAATGATTAGTTATTCACTGATGTAATATACGACTCCCTTCCAGAATCTTACTATAACTTCACTTCCATAGTCAAAGACAAGGTGTTCACTCTGGATCAAATGATCAGTTTCTTGGAGGCTGCTCAACAGATCAATGTCTCCTTGTCTGCTGTTGTGCTTGACTATCACTGTCCACTTCCGAGTGTAGAGGATGTAAGCATGAAGAATTCGACTAGTGATGGTTCTATAGAAAGATTTGGAGGCAAAGTTTACAAAAGAAAGTTCTGTTCAGCATGCAAAAGGAAGGGTCAATGTAAAGTAAATTGTCCGGTGTTTATCACCAAGGGACAAGGTACATCATCTTCTGCAATAGTTATTAAAACATGTTTAGCATCAGTTTCTGTCCATTCGTGGATAGTGGATACTGGAGCTACTGATCATGTTTGTTACTCTATGCAGGGGTTCGAGCTGACTAGAGAGCTTGAAGATGGCGAGGTTACCATCTCCATGCAAAATGCTGCTAAAGTCTCTGCTGCAGCAATTGGAGGTGTTACTTTATGTTTTGGGAATAATGTTTTGACACTAAGAGATGTTTTGTTTGTGACATCTTTTCGGCGAAACTTGATTTCAGTTTCCAAACATATTGATGATGGATTTTCTGTTGTTTTTGATAGAAGTGTTTCTATCATGAGAAATAACATTGTTATCTGTCATGGGATACTGAAAGATTCTCTTTATGTTATTACTTGTTCAAACAAACCAACGGTGACAGAGGCATATAATTTGTCTAATCAACAGAAAAGAAATTTCTCTCAATGTGAGGATATAACATATCTTTGGCATTTGAGACACAGTCACATCAATCTTAAAAGAATCAAGAAACTCGTTGATTGTGAAATTTTGGATCCAATCCAGGTAGTTCCACATAGAGTTTGTGAGTCTTGTATAGAGGGGAAGATGACGACCAGGCCTTTTAAGGCAAGTGAGTCTCGAGCAAATGATTTGTTAGGCCTCATTCACTCTGATCTGTGTGGACCTATGTCAACACAAGCCCGTGTTGGGCACCGATACTTTGTCACCTTTGTAGATGACTACTCTAGATATGGATTTGTTTATCTACTTCACTACAAGTCTGAATGCCTTGAGAAATTCAAGGAATTAAAGGCCGAGGTAGAGAAGAAGTTGAACAAGACCATAAAGACACTGCGATCTGATCGTGGTGGGGAGTACCTCAGCAATGAGTTTCTCCAGTATCTGGCAGATCAAGGGATTACCTCCCAGTGGACTGCACCTGGCACCCCTCAGCAGAATGGTGTAGCAGAGAGAAGAAACAGAACTCTGTTGGAAATGGTTATATCAATGATGAGCTATGCCAGCTTACCAATTTCCTTTTGGGGACATGCAATAGAAACAGCTGCTTTTCTGCTCAACTTGGTTCCCTCTAAATCAGTTCCTAAAACCCCGACTGAGCTATGGCAAGGGCGAAAACCCAATTTGCCCAAAATCAAGGTTTGGGGTTGTCCAGCATACGTGTTGAATAAGGATGTTGACAAGTTAGAGGGAAGATCCATGTTAAAGCTGTTTGTGGGCTATCCCAAGCAAACAAAGGGTGGTTTCTTTTACGATCCAGAAGATCAGAAAGTCGTTGTGAGTACCAACGCAAGATTTCTAGAAGATGAATTCATGAGAAACCACAAAACCAAGAGCGAGATTGTACTTCAAGAAATTGAAGAGAACAATTCAAATCCATCAAGAGAACCCCGTGGCAACCTGAGCATACCTGAATTAGGTATGGAACCAGGTGCACGGCCGCCTGTGCAAGATGGTGAATCACAAATTAATGCACCAAACACAGACACATTGAAGCGGCCTCGTCGTAGTGGGAGGTTGTCTCAGCAACCTGAACGGTATATGTTCGTGGGAGAGTCTTCCGACTTAATCTCTGAAACGGACTGAGTGATACCGACCCATGGACATACGATGAAGCTATGAGTGACAAGGATGCTAATCAATAGCGAAAGGCCATGGATTCTGAAATAGAATCGATTAGAGCTATGGATGTGTACCAGAATTCCTTACTGCCAGAAGGTTTTCGAGCTATAGGCAGTAAGTGGGTATACAAGAGAAAGAAGGATTCGAGTGGTAACATAACGGCGTTTAAGGCCAGGCTGGTGGCGAAAGGTTATAGTCAAAAGGAAGGCATTGACTATGATGAAACCTTCTCACCAGTTGCTATGTTAAAATCCATTCGGATACTTCTATCCATAGCAGCACATATGGATCTTGAGATCTGGCAGATGGATGTCAAAACCGCGTTCTTGAACGGGTACCTTGAGGAAGGTCGTGACATCTACATGCAACAACCAGAAGGATATGTGCAGGATGGTCAAGAGCATCTTGTCTGGAAGCTTAAGAAGTCCTTATATGGACTTAAACAAGCTTCAAGGTCATGGAACAAGCATTTTGATGATGTGATCAAATCCTATGGATTTGCACAATGCGAAAATGAAAGTTGTGTGTACCGTCTATGTGTCAGTGGGAGTGTGGTTTTTCTTGCACTTTATGTAGATGACATTCTCCTATTTGGAGACAATGTGGAGGTGTTATCAGGCATAAAAGGTGGGTTATCCTAGCAGTTTCAGACGAAAGATCTAGGCAATGCTGGTTACATCCTTGGGATCAAAGTCCTATGTAATCGTAGGAAAAGGATGTTGAGCTTATCCCAAGGTGCTTACATTGATACTGTGTTCGCTCGTTTTAGCGCGGAAAATTCCAAGAGAGGTCTTTTACCTAATCGTCATGGAATTCGTCTTTCAAAGTCACAGTTTCCTGTGACAGAGAAGGAGAAGAATGAGATGTCTAAAGTACCATATGCTTCGGCAGTGGGAAGTCTCATGTATGCTATGCTTTGCACGAGGCAAGATATCTGTTATGTTGTTGGTATGGCAGCTAGATATCAGTCCAATCCTGGGCAGGTGCATTGGAATGCGGTGAAACACATTATCAAATATCTGAGGAAAACACGAGACTTATGTCTCGTATATCAGAGTGAGAACTTGTGTCCTGTTGGGTACACGGATTCAGATTTCCAGGCGCATCAAGATGAGAAGAGATCGACCTCTGGATATGTGTTTACCTTGGGAGGAGGAGTTGTGTCTTGGAGGAGTGCAAAGCAGAAATGCATCACAGACTCCACCATGGAAGCTGAATATGTAGCAGCTTCAGAGGTAGCAAACGAAGCTGTATCCGAAACTTCCTCCTGGAGTTGGATATTGTTCCAAGCTTGCCTAAGGCAATCACAGTATACTGTGATAATGCTGGTGCAGTGGCAAACTCAAAGGAACCCAGAACTCACAAGGCCTCAAAACACATTGAGAGGAAATACTACATCATACGAGAGATCGTGGCAAGAGGCTATGTGCTAGTCCAAAAGATAGATACGAAAGAGAATCTAGCTGATCCATTTACAAAGGGCTTGCCCCAGAAGATCTATAAGGAACACGTTCGTGATCTTGGACTGAAGATCTGAGGCTGGATATCTTATGTCCCTTTTGTAATAGCTAGATTATATAGACACACTTAATACTCTATAAAAGTAATGGTATTATGCTTTTGAGTATAAGTGGGAGATTGTTGGGATTATATACTGAAAGCATAAATGATTAAGTGTTTTGTATACTGGCCTTCATTTATCTGTTGCATCAACAAATCTCGCTATCCGATAAATGTGAGCATACGATGAACTATAATATCCTTTTATCTCATAGATAGGGATGACCATATGGTGTGTAGGAAATCACAGATGATCATATGGTTCGTTTGACCTAGAGAGATATAAACAGTATCACAGCTGAAACGGTCCCTGGATAGGCTATTGGTTTAAGCTGCGGCACATCGGTTCATAAGTGGGCTTATCCTAGCTACTTGATGTGTCGGTACATGTTTATGCATTAATGGGATCAACAGTGGGATGTGCCATTCTCATTGACATATGAATGAGCCAGATCCCTAACATACTTCCTATGATCTTAAACCTTACTGAAGGATAAGAGGCACATACAGATTAATTGTGGTTGATTGTCATAAACCAAATTAATTAATGAATGTCTAAAACCTTAAATATGTGGATCATGTTTGTTTAATGCAACCCGTTCATAATAACGTGGTAATAAAGGGGCCAGTCAACATTGTTACCGTGGTGAAGGTTAAAACAATGTTTTATTAATTAATTATGTTCTGGGTTGAACAAGGAAGGATTAATTAATATAGAGGGCCCACTTTATTATTTGCATTTGATCCCTGGTCTGGCCCACACACTGCTCAAGCCCATTAGGGTTAGGGTTTCTTATAACCCTAACACTATATAAAGGATTTCTCTCTAGGTCAGAAGTAGACACTACAGTATACAATTCATTTAGAATATTGAATTTAGAGAGAGAGAGATCGGCGGCGCTTCAGGGGAGGATTTCTCTGATCAAATCCTTCGGTTTCCTGATTCAACTTGGAAGATAATCCTCACCAGATTTCCAAGGAGCAAGAGAACAGATCAGAAGATCAAATCTGTAGGAATACAATCAAGGCAGTCGTTCCATTCTGCTTCAGATTTAACTTCATCGTTCATCCTCCGATCTAGATTTGTAGATCAAACGATTGAAGATCAGGTATTCTCTCAAATCCACTCTATGCAATTAATTATTGTAGAAGCATGAATAGGGTGGCATGATTTATTTAATTGAATTTGTTCTTGATATCCTAAGAACGGTCCTGCGAATTAAATAACAACTCATGTTGTTGGTCGTAGACTCGAATCCTACATCTTGTTCATGACAGCATTCAGTCTAAAGTTCTCAAAGGACATTGGCAGAGAGTTGAGGATGATATCAACCTACGCTTCCGCATCGATACCACCTCCATACAGCGTGAGCTCATCCATAAGATGAGTCGTGCCGACCACGTGCTCTCTGATCGAGCTTCCTTCTGCCATTTTCTTTCCCACGATTTCCCTCATGAGATTGAATCTGACAGCTCGGTCTGACTCACCAATGGTCAGTGTGAGGTTGTCCATTATGTCACTAGCATAATCTTATGAATGATGCTGTTGTGCAAGTACCTTGGACATAGTGGTCATCATATAGCATTTCACTAGATTGTTTGACTTGAACCACTTGTTATAGTAGCTCCTTTCCTCATCAGTCGATGCATTAGTGGGAGCAGCCGGACGTGGCTTATCTAGGACAAATTTGTGTTCCTCTGTGACATGAATGTAATCTAAGTTGCATTTCCATTCTTGGAAATTGGGACCGGTTAATTGGTTTTGTGCTAAGATATTGATCACATTTGGTAAAGACATGTCTGAAAATAATAAATTATAGCAGAAATTAAAACATAGTCGCAAACAATTGAAACAATTAAATATTAAAACCTTATGATAAAACAATATTAATGTTTCCTCCAATTTGCCTAAGTATTACTATTGCAAGCCAAACATGTGGACGTTTACAACAAAACACTTAACCCGACTGCATCTTTCAATTCCAGTCCTTTAATTCCAATCCATGCCCGGGTTCCTTAGACAAATGGAATTAATAATTGGAGACTAACTTAAGACCATATTATCCTACTGAGCAGGGACATCAAAAATGAGTTATACTCTGGATAACATCTAAGCCAGCTTACCACCAAAGCCAACCCTCCCATATAAGGATCTACAAGGACACACCTGATCCCTATAATAAGGCTGCATTTAATTCAATCCCTAGAGAACTTATGAAAATTCAATATGCAAGCTACACATGTAGACATTTACGCATGAACTCCAACTTCTCACATGAAATAAATGATTATTTTAAGAAATCCTATCTATTAGAACTTATGAATAATAAATTAAGTAAGCTACACATGTAGACGTTTACCTAATAAATTACCCACTTCCAATAAAGGATCGCTTTGTGGAGATCTTAGTAAATTATGAGCTTAGTAATTTTAAATTCATAAGGTTCAATTGCACAGATTATTTCATGTAGCCATAATTATAACATTGTTAAAATTCTATCATGCATGGCATGAACACCGAATTTATAGTTATAATTAATTACACAAAATAAATCACATATCATGCTTTAAAGCTGTAAATAAAAGCATTAAATGTGCTTCTATTATCTACAACATGCTTATATGTTGCGCAATTAATTTAAACACATATATCAAGTGAAGACAGATAATAAAAAAAATAAAAATATCCTCGTGGCCCCATGATACAAAAAAAAATAATAATAATTCTAACTATTACATGTTGGAATTATTTTTATAGATCTTCGACTGGGCTCCCACTACTTGGACTGTGATCTGATTTATTTTCTGAAAAATTGGGCCTCCAAGATTTGATCTCTTAGAAAATAGGACAACTAGGCCAGTTAACCAAATCGCGGGCCGGACACACATTGCAAGCCCGATATCCACGAGAACTCAGCCCGATGGGCCACCACTGGTGAACCACCGCTACCGGCAACCCACGACCGCCGCGATGGCTGCCGGAATCGCGCAACAGCCATGCACGCAAGTTGCATGGTCACAGCCTGTGATTTTGCTTCCTCCGACCGTTGCTCGCTTCGCCTGTTGCCCCCCTGGCTTGCCCCGACCGTCGCCTGAACCGCCATCACCTTTCCTCTCCACCGTCGGCCTCCGTAACTCGCCGAAATCACGCAGGAGACAAGACCAGAGGCTTGCAAAAACTGCGCGCAAACCCTACAGTTTGCCGCACCCCAGTTCGTTCCTAACCCCGCCTCCAATGTCCCCAGCCCGCGACCCCACCGCCCGAGCCACCGCCGCACCACCTTCGCCCTGCCGACGCTGTCCGAAGGAGCGAAAAGCGCCGCCGGTGCTGTGCAGGTCCGCCACGCGCGCGCGGAACCTTGTTTTCTGCCGCGCTTGCCGCCGTTCAGGCCTCCTCGCTCGTCCTCGTGCCGTCGTCCCAGGGCCACCGCGCCTGCGCTTAGCTGGCCTTGGCCACGCAGTTGCTGCCCTGCGTGCGTGCGTGCGTACCGTGCTGAAACCCTAGGGTTTTGCATGCAGCCGCCACCGACATGGGCTTGCCGCGCGCCCATCATCGCCGTGCCTGCGCTCGCCGACTACCGTGCATGGCGCGCTCCCATGACAGCGTTGTTATGCGTTGTCATGCGGTCTTTCGTTCTTCGTGTTCTTCATTCGTTCTTCGTGTTCTTCATTTTCCATTTTACAGATTTAATTTATAAAATTGAAAATTACATGGGATTGCATCCTAATATAATTTGGAATTTAAATCTAACCACAAATTTATCTCGTGGGTGAAAAACGAATCCTTATAAAAGGGCGGATTAACCCGAGAACCACGAGGACAAAAAATCACTAACATACAATCCATAAACAATTCATGCAATCATTCAATAATAATTATCATGCAAATCATAAGCAATATTAATTATTCCGATAGAGCCAATTAATGAACCTGGCTATGATACCAATTGAAGGATTCGTGAACTGAATCACGAAGTCCATTTGCCAAGGATCGTTAATTGGAATATCTGAAATGAATTGCTATGCCTATGATTAATCCTAGTATGCTCCTATGGAATATGCATAAGGGGGTTTATGCGGAATACCTAGATCGTAGAAACCTAAAGAACGAGTGCATAGAGATTTGATCCTCGATCCTTTCCCACGCACCAAGATTAATTCCTAAAAGATTGAGGAATTAAATCTAAGAAAATAAAATAATTATTTTTGAAAACAAAGAGGGAGAGAAGATAAAAGATCCTCCTGATTTGATCTTCTGACTTGTATCCCAACTCCAATCTGAATATCTGGTGAAGATTCCCTTTAGATTCCTTGCCCGGTTGAGAAGCATAATTTCCTCCTCGTTCTCAGATATTGTCAATCACCACAGCTCCCAAATACTGGTTTGCTATGTTGCAACATATGATCTTGTGGTGTGGTGAGATATGAGGAACTGAGACCTATTTATAGGAAAATATAGGACTACTATTGGGCCTGAGTTTCATGGGCCAGACCAGGGACCAAAATGCAAATAGCAAATAAGGCCTATCAATAAATTAATTCTCATATTCAACCCAGAATATAATTAATTAATTAATATTGATTCATTCCACCAAAGAATCAATATTGTCCTACCTATTTGCTACCACGTTTTGAGGTACGGGTTGCATGGGCACGGTTTATCCCCACATTTAAGGTTACAAACATTCGTTAATTAATTTAAGCTCTGACAAGCTATTTAATTAATTAACATCTTATATTCCTGAGTCAATCCACTCAAACCTTTTCACTTATGCTTGAACTTAATCAGCCTGCAGGACTTTAGCATAACGAACCTTTTGAGTTGCTCAGGGAATGTCACCATCCTATACTGGATGTGGTTACCAAGTTCCAGTACCAGACAGTCATACACAAACTGCTATTACCCAAGATATGGATATACAAGCTCAACCAAGGCCTTTCTCTGCAACTCAAAGTAATACACAATCTGCATATACTTCTGTACCTTCATATAGGCTTAGGATCTCATCAAGAAATAGAGATCTAGATTCTTTTAATGTCATATAAATGAATTGATCTCGACTTAGGTCCTTATCAATGTTTGCCCCACACCAGCATACCAAGCCATCCGAGATAAGATGTTTATTACTGCGTATGCTGCAGCCTACAATGACAGTTTATCCTGGAACTGTCTCAACTGTGATAACTATTTCTATCTTGCTAGGTCAAACGATCCATAAGATCTTCCGTGATCTACTACACACCGTATGATCTCCCTATCGACGAGATAAGAGGATAATTGCGTTTGTTAATTCAGACAGGAGATGAACATACAACATTTATGATTCCCAGTATATTAACAAATCGACCTTGTTAATAATATACCAATCATAACACTTTCAGTATATAAATCCATCACTTTTGACATGTCGCCTCCTGGTTTGACGCAGCAAATTGCATGCATTAAATGCAGCGAGTCAGAAACATCATTTCAAATTCAAATCCTTCCCGCTTTGGACTCCGGAGATTGCTGAGAGCTAGGACTCAGCAATCTGCTATTCAAATGGTTTGCTTGGATTCAGCATCCGGATCCAAGCATCCACATAATCTAGCATCCAAAAATCTAGCATCCACCGCGTCAATTGCTGCCACTATTTGTAATGCTTGTAGCATAGCATTCGCATGTTGTCTGCTAAGAGATTGGACTTAGCAAACATTTCTCAGCAACCATCTGTACCACTTGCTAGAAAATCTCAGCAACAATAATGAACAACATAAAACGTAAGCTAGGATACGTTTCTCTCCATCTTCTTCAAGAAAAACCAGAAATCAAGAATTCCAGAAAGAATGAGAACAACAACTCATTCATCCACAGCATCTTTGAGCTCCATGAGGCCTAATTTCAGACATAACTCTTTAAATCTAGCCTCAGCAAGCGGCTTCATGAAGATATCTGCTAGCTGATCTTCAGTGCATATGTATTGAACATCAATATCCTTCTTCTCTTGATGATCTCTAATAAATTGGTGGCGAATAGCGATATGATTTTTCCATGAATGATGAATGGGGTTCTTCATTATACACATAGCAATATTGTTGTCACAGTAGATCGGTACACATTCAGGAGGAATGTCATAATCTTGCAATTGCTGCCGAATTCACATGACTTGAGCACAGCAACCAGCTGCTGCTACGTATTCAGCTTCAGTAGTAGAGTGTTGCTTCTTGCTAAACCAACTAATTAGCTTATGTCCAAGAAATTGACATGTCCCGCTGGTGCTCTTCCAATCAACTTGCATCCCCCGAAGTCTGAATCGGAATATCCACTGAGTGCTATTCCATCACTCCATCGGAATATCATCGACATATATTTGCACAAGTAGGATACTTCCTTCATCCTTGATGTGAAAGAGAGTCTGATCGAGTTTCCCTTTCATGAAACCATTGTCTAGCAAGAACTTTGAGAATGTTCCATACCAAGCTCTCGGTGTTTGCTTCAAGCCATATAAGGATTTCCTTAGCCTGTACACTTGGTTTCCTTGCTCGAAGCCTGGTGGTTGATCAACATACACCTCTTCCTTGAGCTCACCATTCAGAAAGGCACTCTTTACGTCCATTTGCATCACATAGAACTCATGATGTACACCATATGCAAGGAATATTCTTATTGCTTCCAGTCGAGCGACCGAAGCAAACGTATCATCATAATCAATTCCTTCGCATTGTCTATAGCCCTTTGCTACTAGACAAGATTTATTTCGGACGACATGGCCTGGCTCATCTTTCTTGTTCTTGAAAACCAATTTTATCCCAATGACGCTTTGATGTTCGGGTCTATCCACCAAATCCCAAACATGATTGCGCGTGAATTCAGCATGCTCTCTTGCATAGCATTCACCCAATCTGGATTTTGTAAAGCTTCTTCAACCTTGGATGGCTCTTCATGGGAAATATCACATGCCAATATAGCATTGCCTTGACGCGTCCTGACTGGATCAAATACGTCATTAATCACAACATCTAGGGGGTGATCTCTTAGCCATCTTGGGTTCGGATTGCTGGGTGCTGAGGTTTCAGCACTCGCATGGCCTGCTTGATTGTTGTCTGCTACAACATTCTCTTCAGCATCCACTTGGGGTTTAGCAACGGGTAACTCAACATTCGGAACATCAGCATCAGGAATCTCAGCAACCAGATCCTCAGCAGCTAGATTCTCAGCAGCTGGAACTTCAGCATCCAAATGCGTATCATCCTCTTTGGCAACGTCTTCAGCAATGCCTAAACCTCATTTGGCGTCTCCTGCTGGATTTGAGATATCTTCATCTTCTTCGTCAAGCAATCCCATAACCTCCAAATTATCATTAAGATAAATTGGTGGGGTGGCCTCAGCATGATCATTAGCATCATCGGCCAGGTTAGTAGTCTGGTCACCTGCTGAGTGCGTTTGGATTGGATTGCAATCACTCATAGACTTAATCGGGTTAATTTTCATTTTTTTGAAAGAATTCAAGATCGATTGACCATGGAAATCATTAGCCTCATGATTGATATCCTTTTTTCTCTCTTGTAGCTCTCCGCACTAAAGTAGACTCATAAAAAATAACATTGCATGTAATTTCCACAACTTGAGTCGTCTTGTTTAACACTCGATAACCTTTGTAAGATGGATGTCCATATCCTAGGAACACACCTTCATCAGACTTAGGCGAAAAAGTGTTAAGCTTCGACCGGAATCGGCTAGCATAGACCGCACAGCTTCCTTTAAGGTCTTGTTCCTTCTTTCTGCTAGACCGTTCTGCTGGGGAGTCCTAGCAGTGGACTTCTCATGCCCGATACCAGCTTCAACGCAGAAATCCATCAAAATCCCATTACAGAATTCTGTCCCGTTATCAAATCTAAATCCTCTTAACTGTAACCTTTTTGCTATTCTGCTCTTTGAGGATTAGCTCTAGTAGGATAAGCTTGACTTCGTCTTTGGTTCTCAGCAAACAAACCCATGTATACCTGGAAAAATCATCAACAGCCACAAGTGTATAAACCTTTTTACTTACTGTGGCTGGAGTGACTAGGCCAAATAGATTCATGTGCAAGAGCTCTAGGATTCTTTCTGAAGTGGCTTTCTCCGGGTTTAATTTGAAGAATGTCTTGGTCTGCTTCCCTTGCTGGTAAGCTTTGCACACACCTTCCTTTCGAAAAGTCTCAGCAGTCAATCCCTCAACAAGCTTGTGCTTGGTTAGGTGGTTGATGGTCTTGAAATTCAGGTGGGTTAACCTCTTATGTCATAGCCAATTGGTTTATTCCATGTTCAATGCTACATAACAAGAGTGTTATTGGCCACTTTGCCAATCAACAATATATAGGCCACCCTTGCGGATGCCTCTAAGCTTTACTTCACCTGTAGCATTGTGAGCAATAGAGCAACCAGTATTAACAAAAGAAACAATATACCCATTTTTGCAAAGCTGGATAATACTTAACAGTTTTTGTTTAGATTGGATAAGAGCGCAACATTGATAATCCTTTGTCCATTTCGCTCTATGCATCCTTTCACAATCACTCTGCCTTTGTTGTTGTCACCAAACATGACTGTGGGGCCATAGATTCTTTGAATGTCTGAGAACAACTCTTCATCCCCCGTCATGTGCGCTGAGCAGCCGCTATCTAGGATCAACTCATTTGACATACTTGATGTCTTCGCACTTGGATCCTGTTCCTGTAAAACAATCAAAACATTGATTTAGGTACCCGCTTAGCATCGGGTTCTGCGGGATTAGAGTGGATCATAGTTCCTTTTTGAACCCACATCTTCGTGATTTTCATGGTTGGCTGCTTGATATCACTTTTCACACCTTTCTCAACCTTTGGATAAGCATGCTTTGCATAATTAGATCTAGGTGGAGTTGTGTGCTTAGCCTTCATAGTCCTTTTAGAAGAAAAGTGTTTGGACTCAGGCCTCTCATAGATGTTCCTCCTCTGTGGTGTGTAAGATGGATACTGTGATCCTACGACATGGTATTGAACCTGCTTGTCCTTATGGAATGAAGAATTTGCGTTCCTAGCATTGGGAACATAATGCTCGGCATTTCTTCTAGACTCTTCTAAGTGTGGCTTAGCAGCCATTCTCTGGATCCTCTGCTGAGGTCCAGCATATACGTGCTTAGCAGACACTCTGGGGATCCTCTGCTGAGATACAGGAGATGCACGCATACAAGATACTCTCTGCGTATTCTGCTGAAATGCAGGAGCATTACTCTGCTTACGCCAATCGGTCTGCCTAACAGATGATGACTCAGCAACAACCTTATCCTTTCCTTTATCAGCATTCAATTTTCTAGCAGAAACGAATGATATCTTTTTCTGCTTATAAAATTCAGCATTCTTGTTCAAGGCTCCCTTAGAGGATATGCTTAGTGCTTCAACACAACCAAGCCCTAATCCTGATTTATCAGAATGTCGTCTTTGTTGGCTAACAATGGCACTAAGGACTACCTTGCTGGATGTGTAAGCGCAAATACAATCCTCTTTCGGTTTGCTCTTTAAAGCGAGATTCTCCTTTTAAAGAATTTGAAAATTTTCAGAAATCTTGGAGAAATCAGCTTTAAGTTTTGAAAAATCCTCACTTTCAGACCTTAGTCTTTCGACTTCCTCGATCAAAGATGTAACTTTTAATTTGAGTGAGGTATTCTCTCCAACGATAGAATTCTTTATTTCGTACATCTTTGAAAATTCAATTGAAAGCTTCGTGAGATAATCATCCTCAGAATCTAGAAAATATTCCTTCGATTCATGCATGATTGCTAAACTAGAAATGCTAGTAGATTGTACCTCATGCGCATCGACTGCTAGAGCCGATTCTGCACTACGTTCAACATCGGCATCAGCAAATTGATCTTCCACAATATCAACCATCAAGACCAGCATGGTTTCCTCATCATCTTCCTCCGAAGAATAATAGTCTTCCTCATTATCAGGAATGTCTACCACTTCGGTCCTGGTCAGCAATGCCCTGGTGACCGCTCGGACAGCTCTTCTCTCAAACTTTTGTTTGAGGCGCTCTCTTTCTTCCTAACTTACCCTTGGACATGCATGCTTAAGATGATCTGGAGAATTACACTCAAAGCATGTCCTTGGCTTTCTCTCTGTGGAACGAGAAGCTAATGAAGTAAGATTGGCTTCCTTTGCTTCTTTCTCAGCTTTGGCTTCCAGCATCAACTTCTGATGCTTTCTCATTTGCTCTTCGAGCTCACTTATCTTTAGATCTTTAGGCTGCGTGCTGGAAGGTGGAACTACTTCCTTTGCTGGAGAAGCAGGAGCAGATCTCTCATGTGGATGGAAGGGCTTCTTTGTCTTCCATTTTCCAGCATCTCTTTTCACAAAGAATGCTAGATCCTCCGGGGGTACAACATTTGAAGATGAAATTTTCGCAGCAGCGGCTTCGTTCTTCTTTGATTGCTATATAATAAATTCATGAATTTTGAGTTGAGCAAATACCTCAGATGTGGACATTTGGCTAAGGTCTTTCTCGCTCAAGCTCGTCATCTTCACGAACCAATCCTCCCGTGGAAAGAGCTTTGAGATGATCTTGTTATTCATCTCTCCATTATCATATATCTTGCCCACATTCTAGAGCTCTCCGACAATGGTGTTGAATCTTTCTTCCATAGCTTGGATAGATTCTCCTTCAAACATAGAGAAAGATTCGTACTTATCAACAACTACCTATAGCTTGCTATGCTTCATCTGGTCGGTCTCCTGGGAAGATTCGCAAACATAATCCCACATTTGCTTGGCCGTATCAAAGTCTAAAGCTTTGTCTGCCATTAACGGCGGCAAGGAGTCAAGAATCAGGTTCTTTGCTAAGTGCTCCAACTGAGCTCTTTTCTTATCTTCCATCGTATACTCATCAAACTTCTTCTCGATCATCTGCGGAGGTCTCAGTTGACCTTCAGAAACTGGACCATCGAAGGGGTTGACCTTCATAATCTATTTGGGACCTTCGGTGAGAACATCCACCATCTCAGGATGTATGCTCTGGAGCTGGATCGTGACCATCTTCTGCCATGAGTTGAACTTTTCTTTGGTATACTTTGGCAAAGTATGATTCATCTTGACAATCTTAGAGTTCTTGAGCTAGATCAACAGAAGAAAAAAATAACAATGCAAGGAAAAAGTACAGATCTGGTCTTAAAGCGACTCAGAAGCAGTTTGTCTTTCAACCTACTGCTCTAATACCACTTGTTGGTCCTGATTAGAGTCGTCGTGGTGAATAATAAACAACTCACACACGAATGCAGCGGAAGTTTAAAGTATATCTTACACTTATGTTCTTGTTAAAAGTGTTTAAATCGGAGTTGAGATTAGGGTTTCTTATAGTTAAATACTCTAGCAACTATCGTTGCTAGGTTTCAAATCACCACACAAACAGTAAGTAATTAACAGTAAAGAACACACAATATTTATAGTGGCTCGATCCAATAGATCTACGTCCACTCCTCAGCCGTATCGCTGAGAATTCCACTAAAAGGATATGTGAAATACAAGGATTCACCGAACACTTGTAGCAGGCGGTGAACTTTTGAGCCGGCCACTACAAATCTATCCTCCGTTACTTCACTTCTTCCAGTTAGCAGCGCCGGCCAAGTCAAGGGCGCACCTTCATAAAACTTGTCCTTCGTTATAATGGAGGTTTTATTGTTCTCTTTTGAACTTTGTCTGGTTTCAGTGCCTTTTTCCCGTAAGAGTCAATCTCTTTTCAGAGATGTGACTGTTGGATGCTTCCTATGATTGGAAGTTATCCGAATGATGGAAGATTCTTGAGCAAAGTCAAGGAATCTATTGAATGCAATGTCGGGTATTCAATGTAGCGACACTTGCTGTTGAGAGCTTTTAAGAATCTTCTTATATGTGGGCTCTCTACTGACTACTGTCTTTTCCTTTTTCACTTTGTCAAAGTAATCTCTAGATTTTCAGTTGTGTTCGTTGTGTAGAATGAGCAATAGTAGATCGAGTAGTTGTCTGAGTAGTTCTCGTCTCTCTTTGTTGGACTTCTCTTTTATATCTGGAGATTCAAACTTTGAATCTCCAGACCCGTTAGACACAACGGTCCTTCTTGTCCAAAATAGCTTCTTGCTTTTTCGTCCTTTCCGGCATCGTATAGTACTCTCCGACCTACTTCGGGAAAGCTTTTGTCCTTTGCTTGTACTTTTGTCAGAACAGTAGTATTGGAGATTGTTGCTATATATCTTCCTTGTCAGAGAATGATGTAACGATCTGCTAAGTCTTCTGATTACTACGTGGTAGCCGTGTGAAACACACACAATTATCACGTTAAAATTAACAGTCCGGTTTGTTTCTCATTCACCCTAGTGGATATTAGGGCTGCTCATGAGCCGAGCCGAGCCGAGCTTGGCCAAGCTCGAGCTCGAGCTAGACACAAAAGATGAAGCTCGAGCTCGAGCTCGGCTCGATCGAGCTTGAATATTTTGAACTCGAGCTCGACTCGGTGGAAAGCTCGTAAAGCTCGAGCTCGACTCGAGCTCGAAATTTTATTTTTTTATATTTTTAATAAAATAATTAAAATAAAAACATATATGTAACTATACATATATATTGGAAATGAACAAGTCTCAAATCTCAAATACATGAAAATTACAAAAACACGTTACATATTTGAAATATAATAAAGCTGGAAATTAAAAAAAAAAGTAGAAACCCATCAATTCAAATACAAGAAAGAAAACTTGTTCCTTCCACTACTCTCTCCTCTCTCATACTCTCTCCATCTTCAACTTTCTCATCTCAACTCTCGCTCAATTCTTAACAAACCTGCACATTTAATATGGGTTCTAAGAAAAAAAAATAGCGAAATTAATTATATTTGAACTGTTCCGAACTTTGGATACTTGATTCAATAATTAGAATTAAACTTACGAAACACAAGAGAACTGAATCAAGCAACAGGGAGCGACTCTCACTGATATGTGGCGGCAGAGAGAACCAGAGCACGCTAGGAAGCGGCGGACTGAATCGGAGCCGTGATGCAGGAGGGGGGAGGAGAATGCGAGCAGCGGTTGAGAGAATCAGAGCATCACAGCGATGGCGGTAGAGAGAATCAGATCGAGTCAGAAAATGGGCGGAGAGAATCAGAGCAACGACGCAGGAGAGGAAGAGAATTAGAGCAGCAGTGGAGAAAATCATAACATCGGAATGGCGCTGGAGAGAATCAGAGGGGCAGCAGCGCAGGAGAGTAGCGGGTGGGGAAGAAAGGGTAAAAATTGAGATAAGTTAATTGGGGGTAGGGTTTTGGTTATTTATATGGTGGGGGTAAATTGTAAATAAATATAATATTAAGGGTAATTTTGTAAATATAAGTTGAGCTCGACTAGGCTCGCGAGCCTGTCGAGCCTTATAAAATTGAGCTCGAGCTCGAACTCGATACTTATTCGAGCAGCTCGAGCTCGAGCTTGACTCGACAAATATCGAGTCGGTTTCGAGTTTTTTGCGAGCCGATCTCGAGTAACTCACGAGTTGGCTCGGCCCATGAACACCCCAAGTGGATATCACCTACACCATTGAAAGGTATTAATAGCTAGGTAACACAATAGTCGTTGGTTTTTTTTTATCTATCTAGGCGACAAATTGTAAACAAAAATTAAATGCAAACAATCAACTAGTAAATTAATTGCAACTTCTCCAAGCAAACAATCCAATCAAGTGAATAGGTAGATCAAGATAACAAATCCAACAACTTTAGAAGATAGTGAGTGATTTTAAACTTCAATTGATCCTAATTAAACCAAGTTATGTTGCAAGCAACTTTTAATTCCTATGAGGTTGGGCAACCAACTCTTATGTCGCTAGTCACTTGCTACGGATAACTAGAGGTAGATGGCACTAGGAGTTGCAAACAACTACGTTATTAACTCCTAATCCAGTCCCAAATGACCGTCGATTATTGCCCTACAATCCTAACACCGCACATGGATTGGTACTAGAACTATAAGATTATGCACTTATCACGACGATTTCACCCGCGTGTTGGCTGCAACATTCACGTCAACTACCTAAAGACTGGCTATTACCTACACCTAATAGGCAAAAACAAGCTCAAGTGCAAATCAACCCCTCATAGGAAAGTAAACAAGCATAATTGATTCAATCCATCACAATATCCGTAATACAACAATTACTAATGAAATTAGTTCTCCATACCTTTAGTTGAGTACAATACAAATTGAGAATTGAAAGAATTCATTACAAAACTTCAAGGTCAATGATTGATCTTCTACGGTTGTCTTCCTTGAATCCAATCTACCTCTCTTCCTTCTTCAATCTTCACCAAATGAATGGAATGTGGCTTGATTCTCCTTGATCTTGGTTGGCGAGATGATTTGAGACGAATCTAAGGAGAAGTATCGTAACGGTTATTCTAATTTTGGGCAAAAGTTTTTCAATTAACTGATTTTCCCCCTTTTATAGGCGAGCAAACAGGGCCTCGGATTGCCCAAGCCAACCATGGCTCGCCCGAGCCATCCTGGAAACCAAAGAAATCTGGGAAGCACGTTCTGGCTCGGCCGAGCTAGAACCGCTCGACCGAGCCTGCTCTCTGCCAGCCAGGCTCGGTCGAGCCTGCACCTGCTCGGTCGAGCGAGCCCTCTGCCCGGCTTGGCTTGGCCGAGCCTGCTTCGCTTGGCCGGGCGAGTTCTCCAAGCTTCCAAAACCCTCCTTTCGTTCTGCTCGGACGAGCCCCACCTCCTCGGACTCCAAACTCGGACGATTTTCCTCCTAAACTCCACCAAATGTGCCATATTATGCTCAAAACACGTCCTACAACATTTAAAACACAAAAACACAAAAACAAGACAAAAGAACAACGAAAGTATATGATATGAGGGTAAAATGGCCACAAACATGCACTCTCACACATCGAAAAATTGGTCATTTTACACACATATCATAATCCCCCAAACAACCTTTTAGCACATCATAATCATTTTGGTATGCTCTCATCGAACGAGATCATCACCTAACTTTGTGACACGGTTAATGCTAACGACTCAAACCACTCATCAAAATTTGATAAAGAAACAAAAGCACTCCCTTACGTGTTTAGGGCTTGATGAATTCTCTCATTCACAAGATGCCGAGCACAATTTCCATAGGCTTGAAACAATTCTCACCACTATACTACAATGAGTTGGCTCCTAAAATCAAAAAGGTCTTTGTTTTCGATTATAACGTGACTTACTAAAAGGTAGGTGGTTTCGGGCTAAAGTGACGAACTTCTTCCAAATCCCAAAACCCCCCAAACTTATTTTCTTCAATCCACTACTAACCTTGAGGCTTTTATTCAAAACATTTCTCTTTCTTTTTTTTTCATTTTCTTTTTCTAGCACCTTCATTTCTTCTTAGCACCCAAAATTTTTGTTGGTGCTCATTTTTCTAGGATTCATATCCTTCCTACAATCATACTTTATTGCCTCAACAATAACAACTCAAATAATTCCCAACCAAACTCTCATCTTCGTATTCACCCTCATACACTCATTCCCCCAAAATTTGTCCTAATAATTTCAAAAGAAATATCACCCTTAAGCTCAATCACGGGAATCAAGGATATGAAAGGCAAAATTATGATATCAACCTCCTTATACTCCCGAAGTGAAAGGAAGGACTAGGAATCGATGGCCTAAGATCACCTTTTAGTTACCAAACTCATGTCCAATAGATAGAGAATATATTCAAGTTCTAGATTTTGTGCTCTCAACCTTGCCACTCACAATCGATCCAAATATGACAATATCAAAGCTAAAAAAACTCTCGGCTTTTGTCAAGTCCTGGGCATTAACCTCACACAAAACTCGGCAATTCAAAAGTTCAATTCGAACATGCCTTAACTACTAGATTATGCCCTATCATTGGTCAAAGAAAATTTTAAGCCTTACAAGGTAAATCATGATTCAAATCTCCAATTCTTGTTTGGGTTCATCATACACACACAACAAGCATACAACAACCTAATTATCAATCTACATGCCATGAACAATTAAGTTGAAACTAAATGGTAGGTGAAATGATAGAAAGTGTAACCCATTGGAAGACATGATCAAACCGCTCTCCAATCCTTATTTGCACCTACTACACATCAATACAACACCACCAAACAATTGAGCATAATAAAGCCAAATAAGCTCTTATATCTACCTACTTACCACAAACCAATATCTCAAGAAAAATTATAACAATAATTCACTAGCACAACCATTCATACCAAACCATTATACATATCCACACACCAAAGCCAAATAGAAAAAATTCAACTCATGCAAGCTCACGAAATGATTCATCACAACCATTCATTAAAAATAAAAGCCAATCAAATTCAACATCCAAAAACCACAATCAAACAAGAGTATATAATATCATATTACAACCATATCGAATGATCAATGTTATTCAAATTCAACAAACTAATCTAAACTAAGGATATGGATAAAGATAGAGATAGAAGAGTAAACCAGATGAGAGCACCGGATACCGACCAATCCCCCAAAACTTAGTCAAGTGAGACTAAGTTTGTAAAAAGGTGACCGGTGCACTCTTACTCCCCTTGATCAGTCGGTGATGGCTGACGAGGACGGCGGAAATAAGGAACTGGCACTCGGCGATGGAGCTCACCAACATCTTCCTGCAGGATCTCAACATGCCAATCAATACCATCGAACCTCGATGCAATGGTGGTTTGATCCATCGTGTAACCCTCCCGGAAAATAGCAAAGTCATCATGTAGAGAATTCAACCTCATATCCAAACCCTGCAAAGAAGAAGACAAAACATCAACGGTATCAGCTGTTCTAGTGAGCATCATCATCATCTGCTGCTGCCATTCTGTAGCCGAAGACTGTCTGGGCTGCGGAGGAGCTCGAATACTCGGACCTTCATCTTGTAACTCACCTCGTGCTCTCAGTTCGGCCAAAGAACTGAAAAATCCATCAGTCGAAAGAACTCCAACAAAAGATTGGTGATCATCGGAATCAAGTAACCAATTAGAGTGATCCCCCAAATCTTCGACAGTAGTCAACCCATCACAAGGGAGTTCCAACACCCTTTCCCCAAACTTATAGTAATAACTACTACCCCAAGGATCAGGCACAAGAAACCTCCCAACAAGAAAAGAATGAGTGTCAAGATACACCGCAGGAGCAAAATTACTCGTTAACTCCACACCAATTTTCTCAAAAATGGGAGTAATCATGCCACAACTAAAGGTACGAGATTTTGTACTTGCACCCTGACTCCATGCATCCATAAGCATAGCCCCTAAAGAGAAATGAATACCATTCATCAAAGCATACAACATAGACAATTCCGGCGTAATCACATTACTAGACTCATACCTCCCATAGACAGAACCACCAACAAATTTATGAATGTACCTAATCACTGGATTCCTAATTGCAGTAGCACGACAATTCTTAATATTGAAATGTTCCCCCGATGGGATACCCGAAATTTCCTCCCAAAAATCACCTAATCTCACATTCTCATGTACAAAAACAGACTCAGGATCACATCCAAAAATCTCATCAACTTGAGCATGTTGAAAGAAATACTCTTTACCTCGAATTTTGAACTTCATAGACAATGGGATTCCCCCTGCACCTTTCATGACAGTGATTGAGGCAAAGAACTCCCTTAACAAATCCATGTATCCGGGCCAATTCGCCTTGAGCAACTTCTTCCACCCAATACCTTTGAGTAGACTCCATACATCCTCCTTCAATTTCATTGCATTCAACGTCTCCCGGCACAAATACTTGGTGCCAACAACTTGCCGTGTCACCTATTTCTTGTATTTGGCAAACTCCTCATCGTCAATTCCCTTTGGGCGTCCAGTTGAAGAAGAACCCTCACTCCTTGCTCGTTTGCTAGCCATAATAGAAAATGAAAGGTGAGAAAAGAACAATTCAATGCACAAAAGTATGGGAGAAAATTTTAGAAGAGAAATTTCGACCGAGATGCAAATGGGTCGAGCTCTTTTAAAGTTGCGTGCGGCTCGGCCGAGCGAGTTGTCTGTCCGCGCGGGGCTGCTGGCACGTTTGGGCTCGGTCGAGCCTGCTTTGCTCGATCGAGCGAGGCCACTGTCCAAGGCTTTCGATCCAGCTCGGCCGAGCTTGCACTGCTCGGCTGAGCTTCCCTTGCTTCCGCGAATTTTAGCCCTCTTTTCGACATCTTCCCGATCATGTTGCCTTCCATCTTTTCTATTCTTCATACACAAATTGTCAAATAAAAGTATAGCACCACAAACAATTAGGAACCCTTCACAACAACGAACTACATTATTCAACAAAAATCACAAACAAACCATTATTAAAAAATGCAAAGTAACAAAATTTAAACATTGGGTTGCCTCCCAATAAGCGCTTGTTTAACGTCGAAAGCATGACGATCATATCTCATGTCAATCGTGGTCAAAAGATTTTGAACCCGAACTCATACCTCGATCAACGATCACATGCTCTTCCGGGAAAAGAAGCTTCCTTCTTGCATTCTGTGGTGGATCCGTATCCACTCGAGCCTTCTTCAAACGATTTTGATCAAGTTCTTCTTCATCCCCTGGATCTTTGTATACTTCATTCTCCTCACTCATAAGTTTTAAACCCGGATCAAGCACATCCTTCATCCTTTTCTTTTTCCCAACTTTCTCAACTTCACTTGCATCCACATTCTTCGGAGGTAGGGAAAACACTATTTCCTTGCCACAACAACGGAATGTAAGTTTACCATTTTTCATGTCGAACAAGGCATCGGCTGTGTGCAAAAATGGCCTCCCAAAGATGAGTTGTATACCCCCTTTATTCTTCATGTCGACTACAAGAAAATCTCCCGGAAAGGTAAACGTCAACACTTCAACAAGAACATCTTCAACCACCCCTTTTGGGCAAAACAAAGCTTGATTAGCCAATTGGAGCACTTGACTTGTAGATTTAAGGTTCCCAACCTCCAACTCCTTATACAAGTCCCATGACATAAGGTTGACACTTGCTCCGGAATCGCACAATGCCTTCTCAATACATTTATCTCCAATCTTACATCCAACTACGAAAACCTCCGGGATCTTCCTTTTTACTAGCAATATTCCTTTCTTCAAATTCACAAATACTACTATCCAGGATCTCTTCTCCTCCAACTAGCTTATCCAATATAGGTACACTTTCTATCTCCTCCGGTAATGGCATTTCGATGTCACCTTTCTTCACATAATCAAATAAATTTACATCTCTGATTTTCTCATCCTTTTCCGATTCTTTATTCTCAAGTTCTACTTCAACTTCTTTTTCTTCTTCAATGTCCACTTTCAACTCTTCTTCAATTTCCCCCATTTCAATCTTAGGGGTCATCACTTCCAAGTTTTCCTCCATCCTACTTTTACCTTCTACCATGTTACAACCTTTCTTTTGCACCACTTCCGTATCACTCGGAAACTTCCCAGCTTGATGCTTCCCGCTTAATTGTTTTGCGATAGCGGAAATTTGAAGTTGAATTTCGAAAAACATGCCATCGTACTTCTCGAATATCTTATCCATTTCTTCATTAAAATTCCTCCTCGGTTCTTGGTTTGCATACCTATTATTTCCCCCAGCATATCCCCCTTCAATTTGTAACGGAGGGTTTAAAGCGTTGTTAGGATTAGCATAGGAAAAATTCGGGTGAAATCGGTTGGACGGATGATAGTAAATGTTCCCCTGTGGATTGTATTGGGGACGAGCATTGAACCCCATTCTTTTATTCACAAAATTCAAACTCTCTGGATGCGGTTCTTCATGCCGAACTACCATCATATCCTCATTCCTACTTCCCGATGTAGACAATGCATCAATCTTCTTTTGCATAATTGCAATTCGCTCTTTGAATTCTTCACTTTCCTTTGCCTCATTGACCGATTTAACTGATCGATAGTCTTTCCGTTCCTTGGGCCAATGAAAACTATTTTCAGCCATTTTCTCTATTGTCCTCCAAGCTTTTTCCTCTTCAAGATCAAGAAATGCTCCTCCCGATGAAGCATCTAACATCACTTTCATTTCAAAGTTTAATCCCCCGTAGAATTGGCAAATCTGTTGACTCAGAGAAAGTCCATGTCTCGGGCATTTCCGTAGAAGCTCTCGGAATCTATCCCATGCCTCGTATAGAGGTTCATCGTATCTTTTCCCGAACGATGTGATCTCAGCCCTTCTCTTCAAAGTCAAACTTGGTGGGAAAAACTTGAATAGAAACTTCTCTCTCAACTCTTCCCAAGTGACAATATTTGATTTGTCCAAGCCTTCGAACCAATTCCTAGCACCATCTCTCAAAGAGAATGAGAATAACCGCAGTCGTGTTTGATCTTGAGGCACTTGGTAGATCATTATAGTATCTGTAATCTCCAAAAATTGAGAGATATGAACATTCAGATCCTCGGTTATGTGACCCCCAAATTGGTTGTTCTGTATCATTTGGACCAACTGTGGCTTTATCTCAAATTGCGTGGCATTCACTCCTAATCGAAAACCTCCCGTTAACGGTTCCCCTTGAGGTCGGAAAAGATTTTGTAATGGTTTCCTCGGACCATTCCTCTCATTGATCATAGCCTTCATCAACTCGAGTTGCCTTTCCAACTCTTCTATCCTAACCGTGTCTTCCCCATCGTTAGCCATCTCAAAATCAATTCGAATATTTTCTCTTCCTTCTTGTCTCTTCCTTGCCTCAAGCTCTCTTGCCTTTGATCGAGTGATCATAAACCACCTAGGAAAATATCACAAAACCAATTACAAGTAAACAATTCAACAAAAACACACAAACACAAATGAGAAAAAAAAAACAATGTTAGTAGAATTATTCACACAAGCATTTCCTCAAACACCTAGCATACCATACTTCAACTTTCAATAATTCCACAAGACCTACTAAAAGTTCCCCGGCAACGGCGCCAGAAATGTGGTAGCTGTGTGAAACACACACAATTATCACGTTAAAATTATCAATCCAGTTTCTTTCTCATTCGCCCTAGTGGATATCACTTACTCCATTGAAAGGTATTAATAGCTAGGTAACACAATAGTCATTGGTTTTTTTTATCTATCTAGGCGACAAACTGTAAATAAAACATAAATGCAAACAATCAACTAGTAAACTAATTGCAACTTCTCCAAGCAAACAATCCAATCAAGTGAATAGGTAGATCAAGATAACAAATCCATCAACTTTAGAAGATAGTGAGTGATTGTAAACTTCAATTGATAAAAATTAAACCAAGTTATGTTGCAAACAACTTTTAATTCCTATGAGGTTGAGCAACCGACTCTTATGTCGCTAGTCACTTGCTACGGATAACTAGCGGTAGATGGAACTAGGAGTTGCAAACAACTACGTTATTAACTCCTAATGCACTCCCAAACGACCGTCGATTATTGCCCTACAATCCTAACACCGCACATGGATTGGTACTAGAACTATAAGATTATGCACTTATCAAGATGATTTCGTCCGCGTGTTGGCTGTTGGAATTGTATACATAAAAGCATTATGATTGGTATATTAGGAAACGTTATGTTTGATATACTGGTAATCATTAATGACATGCAATAAACAACTCCTGTCTGAATTAACAATCATACGATGCGAACAAACACATCCAGTTATCTCGTTGATAGGGAGATCATACGGTGTGTAAGAGATGACAGAAGATCGTATAGATCGTTTGACCTAGCGAGATATAAACAGTTATCACAGCTGAGACAGTTTCTGGTTTGGCTGTCGGTTTAGGCTGCGGCACACAAGTCCATAAGTGGTTTATCTTGACTGCTTTGTGTGACCGGTACATCTCAATGTATTGATAGGATCAACAGTGAGATGAACCATTCTATCTGACATATGAATGAGTAAAGATCTCGGTAACTTGGTCGGATCTAAAGCCTATTGAAAGCTGAGGGGCACACATGGGTTGACTGTCACTTTGACTTGCTATGGTGGAGAGTCTTACATGTACTCGTATATCTGCATCTTGGGTGATGGCAGTTTGTGTGGGGTTTCCTCAGGCTGGATTTAGATAACCATATCCGGTTCAGGATAGTGACATTCCCTGGGAAGCTCATGAAGTTCGTTATGCTAAGTCCTGCAGGCTGAATCATTGATTCAAGCATAAGCGATAAGGGTTGAGTGGTACTACTCAGGAATAATAAGAGATTAATTAATTACAGCTAATTGTCATACGCTGAATTAATTAATGAATGTCTGAAACCTTAAATATGGGGATTAACCAAGTCAATGCAACCCGTTCCTAATAACGTGGTAATAAAGGGGTAGGTCAGCATTAATTCTCTGGTGGCATGAATTAATGTTTATTAATTTATTATGTTCTGGGTTGAACATGGAATTAATTAATAGGAGGCCCACTTTATTATTTGCATTTGATCCCTGGTCTGGCCCAACACTGCTCAGAGCCCATTAGGGTTTATTAAACCCTAATCGCCCATTCTCAGATCTATATAAATAGTTGAATCTCTCACTTGCCCACATAAGAATAAGTTTTGATTTTCAAATCAGAAACCCTAGAGAGATTGTGAGAGAGTGGGCGGTTGTAGATCCGGTAGCGTATCCTCACCAGATTTCCGGATCGAGCAAGGGAACAGATCAGAAGATCAGATCTGTAGGAACACCATTGTTTTGATCGATTCCAGATCCAGATCTGCACCATCTTCATTGCCGTCATCGATCTAGATCTGTAGATCAGTCCTTGGAGTTTAAGGTATCCCTTTGAATCTACGAATTAAATTAAATAGGAGCATGCATAGGGCATTTGCTATTTGTCATGATATTTATTTTGATATCCATAAATCGAATCCGGAGTTTTAATAAATGGCGATTCATGTCGCCTATTGTAGACTCAGTTCCTACAATTGGTATCAGAGCCAGGTTCGTATTTTATGGCTCTGTCGGAAAATAAATTTGACAAACAGTTTATGCATGCTTTTAATTTATCGTGGGTGGATTTATTTTGTCGTGGATGTTTTTGTTCTCGTGGCCCCTCTTTAATTTTGTTTTTGGTTTTAAATAACGAGAAAATCCGTGATTAGATTGATAGGAAAATATGTAATAGACTAGATCTGTTATTTTATTTTGTTCAATCTGTAAACCGGAACAAGAAAGAGAACAAGTTCAGCGACAAAATGAAGCACACAGTGTCCGGTGACAGCACAGCCGCACGGCGGCGGCGCCTGCTGGCCGGCAAGCAGTGGCCGCGCGCCGGCGACGCGCGGTAGATCCCTGCAGCAGGGCCATGCACGGTGGCCGTCTTGGCAGCACGCAGTGGGCGCGTGCTTAGCGCAGCAGTTCTCGCGCGCGCGGTGGCCGTCCTGCAAGCAGCTCCAGATCTATTTTCTTCCTCCTCTCGCGAGCAGTGGCGTCGGCTCCGGCCAGCGCGGTTCTCTGCGCAGAGTCGAGGGCCGTGCACAGGTGCGAACTGCGGTGGGAGGCGGCAGACGGGCAGGGACGAAGGCTGCATTTTTTTTTTGGACGAGCAGCAGTTGTGTGTCCTTTGCGCACGGTGGTGGTCCAATTGCGATGCAGGCTTGCGTGCAGGTTGCGTCTATGGGCGGTGACCGGAGACGTGTGCCTGCGCGTGTTTGACCGGTGACTGCGCGTTGATTGGCAACGGTGGCGGCTGGGTTGTGTTGCCAGGTAGGCGGCGGCGGTTCAGGCTGAAAGGGGTGGCGGCGGCTAAGGTTTCTGTTGGAGAAGGTGGGCTGCTGCTAGGGTTTCAGACGCGGGCTGGGTCGCGGGCCCGGCGGCCCGGCGGCGGCCCGAAAGGCTGAAACTAGGGTTTTGGTCTTTGAAACCCTAATTTGTTGTGTTCAAACCCTAGTGTGATGTGGGTTGGCTCATGATTAAAATTTAATTATTTTAATGGGCCAGATAACCTTGGTTCACAAATTCCTAGCCCAAACTGCTGTATTATTCCAGCCCAAAGTTGCAGATTTCAAGTTAAAGAGTGGGAGCCCAGTTTGAAGATCTGTATTAAATAAATCATTGTAATAGATAGATTTATTTTATTTCCCATGTAATTGCATCAAGGGGCCACGAGAAATTTTATTTGTTTATTTAATTAATTTCTCGTATGATGTGATTTATTATGTGCGCACTAGTAAATAATAAGAAAGCATGCTACTGCTTTTATTATTTATTTTTAAAGCATGTTGTAGATAATAGGGAAGCATGTTACTGCTTTATTATTTACTGTTCAAAGCATGCCTTATGTGATTTATTTTATGTATTAAATTATGTCTATAAATTCCGGAATCATGTTGGGAAATATGATGGAATTTTAGATGTGACATAATTTATGGATCATAAAATAATCTGTGCGCATAAGAACCTTTTGAAAGAAAAAGACTAAGCAAGATTTTTTAATTAAAATCAACAAGACCTCCACAATGCGGTCTCTTATTAGAAGTGAGCAGTGAGGTGAGTAGACGTCTACACGACCGTAGCCTGCTTGCTTTATTTGTTCATAAGTTCTAATAGATGAGATTTCTAAATAAGACATTTAAACATGTGAGAAGTGGACAGTGAAGTGAGTAGACGTCTACACGACCGTAGCGTGCTTACTTTATTTTTCATAAGTTCTCTAGAATTGTTTTAAATGAGATAACAAAGGTTGTAAGAGGCATGCGTCATGGGTCTAGTACGTATGACAAATCGTCCTTTTAACTTCCGGAGTTAGAATTGTGGTCAAATGCTTAGATGTTGCCTGAGTACTAACTCATGAATGATGTCCCTGCTCAGATAGGTTGAACATGGTCTTAGTTTTATCTCCGATTATTAATTTCATTTGCCGGCGAATACCTGGCATGGATTGAAATTAAAGACTAGAACTTCAAAGAGCAGTCTGGTTAGGTGGTCTGCTGTAAACGTCTTTGAAAGGAGCTTGCAGTAGATGCACCTAGGCAATTGGGGGAAACAATTGTATTGGTTTATCAAAAGGTTACAATGCATATTTGTTTCAATGTTCTGCATGTATGTACTTACTTTAATCAATTATTGTTTTCAGATATGTCTATGAACAATGTCATAAATATCTTGGCACAAAATCAATTAACTGGTCCGAATTTCCTTGAATGGAAGCGCAACTTGGATTACATCCTAGTGGCAGAGGAACATCAATATGTTCTTAACACTCCCTGTCCAGCTGTCCCCACTGCTGAGTCAACTGATGTGGAGCGGAACCTCTATGACAAGTGGGTCAAGTCTAACAATGTAGTCAAGTGCTACATGATGACCACTATGTCAAAGGTGCTCCAGCAACAACATCAGCACTATGACAAAGCAGCTGAGATTATGGATAGTCTCATAGTTACTTATGGGGAATCGGATAGAGCTGTCAGATTTAAACTCATGAGGGAAATCGTGAGTTGTAAAATGACTGATGGTAGCTCAGTGAGGGAGCACGTTGTTTCCATGACTCATCTCATGGATGAACTGACGTTGCATGGAGGAGGTATTGACGGGGAAGCCCAGGTCGATATCATACTCAACTCACTTCCGAAGTCTTTTGAGAACTTTAGGCTGAATGTTGTCATGAGTAAAAAGGAGTACACTCTCAATGAGTTACTTAGTGATCTCATGGCGGCTGAATCAGTCATGCAACCTGAAAAGGCAGTCTTGGTTTCTTCCGGTAGTCGCCCTACTTCATTAAAAGGTGCTAAAGGGGTGATTGGAAAGAAATTCAAGAAGACAGCCTTTGGAAGCAAAAGTTCTGGGAAAAAGAAGACTGTGACACCGGGGAAGAAGGGCAAGTGTTTCCGTTGTGGCAAAACTGGTCACTGGAAGAAGGATTGTCTGACCAAGCGGGTTGGACAAGGTACGTTATTAGCACTTGTAACAGAAACATGTTTGGCATCTGTTTCTACCCATTCATGGGTAGTGGATACTGGAGCCACTGATCATGTTTGTTACACTTTGCAGGGATTCAGGCCGACAAGGCAGCTGAATGATGACGAGGTGATGATCTCCATAGGTAATGCTGCTCGTGTGTCTGCAGTAGCAGTTGGAGATGTTACATTATGCTTTCAAGACAATGTTTTGATTTTAAGAGATGTTTTGTATGTGTCGAATTTTCGGCGGAACCTTATTTCTGTTTCCAGTTTAATAAATGATGGATTTTCAGTTATTTTTGATAGTCATGTTACTATCAATGGCAATAACGGTGTTATCTGTCGTGGGATACAGAAAGACTCTCTTTATATCATAACTTGTTTGCATAAATATTCCGTGAATGCTGCATATAACTCATTTAATCATAAGAAGAGAAAGTTTTCATCTTCTGATGAGGATCTTACATATCTATGGCATCTGAGACTAGGTCACATCAATCTAAAGAGGATCAAGAGACTCGTGGATGATGGAACGTTGGATTCAATCCAGGTAGTTCCACATCGAGTTTGTGAATCCTATATAGAGGGAAAGATGACGATCAGGCCTTTCAATGCAAGTCAGTCTCGAGCAAATGATGTGTTGGAATTAATCCACTCTGAATTATGTGGACCGATGTCTACGCAAGCTCGTGAAGGATTTAAGTATTTCATCACTTTTATTGATGATTACTCGAGATACGGTTATGTTTACTGACTTCATTATAAGTATGAATGCTTTGAGAAATTCAAGGAATTCAAGGCGAAAGTAGAGAAGAAGTTAAACAAGACCATTAAGTCATTACGATCTTATCGTGGTGGTGAGTATCTCAGTGACGAGTTCTTGCAGTTTTTATCAAAGCATGGGATTACATCCCTATGGACCGCACCAGGCACTCCTCAGCAGAATGGTGTGGCAGAAAGAAGAAATAGGACTCTTCTTGAAATAGTTAGATCTATGATGAGTTATGCGAACTTGCCTGTTTCGTTTTGGGGCCATGCGTTACTAACAGCGGCGTACCTGCTGAACCTGGTACCTTCTAAGTGAGTTCCTAAAACACCCTCGAAACTCTGGCATGGGCGAAAGCCCAGTGTGTCAAAGATAAGAGTGTGGGGCTGTCCGGCATATGTTTTGTCGAAGGAACCTGATAAGTTAGAAGGTAGGTCCAAGCTAATGCTGTTTGTGGGATACCCCAGACAAACGAAGGGTGGTTATTTCTACAGTCATGAGGATCAGAAGATCGTTGTTAGCACCAACGCAAGATTCTTAGAGGACGAGTTTGTGAAAAACCACAAATCCAAAAGTGATATCATTCTCCAAGAAATTGGAGACGATGATGTGCTTTCATTGGGAAAACCCCGTGGCAGATTGAGTGTACCTCTCGGAGGTATGGAACCAATTGCACAGTCGCCTGTGCAAGGATTTGATCCACAAGTAACTGCACCAACTGCTGACGCAGTACCAGTGCTCCGTCGTAGTGGGAGAGTACCTCACCAACCCGAGCGGTATATGTTCGTGGGAGAGTCTTCGGACTTGATCCCGGAAGACGGACTAGATGATACCGACCCATGGACATACGACGAAGGAGTAAATGACAAAGATGCTGAAAAATGGCATAAAGCCATGGATTCAGAAATTGAATCAATTTCCTCTATGGACGTATACCAGAAGTCTGCGCTACCTGATGGCTTTCGGGCCATAGGTTGCAAATGGGTATACAAACAGAAGAAATGTTCGAAAAGAGAGATAACGGCTTTTAAATCCAGGTTGGTGGCGAAGGGTTATAGTCAAAAGGAGGGCATTGACTATGACGAGACCTTCTCACCGGTAGCCATGCTCAAATCCATTCGAATTCTTCTATCCATAGCAGCACATATGGACCTAGAAAGCTGGCAGATGGATGTCAAAACCGCATTTTTAAACGGGTACCTTGAGGAAGGTCGTGACATCTATATGCAGCAGCCAGAGGGTTATGTGAAGGATGGTGAAGAGCGTCTTGTCTGGAGGCTAAAGAAGTCCTTGTATGGACTTAAACAAGCTTCACGGTCATGGAACAAACGTTTCGATGATGTGATTAAATCCTATGGATTTTCACAGTGCGAAACCGAAAGTTGTGTGTACCGATTATGCGTCAGCGGAAGCGTGGTATTCTTTGCACTTTATGTAGATGACATTCTTCTATTCGGCAACGATGTGAAGGTGTTGTCAGACATAAAGAGATGGTTATCCAAACAGTTTCAAATGAACAACCTAGGAGACGCTGGATACATCCTTGCGATTAAAGTCTTGCGTGATCGCAAGAAAAGGATGTTAAGCTTGTCTCAGGCCGCTTATATTGATATTGTGATTGTCCGTCTTAGCATGCAAAATGCTAAGAAAGGATTTGGATTTCCAGGCGGATCAGGATGAGAAGAGATCGACCTCGGGCTATGTGTTCACCTTGGGAGGTGGAGCTGTATCATGGAGGTGTGCGAGACAGAAATGTATCGCGGACTCCACCATGGAAGCTGAGTATGTGGCAGCTTCAGAGGCTTCTATAGAAGCAATATGGCTCCGGAACTACCTCCAAGAGTTAGATATTGTTCTGAGTTTGCCCAAGACTATCACGGTATATTGTGATAATGCTGGTGCAGTAGCAAACTCTAAGGAACCAAGAACTCACAAGGCGTCTGAACACATAGAGAGAAAGTACCACATCATACGAGAAATCGTAGCGAGGGTCGATGTGCTAATAGATAAGATGAACATTGAGGATAATCTAGCAGATCCATCTACAAAGGGCTTACCTCAGAAGGCATACGAGGGTCACGTTCGTAGCCTAGGACTGAGGTAGATCCGGCCACCTGGTGACCAAATGTAATAGCTAGATTAGAATAGACACATGTTATACTCTCGAAAGTAATGGTATAATGCTTTGAGTATAAGTGGGAGATTGTTGGAATTGTATACATAAAATCATTATGATTGGTATATTAGGAAACGTTATGTTTGATATACTGGTAATCATTAATGACTTGCAATAAACAACTCCTGTCTGAATTAACAATCATACGATGAGAACAAACACATCCAGTTATCTCGTCGATAGGGAGATCATACGGTGTGTAAGAGATCACAGAAGATCGTATAGATCGTTTGACCTAGCGAGATATAAACAGTTATCACAGCTGAGACAGTTTCTGGT
>JAPKLW010000008.1:876570-1157477 GCA_026898455.1 Plectranthus barbatus | reverse complement strand
CACAGCTGAGACAGTTTCTGGTTTGGCTGTCGGTTTAGGCTGCGGCACACAAATCCATAAGTGGTTTATCTTGACTGCTTTGTGTGACCGGTACATCTCAATGTATTGATAGGATCAACAGTGAGATGAACCATTCTATCTGACATATGAATGAGTAAAGATCTCGGTAACTTGGTCGGATCTAAAGCCTATTGAAAGCTGAGGGGCACACATGGGTTGACTGTCACTTTGACTTGCTATGGTGGAGAGTCTTACATGTACTCGTATATCTGCATCTTGGGTGATGGCAGTTTGTGTGGGGTTTCCTCAGGCTGGATTTAGATAACCATATCCGGTTCAGGATGGTGACATTCCCTGGGAAGCTCACGAAGTTCGTTATGCTAAGTCCTGCAGGCTGAATCATTGATTCAAGCATAAGCGATAAGGGTTGAGTGGTACTACTCAGAAATAATAAGAGATTAATTAATTACAGCTAATTGTCATACGCTGAATTAATTAATGAATGTCTGAAACCTTAAATATGGGGATTAACCAAGTCAATGCAACCCGTTCCTAATAACGTGGTAAAAAAGGGGTAGGTCAGCATTAATTCTCTGGTGGCATGAATTAATGTTTATTAATTAATTATGTTCTGGGTTGAACATGAAATTAATTAATAGGAGGCCCACTTTTTTATTTGCATTTGATCCCTGGTCTGGCCCAACATTGCTCAGAGCCCATTAGGGTTTATTAAACCCTAATAGCCCATTCTCAGATCTATATAAATAGATGAATCTCTCACTTGCCCACATAAGATTAAGTTTTGATTTTCAAATCAGAAACCCTAGAGAGATTGTGAGAGAGTGGGCGACTGTAGATCCGGTAGCGTATCCTCACCAGATTTCCGGATCGAGCAAGGGAACAGATCAGAAGATCAGATCTGTAGGAACACCATCATTTTGATCGATTCCAGATCCAGATCTGCACCATCTTCATTGCCGTCATCGATCTAGATCTGTAGATCAGTCCTTGGAGTTTAAGGTATCCCTTTGAATCTACGAATTAAATTAAATAGGAGCATGCATAGGGCATTTGCTGTTTGTCATGATATTTATTTTGATATCCATAAATCGAATCCGGAGTTTTAATAAATGGCGATTCATGTCGCCTATTGTAGACTCAGTTCCTACATTGGCTGCAACGTTCACGTCAACTACCTAAAGACTGGCTATTACCTACACCTAATAGGCAAAAACGAGCTCAAGTGCAAATCAACCCCTCATAGGAAAGTAAACAAGCATAATTGATCAATCCATCACAATATCCGTAATACAACAATCACTAATGAAACTAGATCTCCATACCTTGAGTTGAGTACAACACAAATTGAGAATTGAAAGAATTCATTACAAAACTTCAAGCTCAACGATTGATCTTCTACGGTTGTCTTCCTTGAATCCAATCTACCTCTCTTCCTTCTTCAATCTTCACCAAATGAATGGAATGTGGCTTGATTCCCCTTGATCATGGTTGGGGAGATGATTTGAGATGAATCTAAGGAGAAGTATTTTGACGGTTATTCTAATTTTGGGAAAAAGTTTTTCAATTAACTGATTTTCCCCCTTTTATAGGCGAGCAAACAGGGCCTTGGATTGCCTGAGCCAACCATGGCTCGCCCGAGCCATCCTGGAAATCAAAGAAATCTGGAAAGCACGTTCTGGCTCGGCCGAGCCACAACCGCTCGACCGAGCCTGCTCTCTGCCAGCCAGGCTCGATCGAGTCTGCACCTGCTCGGCCGAGTGAGCCCTCTGCCCGGCTTGGCTCGGCCGAGCCTGCTTCGCTCGGCCGGGTGAGTTCTCCAAGCTTCCGAAGCCCTCCTTTCGTTCTGCTCAGACGAGCCTCACCTCCTTGGACTCCAAACTCGGATGATTTTCCTCCAAAACTCCACCAAATGTGCCATATTATGCTCAAAACACGTCCTACAACATTTCAAACACGAAAACACAAAAACAAGACAAAAGAACAACGAAAGTATATGATATGAGCGTAAAATGGCCACAAACATGAACGCTCACACATCGAAAAATAGGTCATTTTACACACATATCACTACGCTCTTCTAGCAATCCGCTTTTCAATCTGCTGACCCTTTCAGCAGATGCACATTTCAGCATTTAGGTCTTGACTGCTGATTGCTATTCCTTAGCAATCTGCTTGTATGCTAGCGAATGCTATCTCCTTTAGCATTTTGCTACCTTTGGCTTCTGACTGCTGAGTAAGACTCCTTGCAGTCTTTTCCTTAGCATATGATTGCTAACGCCTTAGCAATCAATCTTCTTAGCACTTGACCGCTATCATTTCTAGCAGTCATTCTTGTCTGCTGATTTCTCTAGCAGCTACCATCTGCTGAGAACTCTTCTAGCATTCTGAAGTTGCTAGAATTGACTTTCTTCGTTCCATTTGCTGAGTCTTTCAACAACCTTCTCAAGCACTTCCTAATCAATTACAACTCGATGTTTTTCTTTAACAGACATTACATAGGAGTTGCTAGATTATGCTACAATTCAGCAATGATCGACCAAACTACTAAGGCTTTGATTCAACAAAACCTTTTACAATTTTGATCTAAGGGAGGAATTTAGAAATAATTCCCAACATTGATTTTGTGGTGACTCGTTTCATGCCAAGAAGGGATTGTTGTCTTTCTATATGGCAATGAACGAAGTCAACTCTGGACAGGCATATTGGTTTATAAATGTGCCCTGTGGGTTCAATGGCATCAGATATCCTGGAGGATCATAAGGACGGAAATCAACCTCTAACTATGTGTTGTCCTTGGAAGAGGAGTTATAGGAATCGAATGTAGAAGTTTGTTGTAAATTCCGGTATGAAGGCTTAGTGTGTGACACCTTCATTAGCTTCGCAAGAAGCATTATAACTCCGGTGTTGTCCTCTAGAGGTGTGTGTTCCGAGTTTGCCTAATAGAATCACAAGGTACTGTGATCATGCTAGTGCAATGACAAACTCAAGGGAACCGAAAACTCACAAGGTGGTGAAACACATAGAATAAGTACCACATCATACGAGAAATCGTGATAAGAGGCAATGTGTATAAAGTGGAAGCAATTGACATAAAGGTAAAGCAGATTTATTTACACGGTGTTTGCTTCAAAAGACTTATGAGGGTCATGCTCATAGTCTGAATCTGAAAGTAGAATCGATCACTAGTTGATAAACGTGTAAATAAGCTATGTCCGATACAGACACACTTAATACTCTGATAAAGCACTGGTATTATGCTTTGTGTATAAGTGGGAGATTGTTAGGATTGTATACTAAAAGCATTTATGATGAAGTGTGTTCGTTTGATGCACTAGTCTTCATAAATATGCTACATCAACATAGTCGCTATCTGATATAACAAACATACGAAACGAACTATAATATCCTATTATCCCGCCTATAGGGATGATCATGTTGCGTGTAGTAGATCACAGAGGATCATATGAATCATTTGACCTAGCGAGATATAAACAGTATCATGGCTGAGACAGTCACAGGATAGGCTATTGGTTTAGACTACGATACATCAGCTTATAAGTGAGCTTATCCTAGCTACTTGATGTGTCAGTACATCTTTATGTATTGATGGGATCAACAGTGAGATGTACCATTCTAATTGACATATGAATGAGCTAGATGTTTAGATACTTGTTATGATCTTAAACCTAATGGAAGGCTAAGGGGCATACATAAGTTGACCACACTTTGACTTGCTAGGGTGGTGAATCTTTCATATACTCTTATACCTGCATCTTGGGTGTGGCGGTTTGTGTGAGGCTTGCCTAGGCCGGTCATGTAGGTAATCATATTCGCTTTAGGATGGGGACATTCCCTGAGGAGCTCACAAGGTTCATTATGCTAAACCATGCAGGTTGAATTATTTAATTCAGGCATAAGTGGAAAAAAGTGAGTGGTACTACTCAAAAAATAAGAGAATAATTAATTATTACTAATTGTAATAAGCCAAATTAATTAATGAAAGTCCGGAACCTTAAATATGTGGATCATTCAAGTTTAATGCAACCCATTCCAAATTACGGGGTAATAAAGGGGTGAGTCAGCATTGTTGCCGTGGTGAAGGTTAAAATAATATTTTATTAATTAATTATGTTCTCGGTTGGACATGGAATTAATTAATAAAGATGGCCCACTTTATTATTTGCATTTGGTCCTTGGTCTGGCCCACATGATGCTCAGAGCCTATTAGGGTTAGGGTTTTGCGAACCCTAGCACTATAAAAGCCCCCTCTCTATCAGATCTACACATACAATACACACAACTATGTGAGAAGAGAGAGAGGGGCGACGGCTGTTTCATTGGGATGAAGTGATCGATTCCTTCGGATCTCTGATTCAACTCGGTAGCGTATCCTCACCAGATTTTTGAGGAGCAAGGGAACAGATCAGAAGATCAGATCTTTTGGAACAAGATAGCTTGGATCGATCCGACATCCAGATCTACTCCTTCGTCATTGACTCTGTTGGTCCCAAATCCAAGTCATCGTGGTGAATAGCAAATAACCAACACACGAATGCAGCGGAAGATTAAAGATTATCTTGCACTTAAGTTCTTGTCAAAAATGTTTAGCTCAGAGTTGTTCTTAGGGTTTCTTACAGGTAGATACTCTTGCAACTTTTGATGCTAGGTTTCAAATCACCACAATCAAATAGTAAGCAATAAAATAGAAAAGAACACACAAGATTTATAGTGGTTCGATCTTAAAGATCTACGTCTACTCTTAAGTCGTACCACTGAGAATTTCACTAAAAAGATATTTGAAGTACAAGGAATCGCCTATCTCTTGTAGCAGGTAGTGAGCTTTCGAACTAGCCACTACAAAGCTATCCTCTGATGCTTCAATCTCTTCGGTCTGCAGCTACAGCCAAATCAAGGGCATATCTTCGTAAAACTTGTCCTTCGCTGTAATGGGTGTTTTATAGTTCTCTCCTGAACTTTTTCTGGTTTTGGCAATAGCCTATCGGAGTCAATCCCTTTTCAGAGATCTGACTGCTGGATGCTTCCTAGTATGGAAGGTATCCCAATGATTAGATTCTTGAACAAAGTCAAGGAATCTCTTCAAGATAGTGTCAGATATTCAATGGGGGACACTATGGTTGTTGAGAGCTTGGAATACTTCTCTTTAAGAGGGCTCTCAACTGAATACTCTCTCTTTTGCTTTGTTTGCTTTTATCAAAGGAATCTCTTTTCGCTTTTTCGATTGTTCAAGTGTTTGAATGTGCGAGTATGAGTTGTAGTAGTCTTAGTGTCTCTCTCTGTTGGACTTCTCTTTTATATATGGAGATTCAAACTTTGAATCTCCATACCCGTTAGACACAACGGTCTTCTCCGTCCAAAATGGTAACTTGTTTTTTCTTCCTTTTCGGCGTGGTACAATGCATTTTTACCTACTTTGGGTAGAGCTTTCGTCGTTTGTTGTACCTTCTGTCAGAACGGGCGTCTTTAGCAAGTCGTTGCTAAGTATTTCCTTTCTTAGCGTTCTATCGGAGAATGCTGGAAATACTCTGCTACAACTTTTGATTGCTGAGCTTTTCTTAGCATTCTGCTAAGTCTTTTGTTTGCTGAGCTCTTCTAGCAATCTGCTAAGTACTAGTGAATACTGACTCCTTCAGCATTCTGCTATCACTCGATATCTTGGCTTCTGATTGCTATAGCTTCTAGCAATCTCTTCCGTAGCAGCAAATGCTAACACTTTTAGCATTCTACTAGATCTTTACTGCTGACTGCTGAGTAAATATTCTTAGCAGTCTCTCCTTTACTTTAGTAAAAATCCTTTTAGCATATGTCTGCTATCTTCTTACTATAGCAGCGAATGCTGACTCCTTCAGCATTCCGCTATCTTCATTCTGCTGACTGCTAAGCGAATTCGCCTAGCAGTCTCTTCTTCAGCATATGATTGCTAGCACCATAGAAATCACTCTTCTTAGCACATGGCTACTTTCTTTCTTAGCAGTCATCCTTGTCTGTTAACTTCTCTAGCAACTACCATCTGCTGAGAATACTTCTAGCAATCTAATCTATTAAAACTCAATATTTTTCCTAAACAAGAATTTACATGAGAGTTGCTAGACTATGCTAGACTTCAGTAATGATCAACCAAACTACTAAGGCTTCGATTCAACAAAATCTTTTACAATTTTGATCTAATGGAGAATTATAACATAATTCACAACAATTTCCCCCTTTTTGGTGCGATCAAAGCCTACTATCACTTGCTGAATCTAAGAGGAAAAATTTCTAAATTTACAAGATTTCTAAGTATCATATCAATTCTAGCAATCTAACTCAGAGTTTATCCAACTTAGTTCTAGCAGGATTGATTTTAATAAAATTCCCCGTCACAAAGTCCTGGGAAATATTTCTCGATTAAATAAAGTAAAAATGCTACTTCGGAATATGCTAGAATCTAGCACCCAAATGATTCAGCAAGCATTTTACCAACCAATCACAAAATATAAGACTCAACATCCACATGCATTTTTCGTAGAATACACAAAAAGTGTATATCAACTAAGACACATGAAAAATATTAGAGGTGGACAATGAGAAATTGTCTAAATTTGATCCAGTTTCATATATGTCATTGATCATTACAAGTACAATAAAACCAGAAAAGATCAAAAAGAAATGTTACAAAAGATTTTCTAAGATAAGAAATTAGGGTTCAGGAGTCAGGGGCATGCTTCTTTTTGTCATACTCATCAAATTTTTCGATGGCCATCTGCACAAATTTTTCTATGTATGCCTTGCTAGATTCTCGTTAAGCTACTTCCCTCTCCAACTTCTTAGCAACCTTCTCATTTTCCATTTCTAACATCTTGATCTTGAGCTCCAACTCTTTCTTCTTCAGCTCTTCCAGAGCATGTATGCGCTCTTCCTTAGCCGCAGCAAGTGCCTCCTCTTCCTCTTTGCTCTGCTCCACTTCAGCAAGTCTCCTCTCTTCCCCCTCTTTGATAGCAGCCAAAAAGGTGGCAGAGAAGGAGTTCACAGTATGCACAATCTGTTGCTGGGACTCAACAACCTAATCTTTCTTCACATCCATATTGGTCTTCACTTCATAAACATTTCCTTTAACCTCAGCAACTTCGGCTGGGACCTCAGACACTTCGCTCCTGATCTCCTCAACTTCCCTCCTTATTTCATCCATCTCCATTGCCACTCGTTCATTTATGGTGGATAGAGCATTTTGCACAACAAATTGAACAGCAGAATGAAGAACTGAGTTGAAATTATGAGAGCTTACTGGGGTAGCAGCGAATGATGATGTTGTAGCTACCACAAGTTCTCGACTTCCAGCAGTGGCAGCATCATCCATTACAACATCTGATGGGTTTTGTATACTCAAAGCATTTATTATAATGAGTATACAACGGTTTATTTCTCCTATCTGTCAAACAAACTTACATGTATGTAACAATGGTATCCTCTTGCCTCACTGATAGAGACAATCATACGGCGTGTTGTAGATCGCAGAAGACTGTATGATCACTTGACCTAGTGAGACATAAACCTGATCATAACCGAGACACCGTATGAGGATACGTCTGTCCGGATGGCTGCGGCAATGTCGGAATAAGTAGTCTGTCTTGGTTACTTAACATGCTGGTATGCAAGGGTGGCGTCTTGATGGACCACAGTGAGATGTATTCGACTGTCTGACATCAGCGGATACAAGATCTCGTTCTCGATTGAGTCCAAACCCTAACTATGGTTCAGGGGTTTGCACTGATTGACTGTTGCTTTGACAAGCCATGATGGAGAGCCTAAGTAATGTGCTTGTATATGTGAAGGGATTCGTGAACTTAATCACGAAGTCCGTTTGCCAAGTATCGTTAATTGGAATATCAAAAATAAATTTCTATGCATATGATTAATCCTAGCATGCTCCTATTGAATATGCATAAGGGAGTTTATGCAGAATACCTCGATTGCGAAACCCTGAAGAACGAGTGCGCGGAGATTCTTCTTGATCTTTCCCACGCACAAAGATTTAATTCCTAATAGATTGAGGAAATAAATCTTATGAAAATAAATCAATTATTTTCGAAAAACAAGGAGAGAGAGTGATACACAACAACTCAAAGTGATACACAATCTGCATATACTTTCGTACCTTCATATAGGCATAGGATCTCATCAAGCCATAGAGATCTAGATTCTTTTAATGTCAGATAAAAGAATCGATCTCGACTTAGGTCCTTATCAATGTGTGCCCCACACCAGCATACCAAGCCATCCTAGATAAGATGCTTATTACTGCGTATGTTGCAGCCTACACTGACAGTTTATCCTGGAACTGTCTCAGCTATGATAACCTTTTATATCTCGCTAGGTCAAACGATCCATACAATCTTCCGTGATCTTCTACACACCGTATGATCTCCCTATCGACGAGATAAGAGGATAATTGCATTTGCGACACATGTTTGTTAATTCAGACAGGAGATGAACATACAACATTTATGATTCCCAGTATATTAACCAATCTTCCTTGTACATAATATACCAATCATAATGCTTTCAGTATATAAATCCATCAATCTCCCACTTATAATCAAAGCATTATACAGGTGCTTTCCAGAGTATAACGCGTCTAAACTAATCTAGCTATTACATCAAACATTCTACGTGGATAGCTTTGCCCTCAGCCCAAGGTTACGTACATGCATCTCATAGACCATCTCAGGCAGAGCTTTTGTGAATGGATCCGCTAGATTATTTCTTGTATCAATCTTCTTTACTAGCACATCACCCCTTGCTACGATTTCTTGTATAATATGATACATCCTTTCAATGTGTTTTGTTGCTCTGTGAGTTCGTGGTTCCTTTGAATTAGCCACAGCTCCCGAATTATAACAATATATCGTGATTCTCTTGGGCAGCCTAGGAATCACGTCCAACTCCAAAAGGAAGATTTGAAACCATACTGCTTCTTTCAATGCTTCAGAAGCTGCCACATATTCTGCTTCCATGGTGGAGTCCGCAATGCACTTCTGCTTTGCACTCCTCCATGATATGGCCCCACCTCCCTATGTAAATACATAGCCAGAGGTGGACTTCTTTTCGTCTTGATCTGCCTGTTAATCCGAATCAGTATAACCCACAGGGCACAACTCCTCAAACTAATAGACAAGAAAATAGTCTCCAGTCCTTTTCAGGTATTTGAGTATGTGCTTTACCGCGGTCCAATGCGCCTGTCCAGGGTTAGACTGGTATCTCGCTACTATGCCTACAACAAAGCAGATATCTGGCCTCGTACATAGCATTGCATACATGAGGCTCCCCACGGCCGATGCATACGGCATGTTCCTCATTTCATCTTTCTCCCTTTGTGTCACCGGACACTGATCCTTGGAAAGATATATGTCATGTCTGAAGGGTAACAGACCTTTCTTGGCAGTTTGCATGCTGAAACGGGCAATCACAGTATCAACATATGATCCTTGAGACAAGGTCAGCATCCTTTTATTGAGCTCCCGCAATACTTTTACCCCTAGGATGTATCCTGCCTCCCCAAGGTCCTTCATATGAAACTGCTCGGATAACCACCCCTTTATGCCCGACAAAACTTCCACATTGTCGCCAAATATGAGAATATCATCTATATAAAGTTCAAGTAACACCACGCTTCCGCTGACACATAGATGGTACATGCAACTCTCTTTTGAGCATTGTGAAAATCCATAGGATTTAATCACTTCATCAAAACGTAGATTCCATGACCGTGAAGCTTGTTTAAGTCCATACAACAACTTCCTTAGCTTCCAGACCAAATGTTCTTCGCCATTCTGCACATAACCTTCTGGCTGTTGCATATAGATGTTCCTACCTTCTTCAAGGTACCCGTTTGTGCATACTGCGGTTTTGACATATAGATGTCCCTACCTTCTGGCTGTTGCATATAGATGTCCCGACCTTTCTGCACATAACCTTCTGGCTGTTGCATACTGCGGTTTTGACATCCATCTGCCAGATTTCTAGGTCCTTATGTGCTGCTATGGCTAGGAGTATACGAGTGGACTTAAACATGGTTACCGGTGAGAAGGTCTCGTCATAGTCTACACCTTCTTTCTGACGATAACCCTTCGCCACCAGCCTTGCTTTGAAAGCTGTAATTTCACCATTCGCTCCTTTCTTTCTTTTGTATACCCATTTGTACCCTATGGCTCGTCAGCCATCTGGCAAATTAGTTTTCTGGTATACATCCATAGTCGTAATGGATTCTATTTCAGAATCCACGGCGATCAGCCATTTGTCTGCATCTTTATCAGATACCGCCTCGTCATCTATCCCGGGATCTGTATCATCCAGTCCATTTTCTGGGATCAAGTCAGAAGACTCTCCCACGAACATATAGCTTTCGGGTTGGTGGATAACCCTCCCACTGCGACGAGGCCTCTGAACCGTGTCAGTAGTTGGCACAACACGCGTTGGTCCCATACCTTGCATTAGTGGCAGTGTTGGTATAGCCTCACCTGTTGTAGGTGGATTTACCATTACACTGGGCTTTCCTGATGGAATTGCTTCCTTGTCCTCAAGCTCATGGAGGACAATTTCACTCTTGGATCTATGGTTTCTTACATATTCGTCCTCCAAGAATCTCGCGTTGGTACTGACAACGACTTTCTAATTCTCAGGACAACAGAAATAACCACCTTTCGTTTGCCTGGGATATCCTACAAACAGCATCAGCTTACACATACTTTCTAACTTATCAGGTTCCTTTGTCAGCACATATGTTGGACAACCCCAAACCCTCACTCTGTTTAAACATGGCTTTCACCCATACCAGAGTTCCAGAGGTGTTTTAGGAACTGATTTAGAAGGTACCAGGTTAAGCAAGTAGGCCGCTGTCTCAAAGGCATATCCCCAAAACGAAATAGGCAAGCTTGCATAACTCCTCATCGACCTGACCATTTCCATGAGAGTTCTATTTCTTCTTTCCGCTACACCATTTTGTTGAGGGGTTCCTGGTGCAGTCCACTGGGATGTAATCCCGTTATCTGACAAGTACTGCAAGAACTCGTTACTGAGGTATTCTCCACCACGATCTGATCGTAGTGTCTTGATAGTCTTTCCTAGCTTCTTTTCTACCTCAATCCTAAACTCTTTGAATTTCTCAAAGCATTCAGACTTGTGGCGAAGCAAATAGACATATCCGAATCTTGAGTAATCGTCAATGAATGTGGCGAAGTACTCATAACCTCCACGAGCTTGCGTGGACAATGGTCCACATAAGTCAGAGTGGATCAATTCCAACACATTCTCTGCTCGAGATTGACTTGCCTTAAAAGGCTTGGTCGTCATCTTTCCCTCTATACAGGACTCACAGATTTGATGCGGTACCACTTGAAAAGAATCCAAGAGCCCATCGCATGATAATCTTTTAATCATCTTTAGAATGATGTGACCTAGTCTCAAGTGCGAGAGATATGTTTGATCCTCATCGGAAGAAAACTTTCTCTTTAAATGATTATTATTATTGGATAAGTTTGCAACATTCACGGAAGATTTATGCATACAATCAATGATATAGAGAGAGTCAATCAGTTTACCTTGACAGGTAACACCGTTATTACCAATTATACAAACTCCACTATAAAAAATAACTGAATATCCATCACAAAATAACTTGAAAACTGAAATTAAGTTCCGCCGAAAAACCGGCACATATAGAACATCTCTCAAAATCAAAACATTGTTTTCAAAGCATAAAGTAAAATCTCCAATGGCTACTGCTAAGACTCGCTCTCCGTTGCCCATTGAGATGGTAATCTCGTCATGCTTCAGCTGCCTTGTCGGCCTGAACCCCTGCAAAGTATAACAAACATGGTCAATAGCTCCAGTATCCACTACCCAAGAATGGGCAGAAACCGATGCTAAACATGTTTTCGTTATAAATGCACATGACGCACCTTGTCCAGTCTTCCTAACTTGACAATCTTTCTTCCAGTGACCAGCCTTGCCACACCTGAAACACTTGTCCCTTTTAACAGGCACGCCAGGTGTCCTTTTTGACGTTCCACCAGAAGTTGTACCTTTGTGTTGGTCCCGGATTATCAGGGTATAACTTGGCAGCGGAAAATGTGTTAGTTCGTTTCTTGCGCTCTGCTGGTTACTCAGCTGACTGGGACCTTGTCAGCTGATAAGTCAACTGGCACTCTGAGTACTCAGCTGACTGGCAACTGGCTCGTCAGCTGTAGCTCAAGACTTAGAATGTTTTTAGGTCTTGTTTGCACAGTTATATCAGTTTTCAGATATACACCAGCACTTGGGTGCTGGGTTTTAAATCAGTATGAAATGCAGAAAGCTGATAAAAGACAAAGGATTTATAGTGGTTCGATCAACTGATCCACTCTCCAGTCGTAGCACTGGAAATTTCACTAAGAGTAATCGGGTACAAGCGTCCTACGATCTATCTCTAGCTGGTGAATGCCTCGTCCACCAGTTCACTAGATCAACCGCTCCCGGCCTTGTCCTTCTTCAACTCTGATCAGCTGGTGGAGTGCGAGCACGTCACTTCAACCTCCACAGCTTCACTGGGTGTTTAGTTCTCCCAAGAACGTGTCTTCTCAATACGGCAAAAAGCCCGTAATAACTCAGGTGCTGGCTAGCACAAGAGCTGCTGTGAACTTCCTCAGAAGAGAAAGAACACCAACGAGATCTGTAACTTACAAGCTGGAAGCTTGAAGTCTCGTGTTTGAATAAATCAACACACGGAAAAGCTTTAAGTAAAGCCTCGAAAGATTTGCTTGCTTGCAATAAAGTTTCTGACTTTCGGTAGTTGAGCGAGAGAGAAGAGTATTGAATGTTGGGAAGCAAGCGTCTTAAATGTTGGTAGCTCCGACCTATTTATAGACGCAGGATCTCATTCAAATCTTCTAGCCGTTTGGACTCATCCGGAAAAGGTCTCTGTCCTTGCATGTCCTTCTGACGGCGGCAGGTAGGAATTTCCGGAAAGCGCCATGCTTTTGTCCACTTTATCTGACATTGATCTCTTTATGTCAGAACGGCACTATTTGTCAGTACGAGGAATCGGAACTGGTGTCTTGAACTGATAGACTTTAAGGTATCCTCCCTTAAAAGTCATACGTTGTCAGTTTGTTCCTCAGACGAATCTTCTTTTTGTCTCTAAGACTCTGGGAGAGCGAATCTTGAATTCTGCTGGTAACATCCGACTGGTAGAACATACTGGTGATCTTGTGCTGGCAGTCTCTGCTGGTGACTTTGCACTGGCACAATCTAAGTCTACCAATTTGTCTGATGTTAACTCTTGGAATCTCCCATGACTGGTGGCTTCACCGCTGGTGAACAGTGTCAGTGAGAACACTTATTCTGCTGGTAAGTTTTGTCAGCTCCCTGCTGATGAAAACCTTCCCAACTGGTGAACAGTGACCAGTCATTAGCTCTTCTCATGCTGATGAACAGTGTCAGCACGAGTCTTGTCAGTCGCTTGCTGGTGAGACTTCTCTCAACTGGTAAGTACATCTCATGCTGGTGAACAGTAGCCAGCATGAGTCTTGATCAGCTGCGACTTACAACTCAAAAGACCTAAACAGGACTTTACATTTGAGAACTAGAGCTATCTAGAGACAACTGACGCTGGTAGGACTTAGGATTTGATCCACCAAAACACCAAAACTAGAATCTAAACAAGTAGCTACTGGGGAAAGGAAACTTAGCCAAATTTCCCAACACTTTGGCTTTCTTCTTAAACATTCCTTTGCGCCTCTTGCCAACCAGCACAACAGGACGATTGCTAGAAGTAGCCAAAGCAACTTTTTCTAGTTGCATTACTGATTCCGCTGCCATCAAGTCATTGAGTAGCTCGTTAAGAGTTTACTCTTTCTTGTTCATGACAACATTCAGTCTAAAGCTCTCATAGGACTTTGGCAGAGATTTGAGGATGATATCAACATGCGCTTCCGCATCGATACCACCTCCGTGCAACGTGAGCTCATCCATGAGGTGAGTCATGCCAACCACGTGCTCACTGACCGAGCTACCTTCTGCCATTTTCTTTCCCATGATTTCCCTTATGAGATTGAATCTGACTGCTCGGTCTGACTCACCATAGGTCGCTGTGAGGCTGTCCATTATTTCTCTAGCATTATCATATGAATGATGCTGCTGTGCAAGTACCGTGGACATAGTAGTCATCATATAGCATTTCACTATATTGTTTGACTTGAGCCACTTGTTATAGTAGCTCCTTTCCTCATCAGTCGATGCATTAGTGGGAGCAGCCGGACGAGGCTTATCAAGGACAAACTTGTGTTCCTCTGCGACAAGGATGTAATCCAAATTGCGTTTCCATTCTTGGAAATTAGGACCGGTTAATTGGTTTTGTGCTAAGATATTGATCACATTCGGTAAAGACATGTCTGAAAACAATAAATTAAAGCAGAAATTAAAACATAGTAGCAAACTATTGAAACAATTAAATATTGAAACCTTATGATAAAGCAATATTAATGTTTCCTCCAATTTGCCTACGTATTACTATTGCAATGCACACATGTGGACGTTTACAACAAAACACTTAACCAGACTGCATCTTTTGATTCCAGTCCTTTAATTCCAATCCATGCCCGGGTTCCTTAGACAAATGGAATTAATAATTGGAGACTAACTTAAGACCATATTATCCTACTGAGCAGGGACATCGCAAATGAGTTATACTCTGGATAACATCTAAGCTAGCTTACCACCAAAGCCAACCCTCCCATATAAGGATCTATTAGAACACACCCGATCCCTATAATAAGGCTGTCTCATTTAATTCAATCCCTAGAGAACTTATGAAAATTCAATACGCAAGTTACACATGTAGACGTTTACGCATGAACTCCCACTTCTCACATGAAATAAATATTGTTTTAAGAAATCCTATCTATTTGAACTTATGAATAATATATTAAGTAAGCTACACATGTAGACGTTTACCTAATAAATTAATAAATTACCCACTTACAATAAAGGATCGCTTTGTGGAGGTCTTACAAAATTATGAGCTTAGTAATGTTTATTTCATAACGTTCAATTACACAGATTATTTTATGTATCCATAATTATAACATTGCTAAAATTCTTTCATGCATAGCATGAACCCCGAATTTATAGTTATAATTAATTACACAAAATAAATCACATAGCATGCTTTAAAGCTGTAAATAAAAGCAGTAAACGTGCCTCTATTATCTACAACATGCTTATATGCTGCACAATTAAATTAAACACATATATCATGCGAAGATTGATAATAAAACAAATAAAAAATGTCCTCGTGGTCCCATGATACAAAATAAAATTAATTCTAACTATTACAAGTTGAAATTAATTATATAGATCTTCGACTGGGTTTCCACTACTTGGACTGTGATCTGAATTTATTTTCTGAATCTGGGCCTCCAAGATTTGATCCATCAGAAAATTGGACAACTGGGCCAGTTAACCAGATTGCAAGCTTAGGCACACATTATAAACCCAATAGCCCGCGAGAACTTAGCCCGACGAGCCACCACCGGCGAACCACCGCCGCCGGCGACTTGCCGCCACCTTGAGGGCTCCCAACATGTGCAACAGCCATGCACGTACGTGCATGGTTGCAGCCCGCGATGCTTCCTCCTCCGACCGTTGCCCGTTTTGCATGCCGCCGCCCCGGCTTGCCCCGACCGTCGCCCGAACTGCCGTTCACCTTTCTTCTCCACCGTCGGCCTCCATGACTCACCGGAATCGCACAAGAATGGGATCATAAGCTCGTGCGAACCACGCAAAAAACCCTAGGGTTTTTCTGCGTTCCGGCCGCATGCCCAGCCCCGTCGCCGCCCCAGCCCGCATCACCAGCCACCCGAACCACCGCCAGCACCGCCTGCTCTGCATGCCGACGTCGACCAAGGGGGGAGACACGCCGATGGCACGCGCACAGGGTTGCGCAGGTCTGCTGCGGCGCGTGCGCAAAACCTAGGGTTTCGCCGCGTCTCGCGTGCGCCCGCGCGCCCTTGCCACGCGCTGCCATCCCGGTCGCTTGCCCTGCCTTCCCTCACGCCATCGACCTCGCCCTTAGCCGCCGCACCCCGGCCCTGGCTGGCCATGGGCCCCGCAGCCCTTGCCTGCGTGCGCGCGCGCCGCGTGCACGGCTGCGCCGTGGCCGTGGCCCCGCCGTGCGCCCTGCCCTCGTGCTGTCGTCGTGCTTGACCACTGTGCACGGATATGCTGCCGTGCCGACGCTGTCATGCGTTGTGCGGCCCTTCGTTCTTCGTGTTCTTTGTGTTCTTTGTTCTTCATTTTACAGATTTAAGAATCTAAATCTAACCACGGATTTATCTCGTGGGTGAAAAACCAATCCATATAAAAGGGCGGATTAACCCGAGAACCACGAGGACGAAAAATCATACAATCCTAAACCCATGCATACATTGAATAATAATTATCATGCAATTCATAGGCAATATTATTTTTCCGATAGAGCCAATTAATTCAACCTGGCTCTGATACCAATTGAAGGGATTCGTGAACTGAATCACGAAGTCCGTTTGCCAAGGATCGTTAATTGGAATATCAAAAGTAAAATGATATGCCTATGATTAATCCTAGCATGCTACTATTGAATATGCATAAGGGAGTTTATGCGGATACCTGGATTGCGAAACCCTGAAGAACGAGTGTGCGGAGATTCTTTTTTATCTTTCCCACGCACAAAGATTTAATTCCTAACCGATTGATGAAATAAATCTTATGAAAATAAATCAATTATTTTCGAAAAACAAGGAGAGAGAGAGAAGAAAAATCCTCCTGATCTGATCTTCTGATCTATATCCCAACTCAATCTGAATATCTAGTAAAGATTCCCTTCAGATTCCTTGCCCGGTTGAAAAGCAGAATTTCCTCCTCATTCTCAAATCTAGTCGATCACCACAGCACCCAAAACCTGGTTTGCTGTGTGCAACTTATGATCTTGTGGTGTGTTGAGATCTGAGGAACTGAGGCCTATTTATAGGAAAATACTTGACTTCTATTGGGCTTGACTTTCATGGGCCAGACCAGGGACCAGAATGCAAATAAAAAATAAGGCCTATCGATTAATTAATTCTCATATTCGACCCAGAATATAATTAATTAATTAATATTCTTTCCACCAGAGAATCAATATTGTCCTACCTATTTGCAACCACGTTTTGAGGTACGGGTTGCATGGGCTTGGTATATCCCCACATTTAAGGTTACAGACATTCATTAATTAATTTAAGCTCTGGCAAGCTATTTAATTAATTACCATCTTATATTCCTGAATCAATCCACTCAAACCTTTTCACTTATGCTTGAACTTAATCAACCTGCAGGACTTAGGATAACGAACCTTTTGAGCTGTTCAGGGAATGTCACCATCCTATACTGGATGTGGTTACCTAGTTCCAGTACCAGACAGTCATACACAAACTGCTATTACCCAAGATACAGATTTACAAGCTCAACTAGAGCCTTTCACTGCAACTCAAAGTAATACACAATCTGTATATACTTCTGTACCTTCATATAGGCTTAGGATCTCATCAAGCCATAGAGAACTAGATTCTTTTAATGTCAGATAAAAGAATCGATCTCGACTTAGGTCCTTATCAATGTGTGCCCCACACCAGCATACCAAGCCATCCAAGATAAGATGTTTATTACTGCGTATGCTGCAGCCTACACTGACAGTTTATCCTGGAACTGTCTCAGCTGTGACAACAATTTATATCTCGCTAGGTCAATTGATCCTTACGATCTTTCGTGATTTTCTACACACCGTATGATCTCCCTATCAACGAGATAAGAGGATAATTGCATTTGCGACACATGTTTGTTAATTCAGACCTAAGATGAACATACAACATTTATGATTCCCAGTATATTAATCAATCGACCTTGTACATAATATACCAATCATAATGCTTTCAGTATATAAATCCATCAATATCCGCATCTTGGGTAACAGTAGTTTCTGTAGTACTGCCTGAGACTAGGTTTAGGTAACCATATCCATGTAATAGGATGGGGACATTCCCAGAGGAGCTCAATGACATTCATCGTGCCAAAGTCCTGCAGGCTGATTAAGTTCAGACACGAGTGATAAGGTTTGAGTGGTACTACTCAGGAATAATAAGATATTAATTAATTGTAGATAGAGCTTGTCAGAAGCTCCGATTAATCAATGAATGTCCGGTAACCTTTAATATGGGGATTCTCAATTAATGCATCCCGTTCTCATAACGTGGTAATAAAGGGGTAGGTCAGTATTAATTCTGTGGTGAAAAAGAATTAATATTAATTAATTAATTGTGTCATGGGTTGTGGACATGGAAATTAATTAATTTATAGGCCTGCTTTATCATTTGCATTAGGTCCCAGGACTAGCCAAAATTAAATATGCTGAATTGAGTCCAACAGCCCATTAGGGTTAAAACCCTAGGTCTATAAATAGACATCTCTCTTTCAGAAACCCTAGCCACCTTGAATAAAACTCAAATCAATGAAACCCTAGAGGCAGAGAGAGAGTGGGCGACGACTTTGAGTGCAAGAGGGAGGAGAATTTCAGTTCTGGCCTTGCACAACTACAGATCTGTGGAATCCTCACCAGTAGCAGATCTGAATAGCATTGGGATACAGCCCTGAAGATCTTATCTAGAGAACATATTTATTCTTTTCTTCTCTTCTTATTTTTGATTAATTATTGAAATTAGATATGGTTCTAATTCAAATGCGAAAGATCGGATCTAAGTCGACGGAGTTAAGGTAATCCCTATTATCCACAAATTAAATTCATAGGAGCATGCTAGGTTTTTGTGAATTGGTATTGTGAACAATAACCATAAATCGGTCCGGTTCATTTGGATTTTGTGATTCGGTTCACGATAAATCCCTACAATTGGTATCAAAGACACGTTCCTGATTTATGGCTCTTTTGTTCATAATAAATTCATCTATGCATGTATGAGTTTTATTTCTGTCGTGGATGGTTTTTGTTCCTCGTGGCAACCCGTTTGATTCAGCCCGCGGTGGTTTATCCGTGTAGGGTTGAATCTATTTTGTAAAATCACGAGAAAAATTTGTGATTAGATTAGATTTGATAGAAAATTGTAATAGATTAGTTTCTGTAATTTTTTATTTCAAATTAGTAATTTGGACGGGTCGGGACGAAGAACGAAGACGGAGCCGACGGAGGGCGGCACATGGAAGCGGGACAAGGTCGCGCGCGTGCGCAGGCGCATGGCAGCAGCGGGCCGCGGAGGCGTGCATTGCAGGCAGCAGGGGCAGCGGCGCGAGCTGGCGCCGCAGGAGCGCGCGCTGCGGCGCTGGGCGACGGCTGCGGTGGCGCGAGCTGGCGGCGGCGGCGACGCTGGTGGCGGTTGTGTCATCGTCAGCGGCTGCTGTCCCATCACGGTGGTTCGTGTTTTGGTGGCTGGTGCAATCCTGTGTAAACCCTAGGTTTGCATTAGGGTTTTGGTGGCTGGAGGCTCTGGAAGATTTGAAAAGATTTGGAGTTATCCAAATAAATTCAAAATTCAAATTGTAATATATAGGATTTTATTTTCCTGTTTTGTGGGGAAGCGAGGAATTTTTGTTTGCCTTAATTGTCCTCGTATGCTATGTGATTTATTATATGGGCAATTAAGCATGTGTAGATGATAGAAAAAGCATGATTTACTACTTTTATTAATTACAGTTTTTCCAAGCATGCTTATGTGATTAATTTCCTGTTGGATTATATTTTGGGAATTTTTTGGCTTGTTTAATTACATGCAAAAATTTGGAAAATATAATAACAAAGAAATGATATGTGCGCATATAAGAAACCTTTTTAAAAGAAAAATATTAAGCAGATTCTTTAATTAAAATCAATAGACCTCCACAAAGCGGTCCTAGGTTGTAAGTGTATCTATCGCTCTAGTAAATGTCTACGATTGTAGCTTGCTAGTTCTTGGAGGTGCATGGGTATTGTTGTTGGGATTTCTAGAGAAACAATTTAAATCATGTGAATAGTGGGAGGGTTTTGCGTAAACGTCTACGAGTGTAGCTTGCGTGGATCTCTTTCATAACTATTCTAGGATTGATTTAAATTATAGATAACAAAAGCTTTAAGGGTTGTGCAGTATGGTTACGTGCCATGCCAAACTGTCTCTTTTGGCCAGAGTTAAATTTGTGGTTAATTGCTTAGAAGCATCTTAGGATATAATGTTGTTGCTGCTTCCCTGTCCTTGAGAGATGGCTTAGTCTAAGGTTTTCACTAATTATTAATTTCTAGTATCAAAAGGTTCCCGACATGGTAGTGAAATTAAAGAATTGGGGCTTAAAACCCGCAGTTCTGGTTTAGGGTGACATCGTAAACGTCTAAGAGTGTAGCTAGCGGTGGGAACTCTTGGGCAATTAGTGGAAAACATATGTATTTGATTTATGAAAAGGTTTTCAATGCATTAGTTTTCAAAGTTCTACATGTATGTTCTTATTTAAGATTCTTTTTTGTTTCAGATATGTCTATGTCTAATGTCATCAATATTCTCGCACAAAATTCTTTAACTGGTCCAAACTTCCATGAATGGAAATGCAATCTCGAATACATCCTGATTGCAGAAGAACATATGTTCGTTCGGCAAGTACTTCATCCCGAAGTGCCAACTGCTGAATCGACTCAAATGGATATAGTCTTTTATAACAAGTGGGAGAAATCGAACAATGTAGTCAAGTGCTACATGATGACCACTATGTCGAAGGTCTTACAACATCAGCACCAGCACCATAGGGACGCCTATGACATCATGGCGAGTCTGGAGGCAACCTATGGGGAAACTGATAGAGCCGTCAGGTTTAATCTCATGAGGGAAATTGTGAGTAAGAAAATGACTGTTGGCACCTTAGTGAGAGAACATAGTTACCATGACTCACCTCATGGATGAGCAAATTGTGCATGGTGGACGTATCGACGCAGAGGCTAAGGTCGATATCATACTGAACTCTCAACCCAAGTCCTTTGAGAGTTTTAGGCTGAATGTTGTCATGAACAAGAAAGAGTATACTCTTAACGAGTTGCTTAATGACTTGATGGCAGCAGAATCAGTGATGAACCCTCAGAAGGTTGCCTTAGCCACTTCTGGTAATCTCTCTGCTGTACCGAAAGGTATGAAGCAGAAAAAAGGGATTAAGAAGTGGGCTACGCAGATACCAGTGAAGGATGGAGGGGCTGTGAAAAAGCCTAAAGTGGCGACTGATAGGGACAGGTGCTCCAGTTGTGGTAAGAAAGGACATTTGAGGAAAGATTGTCAGGCCAACAAAGCTAGACAAGGTATGACATTTGCACGTACGATTGTAATCATGGTTAGAGTCTGTTGTTGCTCTTCCTAGAGCTGTAAGCATTGACTTGTTGATCATGTTGTTGTATTTTTCAGGGGACCGTGCCGACAAGGCTGGTGAATGATAGCAAGAAGATACCAAACTGGATGAGGGCAACGTTTTATGACGAAGCTTCATGGAATTTTCTTTTCTTTATGTTTTGATGGATTAAGTACGTTTTGAGAATTTCTTTTGTGGGCCGTGTTTTTGGCAGGACAAATATTTTTCCAACTTCGCAATGGATATTTTTTATTTATGATTTCTATCATTGGTGATAACGATGTTATCCATTTTGGGATGTTGATTTATTCTCTTTATATTGCTTTATCAGATATGTCATTTTATAATGCATGTAATTCATCCGTAATTGATAATCCTAAAAAGAGAAAACTTACTTCTTTTGATGAGCATCTTACATATCTCTGGCACTCGAGACTCGCTCACATCAGCTTGAAGCGGATTCAGCGACTTGCAGATGACGGTACATTGGACTTAGTCCGGGCTGTACCTTATCAAGTCTGAGAATCCTGCATCGAGGGCAAGTTGTCAACTAGGCCTTTTAAGGCTAGTCAGTCTCGAGCAGAGGATGTGTTGGAATTGATCCATTTTGACTTATGTGGACCGATGTCCACGCAGGCTCGTGGAGGGTACGAGTACTTCGTCACTTTCATTGACAATTACTCAAGGTACGGATACGTTTACTTGCTTTGCTACAAGTCTGAATGCTTTGAGAAATTCAAAAAGTTCAAGGCTGATGTAGAAAAGAAGGTTGGGAAAACTATCAAGTCACTGCAATCTGACCGCGGTGGCGAATACCTCCGTAACGAGTTCCTGTAGTATTTGTCAGACAACGGAATTACATACCAGTGGACTGCACCGGGTACTCCCCAGCAAAACAGTGTAGCTGAAAGAAGAATTAGAACTCTTCTAGAGATGGTAAGATCAATGATGAGTTATGCAAACTTACCAATTTCGTTTGGGGCTACGCATTGGAAACAACATCTTAAGTGTTAAATGTGGTACCTTCTAAATCAGTTCATAAGACGCCTTCTGAGCACTTCCTTGGTCGTAAACCGAGTTTGTGCAAGTTTAGAGTATGGGGCTGTCCGACACACGTACTGTCGAAGGAACCTAATAAATTAGAAAGTAGGTCAAAAGTAATGATGTTTATAGGGTATCCCAGGCAAACGAAAGGTGGTTACTTTTACTGTCCTAAGAGTCAGAGAGTCGTTGTTAGCACCAACGCTAGATTTTTGGAGGACGAGTACGTGAGTAATCACAAGTCAAGGAGTGATCGTTCTTTAAGAAATTTAAAACGAGAATGCGATTCCAAGCGAAGGGGAACGTGTAGACGTGGGTGCACCTGTGAGAGGTTCAGCACCACAGACATGTTCTTCAGGTTAAGGTGTAGAACCACAAGTTACTACACCTACTACTGACACGGCAGTGATGCCTCGTCGTAGTGGGAGAGTTATTTTCCAGCCGGAAAGGTACATGTTTGTGGGTGAGTCTTCGGACTTGAGCCCGGAAGATGGACATGAGGACTCTGACCCACTGACTTACGAAGAGGCAGTGCAAGACAAGGATCATGGATTTCGAAATTGAATCCATAACTGCTATGGATGTATACCAGAAAACTGATTTGCCGAATAGCTTTAGGGCCATAGGGTGCAAATGGGTATACAAGAGAAAGATAAGGGCGGATGGAGAAATCACGTCTTTTAAAGCCAGGCTGGTGGCAAAGGGTTATAGTCAGAAAGAGGGCATTGACAATGACGAAACCTTTTCACCCGTAGTCATGCTCAAATCGATCCGGACACTCCTTGCCATAGTTGCGCATATGGACCTCGAGATTTGGTAGATGGATGTCAAAACCGCTTTTCTAAACGGTTACCTTGAAGAAGGTAGGGACATCTATATGCAGCAACCTGAGGGCAACGTGTGCAAATGCGAAGAACATCTTGTCTGGAAGCTTAAGAAGTCCTTGTACTGACTTAATCAAGCTTCGAGGTCGAGGAACTTACGTTTCAACAATGTGATTAAATCTGATGGATATGCACAGTTGGAAAATGAAAGTTGTGTTTACCGACTTTTTGTCAGTGGGAGCGTGGTTTTTCTTGCACTATACGTTGATGACATACTCCTATTTGGAAACAATGAGGGAGTGATGTCGGAAATCAAGAGTTGGTTATCCAAACAGTTCCAAATGAAGGATTTGGGAGAAGCTGGCTACATCCTTGGGATTAAGGTCTTACGAGATCGTAAGAGAAGGATGTTGAGCTTATCCCAGACATCCTCTGTGGATACTGTGATAGCCCGGTTCAGCATGCATCTAGCCAAGAAAGGCTTGCTATCTTTTAGACATGGCGTTCGTCTTTCTATTGGGCACTGTCTTGAGACACAGCGGGAGAAATATGAGATGCGTCATATACCATACGCTTCGACGGTGGGTAGCCTTATATATGCGATGATGTGTACCAGGCTAGATATCTGTTATGCCGTTGACATGGTAGCAAGATATCCGTCTAACCCTGGACAGGCGCATTGGACTACGGTAAAGCACATCCTCAAGTATTTGAAGAGAACTAGGAATTACTGCCTAGTTCAAAGTGAGGATTTGTGCCTTGTGGGTTATACAGACTCGGATTTCTAAGGGGACCAGGATGAGAAGAAATCGACCTCGGGATATGTGTTTACCTTGGGAGGTGGAGTTGTATCTTGGAGGAGCTCAAAGAAGAAATGCATTGCTGACTCCACCATGGAGGCAGAATATGTCGCCGCCTCATAAGCCTCGAAAGAGGGGGTATGGCTGAGAAACTACCTTTTGGAGTTAGGCGTGATTCCGAGTTTGCCGAACAACATCACAATTTATTATGATAACTCTGGTGCAGTGGCGAACTCAAAGAAACCGTGGTCTCACAGGGCAAGCAAACACATTAAGAGAAAGTACCATATCATACGAGAAATCGTATCGAGGGGCGATGTGCTGATCAAGAAGATTGACACTAAGGACAACCTTGCTGATCCATTTACAAAGAGCTTGCTGCAGAAAGTTCATGAAAGACATATTCGTGAGCTGTGTTTGTGGTGGATGCCGACCACTAACAGTGGTTAACGAGATAGCAGGCTAGATAGACGCACTGTATACTCTGTAATAGCTTAGTTATGCTTTGAGTATAAGTGGGACATTGATGGGTTTTGTATACTGAAAGCATTTATTATAATGAGTGTACAACAGTTTATTACTCCTATCTATCAAACAAACTTACATGTATGTAACAATTGTATCCTCTTGTCTCACCGATAGGGACGATCATATGGCGTGTTGTAGATCGCAGAAGACAGTATGATAACTTGACCTAGTGAGACATAACCCTAATAACAGCTGAGATAACGTTTGAGGATACGTCTGTCCGGATGGCTGCGACATTATCGGAATAAGTAGTCTGTCTTGGTTACTTGACATGCTGGTACGCAAGGGTGGCGTATTGATGGACCGCAGTGAGATGGATTCAACAATCTGACATCAGCGGATACAAGATCTCGTTCTTGATTGAGTCCAAACCCTAACGAAAGTTCAGGGGTTTTCACGGATTGACTGTTGCTTTGACTTGCCATGGTGGAGAGCCTAAGTAACGTGCTCTTATATCCGCATCTTGGATAACAACAGTTTGTGTAGTACAGCCTGAGACTGAGTTTAGGTAACCATATCCGAGTAATAGGATGGGGACATTCCCTGAGGAGCTCAATGACATTCATCGTGCTAATGTCCTGCAGGCTGATTAAGTTCAGGCACGAGTGATAAGGTTTGAGTGGTACTACTCAGGAATAATAAGATATTAATTAATTGTAGATAAAGCTTGTTAGAAGCTCCGATTAATTAATAAATGTCCGGTAACCTTAAATATGGGGATTCTCAATTAATTCAGCCCGTTCTCATAACGTGATAATAAAGGGGTAGGTCAGTATTAATTCTGTGGTGAAAAAGAAATAATATTAATTAATTAATTGTGTCCTGGGTTGTGGACATGGTTCATTTGGATTTTGTGATTCGGTTCACGATAAATCCCTATAACATCTCCATCACCATAAGCAGCTAAGTAGAGAGCTTCCTCTTCGACTAAGCGATGTGCTGCCTCCATGGCTTTGGTAATCTTTCCTTGAGCATCTGAGTAGAGGGTTTCCTCGGCAATTAAGAACATGGCTGCGCTCTTGGCTTTAGCTATTTCAGCTTGGGCATTTAATTATCAAACCTCCTCATCTATTATTCGCTTGGCCGCCTCCATGATTTGAGCAGTCTCAGTAGCTTTAGCCTCCTCTGCTTGAGCCGCTTGTACTACGTCAAGGATGTCAAGTTGTAGAAACAGGACAAGCCTTTTATCTTTAGCGCTCAACTCTGCGTCCTCACGCTCAGCAGCTATAGCAGCCGTCCTGACCAGCAGCCTTTCCTTCTTTCTAGTTTCATATTCTGCTTGGCGCCAGTGATATTCAGCAGCTGCTCGTGCTTGGCGCTTTGATGGCTCAATCCTGGCATCAGAGTAGCCATCTGGAGCGATTGTAGACTTCAGCAAGGATTTGGATGTGTTGAACAGCCTGTGAGCCCGAATGGCTTGCAGCCTTGCCATAACTTGTTTATCAGAAAATTGTTTAGACCCTGACACTTGGTCTATCCAGTCATTGGCCCATCTTTCTTCCTTCCTCCAAAAATTCAGACCTTTAGTTGTGATCACCAGCATCCTCTCTTCGAAACAGAGCTGGAGCATCATATAATAAAAATTTTTCCATATCATCAGCTCCTCGCCCAATAACTTGCCTTCTGGTGTGCTCTCATCAAGCTCAGCATAAAAAACGTTGGCAATGTCTCCATCAACCTCGGCCAACACAAACTCCTCTATCTCAGCAACCATAGTAAAAAAATCAGAATTTACCTTCTCGTCTAGGTAGACTAGTGCACACCATTGAGCAACCCTTCGTAACTTGAATCGCCACCCTGACAACCCTTTGAAAGGGACTCGGAGTACCTCATTGTTGCCGGTAGGGACCTTCCTCAGAAAGTGAGCATCATATACATCGTCGGATTCTCCATCAGAATCTGAATCAGAAAAACAAGAGGCTAAAAATGCCAGATCTTGTTTAACATACCCTTCGTGCTTTGCCTCAGCAGGAGTTTCGGTGCTAGGCCTCGCCTCAGCAGGAATCTCCATGCTAGGTCTTGCCTCAGCATTCGACCCTTCAGCTCCACCAGATATGCTAGCATCGGGCTCAGCATTCCGTCCTGAGCCAGAAGCTTCATCGAATATAACATCCTCCTCAGCACTGTTGTCTCCTCCTTGTGCGTCAGCAGGCTCCTTTATCAAGACTCCTCCTTGACCATGAGGGCGGTCTGGAGCATCAAAAGCTCCGGTATCCATTATCCTCTCGAAGTCCTGATCAGTTAGGGCCTCCTGCTCAAGCACTATCTCCTCTGCTACCACGGGGGTGGTGATGGGAGCCTCAGCTACCAGTTTTTCCTTCCCATTCTTAGCAGCAGCAGCTGCTAGCCTTCGGGTTTCTTCAGCTGCTCGTGCTACCAATGCAGCAGCTTTCCTGAATGCTAGCTGATCAGCAGCCTTCTTAGCAGCACGCTCATCAGCAGTCTTCTTAACTTGTTCAAAATTGCGATCTCTCGCTTCAAAGGTGAATCTTTCCATCTCCTTCTTATGCTTCTTTTTCTCCTGCTCATTCTTCTCTGCCTTCCTCTTCAAGTTTGACTTCCTTACAGCTCATTAGTAGTAGCCTTGACAAGCCTTCTGCGTGTCCTCTTCTTTTCAGGTGAAGTCACATCCGTGCACTTCCTTTTGGGTATGGCGACCGCAAGTTGACCCAAAGCATGAGCGGTTGCTCAGCTTGCCTCTTGGCGAATATCTCCTCAATCTGCTCAGCAGGAAGATTTCCCAGCTTCTCAATCTCATCAAGATCCTGGAAGCATTTCTCGGTCTCAGCAGCTTTCTGGGCTGCTGCTATCTCCTTAGGAGTTAGAGCAATTGCATGCTCCAATCTATGGAAAGCTAACTCGGATGGATGAGGCTCTTCCGGAGAAGTAGGAATCTTCTTGTCAACGTTGGACTTGCCCTTCCGAATGATTGCTCGGGTAGGATCGGTAGGGGCTGGTGTCTTCTTCGTCTGCGGGATGAAGTCCGTAGGAAGAAGCTTCTCTCCTCTGTCAAGCTTCTTCTTGTGGAAGAACATCTCTATGAACATGCTATTCTTTAACCCAAAATTGACGTTGGAGGTAAAGACACACTCCTCCTTGATGTTGAGGTTCTTCTTGGTGTGCTCCAACCACCGCCCATAGAAGAATTCCGCCCAATTTCCTTTGATTTCGTCCACCCATGCCATCATAACATAATACTTTTTCGTCGAAAGTTCAGAATATGAACTGGCATCACACTGAAACATCTTGATTACCAGCTCAATAAGGAGCTTGTAGTCATCCTTGAATTGGTTAATCGGGGTCGCCACCTTGAATGTGATCGGCTTCCCTTTCAGGTCCTTTTTCAATTTTGGCTTCTTCCATTGTTTCCACCTTTTCTCCATCACCTCTAGATCATTGACCTTGTAGGTAGCAATGTGCTCGCCGGCGTTGGGAAGCTCAAACTTAGCAGCAAGAATGGCAGCATTCACCTCCAAAATTGTGCCAAACATAGAAGTCTTAAAGGACTTCTGGTTGTCCTCATCTACTACGGCTCGCGAGTAGAATTCAGAAACCATGTGCGGGTGGAACCACAGTGGTTCTGCTGACAAGTATTGGACTACCCCTGCCTTGGCTAAGGCTTCCATTATCCATTCCAAAATCTGAAGCGCAGCAAGAGGAGTGTAGAGTATGCGGTCTTTCATAATTTGTGCAGCGTGCCTCTGATTATTAGACAGATGGGATGTCTCCTTTTTCTTGGCTAGCGTAACGAGTTGACCGTACGAGATATCATCTTCCATGTTATCCTTCTTGACTATTCCGTTGAACTCAGGTGCCCACATTTTGTGGAGGGTCACATCTTTGGTGAGGGAATGGATGGGGATTCCGGATTAAGTAGATGAATATGACGCATTAGAGTGTGTAGAGGATTCAGATTTTTGGGGAGATTTAGGATTAGCAGACATTTTGAGGAACTAGAAAGGATTTTTGAGAGAGAGTTTGGGGATTTTGAGAGAGAACTAAGGCTAGGGATTCGAATATCAAAGATTTCAGAAGGTTTGCAAAGTTGACGAAGTATGGTTAATATACCTTCTGAATGCTAGATCTGACGGTTGGGGGAGCACCACTTCAGATACAATGGACGGTTCAGAATTAACGAGACTCTTCGTATGGTTACCCATGCCCCAAAACACTTGAGTACTTATGATGTGTCGACTCCTGATTTGGCGCAGCCAGTTGCACGCATTAAATGCAGCATGTCGGACACATCAATTCAAATTCAAAACCATCCCGCTTTTGACTTCTAGGAGAATCGAAGATTGCTGAGAGCTTGGACTCAACAATCTGCTAGCTTTGGGATCCTTAGCACTCAAATAGTCTGCTGAGAACTTGGACATAGCATTCAAATTCCTAGCATCCACATATTCTACCATCAAAGAATCTCATCATAGAATTCTCATGTTGTCTGCTGAGAGCTTGGACTCAGCAAACATTTCTTAGCAATCGCATGTTCCACTTGCTAGAGAACTATAGCATTGCATTCCAATGAAATGCTAAGAGCTCGGACTCAGCACGTTTGAACCATTTGCAATAATATTATACTCTTTCGAGATTGCTGAGAGCTTCGACTCAGCATTCTTCTGCCTCGAACCACTTGTTTCAAGAAAACCACTTTGGATTTGCTGAGAGCTAGGACTCAGCATCCAATTGCTTTGCAACAATATCTCAACAACAAGAATCAGCAACTTAAAACGTAAGCTATGATACTTTTATCTCAATCTTCTTAAAAAATCCAAGAAATCCAGAAAGAATGAGAGTAAAAACTCATTCATCCACAGCATCTTCTAGCTCCATGAAGCCTAACTTTAAACATAACTCTTTGAATCGAGCCTCAGCAAGCGGCTTCGTGAAGGTATCTGCTAGCTGATCTTCTGTGCATATGTATTGGACATCAATATCCTTCTTCTCCTAATGATGTGTAATAAAATTGTGTCGGATATCAATATGCTTTGTCCTTGAATGATGAACGAGGTTCTTTGTTATGCACATAGCACTATTTTTGTTGCAGTAGATCGGCACACATTCAGGAGAAATGTCATAATCTTGCAATCGCTGCCTAATCCACAAGATTTGCGCACAACAACTTGCGGCTTATACATATTCTGTTTCGGTTGTAGACGTAGCCACAGAGTGCTGCTTCTTGCTAAACCAACTGATTAGCTTATGTCCAAGGAATTGGCATGTCCAGCTGGTACTCTTCTGGTCAATCTTGCACCCTCCAAAGTCTAAATCGGAATAACCACTGAGTGCTAGCCCATCGGACCTTGGGTACAAAATTCCTAGACTCTCGGTACACTTGAGGTATTGGATAATCCTCTTAGCAACATCCAAATGTGACTTCTTTGGATTTTCTTGATATCTCTCGCATACACCGACAAAATATGAAATATCTGGTCTGCTAGCTGTTTAGTAAAGCAAAGATCCGATGATACCTATGGTGAATGAAGATTCCATCACTTGATTGCTGGACTTGAAATCCAAGAAAGTAAGACATCTTTCCCATCATACTCATTTGGAAGTTGCTTTGCATCAGCTCTGAAAACTTATCACATAAGTTTTGATTATTAGAGCCAAAGATAATGTCATCGACATATATCTGCACGAGTAAGATACTTTCTTCATCCTTGATGCGAAAGAGAGTCTGATCGATTTTCCCTTTCTTGAAACCATTGTCTAGCAAGAACTTTTACAATGTTCCATACCATGCTCTCGGTGCCTGCTTCAAACCATATAAGGCTTTCCTTAGCCTGTAGACTTGGTTTCCTTGTTCGAAGCCTGGTGGTTGTTCAACGTACACCTCTTCCTTGAGCTCACCATTTAGAAAGGCACTCTTCACGTCCATCTGCATCACAGAGAACTCATGATGTGCAGCATATGCAAGGAATAACCTTATTGTTTCCAGTCTAGCTACAGGAGCAAACGTCTCATCGTAATCAATTCCTTCGCATTGTCTATAGCCTTAAGCTACTAGACGAGCTATATTTTGGACGAAATGTCCTGACACATCTTTCTTGTTCTTGAAAACCCATTTCATCCCAATGACGCTTTGATGCTCAAGTCTATCCACTAAATCCGAAACATGATTGCGCGTGGATTTAGCAAGCTCCTCTTTCATAGCATTCACCCAATCTGAGGAATGTAGAGCTTCTTCAACCTTTGTAGGCTCTTCATGCGATATGTAGCATGCTAACATAGCATTGCCTTATCTCATCCTGACTGGATCATTGACGTCATCAATCACAGCATCCAGGGGGTGATCTCGTAACCATCTCGATCTTAGATTGCTAGGTGTTGGGGTTGCATAGCTAGCTTCGCCTGCTGAATTGTTCTTTGCTAGAATATTCTCTTCAGCAATCACTTGGGGTTCAACATCCCGCACCTCAGCATCCGGCATCTCAACAACTGGAATCTTAGCATTCTAGACTTCAGCAGCTGGAACTTCAACATTCAAATGCTCAGCATCTTCTTTGGTAACGTCTTCAGCAACGCCTAAACCTCCTTCGGCGTCTCTTGCTGGATCTGGGATTTCTTCATCTTCTTCTTTAAGCGATCATTAAGATTAATTTGGTTGGTGGCCTTTGCATGATCATGAGCATCATCGGCCTGGTCAGCAGTCTGGTCACCTGCTGAGTGCGTATGTGTTGGATTAGAATCACTCATAGACTTAGTCGGGTCAATCTTCATATTTTCGAAAGAATTCAAGATCGATTTACCATGGACATCTATAGCCTCATGATTGCTATCCTCTTTCTCTCTTATAACTCTGCGCACTAAGGTAGACTCAACAAAAATACAATTGCATGTTATTTCCACATCTTGAGTCGTCTTGTTTAACACTCTATAACCTTTGTAAGATGGGTGTCCATATCCCAGGAACACACCTTCATCAGACTTGGGCGAAAAAGTGTTAAGCTTCGACTTCCCATTGTTATGAATATAACATGTCGAACCAAAAGCACGTAGATGAGTAATAGAAGGCTTATGACCATTGCACACTTCATAAGGAGTTTTATTGAATCTGCCATTGATTGCGCTCCTATTTTGTGTATAGGAAGCTGTCATGACTGCTTCGCCCCAGTACTTTCCACTTAGACCAAAATCAGCGAGCATTGACCGGACACCTTCCTTCAATGTTCGATTAATTCTCTCTGCTAGACCGTTCTGCTGGGGGGTCCTAGCAGTGGATTTCTCATGCCCGATACCAGCTTCTACAATAGATTGCGCTCCTATTCTGTGTATAGCAAGTTGTCATGACTGCTTCGCCCCAATACATTCCACTTGGACCGGAATCGGCTAGCATTGACCGCACTACTTCCTTCAAGGTCTTATTCATTGTCTCTGCTAGACCATTCTGCTGGGGTCCTAGCAGTAGATTTCTTATGCCCGATAACAGCTTCGGCGCAAAAATCCATCAAAATCCCATTTCAAAACTCGGTCCCGTTATCAGATCTAATCCTCTTAATGGTAACCTCTTTGCTATTCTGCTCCTTGATGATCAGCTCTGGAAGGATGAGCTTGACTCCGTCTTTGGTTCTCAGCAAACGAACCCATGTATACCTGGAAAAATCATCAACAACCACAAGTGTATAAACCTTTTTACTTACAGTGGCTGGAGTGACCGGGCCAAATAAATTCATGTGCAGTAGCTCTAGAATTCTCTCTGAAGTGGCCTTCTCCAGGTTTGATCTGAAGGATGCCTTGGTCTACTTCCCTTGCTGGCAAGCTTTGCACACACCATCCTTTTGGAAAGTCTCAGCAGACAATCCCTCAACAAGCTTGTGCTTGACTAGGTGGTTGATGGTCTTGAAATTCAGGTGGGTCAACCTCTTATTCCATAGGCAATTGGTTTCTTCCCTGTTCAATGCTACAAAACAAGAATGTTTCTGGCCACTTTGCCAATCAACAATATATATGATGGATTTATATACTGAAAGCATTATGATTGGTATATTATGTACAAGGTCGATTGGTTAATATACTGGGAATCATAAATTTTGTATGTTCATCTCCTGTCTAAATTAACAAACTTGTGTCGCAAACGCAATTATCCTCTTATCTCGTTGATAGGGAGATCATACGATGTGTAATAGATCACGGAAGATCATATGGATCGTTTGACCTAGCGAGATATACATGGTTATCACAGCTGAGACAGTTTCATGATAAACTGTCGGTGTAGGCAGCAGCATACGCAGTAATAAGCATCTTATCTTGGATGGCTTGGTATGCTCGTGTGGGGCACACATTGATAAGGACCTAAGTTGAGATCGATTCTTTTATCTGACATTAAAAGAATCTAGATCTCTATGGTTTGATGATATCCTAAGCCTATATGAAGGTACAAAGTATATGCAGATTGTGTATTACTTTGAGTTGCAGTGAAAGGCTCTAGTTGAGCTTGTATATCTGTATCTTGGGTAATAGCAGTTTGTGCATGACTGTTTGATACTGGAACTAAGTAACCACATCCAGTATAGGATGGTGACATTCCTAGTGCAGCTCAAAAGGTTCGTTATGCAAAAGTCCTGCAGGCTGATTAAGTTCAAGCATAAGTGAAAAGGTTTGAGTGGATTGACTCTAGAATATAAGATGTTAATTAATTAAATAGCTTGTCAGAGCTTAAATTAATATACGAATGTATGTAACCCTTATTGTGGGGATATACCGAGCCCATGCAACCCGTTCCTCAAAACGTGGTAGCAAATAGGTAGGACAATATTGATTCTCTCGTGAAATGAATCAATATTAATTAATTTATTATATTTTGGGTTTAATATGGGAATAAATTAATTAATAGGCGTTATTTACTATTTGCATTCTGGTCCCTGGTCTGGCCCATGAAACTCAATCCCAATAGAAGTCCAGTATTTTCCTATAAATAGGCCTCAGTTCCTCAAATTTCAACACACCACAAGATCATAAGTTGCACACAGCAAACCAGGTTTTGGGAGCTGTGGTGATCGACTAGATCTGAGAAACGAGGAGGAAATTCTGCTTCTTAACCGGGCAAGGAATCTGAAGGGAATCTTCACCAGATATTCAGATTGAGTTGGGATAAAGATCAGATGAAGAGGATTTTCTTTCTTCTCTCTCTCCTTGTTTTTCAAATTAATTATTTTTTTTCATAATATTTAATTCCTCAATTTGTTAGGGATTAAATCTTTGTGCGTGGGAAAGGATCAAGAAGAATCTCCGCGCACTCGTTCTTTAGGGTTTCGCAATCCAGGTATTCCGCATAAACCCCCTGATGCATATTCAATAGGAGCATGCTAGGATTAATCATAGGCATAACAATTTATTTTTGATATTCCAATTAACGATCCTTGGCAAACGGACTTCGTGATTCAGTTCACGAATCCTTTCCATTGGTATCAGAGCCAGGTTCAATTAATTGGCTTTATCGGAAAAATAATAATGTCTATGACTTGCATGATAATTATTATTGAATGATTGCATGGATTTTATGGATTGTATGTTCGTGTTTTTCGTCTTCGTGGTTCTCGGGTTAATCCGCCTTTTTATAAGGATTCATTTTTCACCCACGAGATAAATCTGTGGTTAGATTTAGAATGTAATTAGATATTTCAAATGTAATATTTTATTTTCAAAATTAAATCTGCAAAACGAAGAACGAAGATTGCGACTATGTTTGCAACTATGTTTTAATTTTAGTCTTTTAATTTATTATTTTCAAACATGTCTATTGCTCACGTGGTTAGGTTTCAATATTTAATTGTTTCAATAGTTAGCGAATATGTTTTAATTTCAGTCTTTTAATTTATTGTTTTCAGACATGTCTATTGCTCACGTTGTCAACCTCTTAATAACAAACCCTTTAACTGGTCTGAATTTTCCTGAGTGGAAGTTATGATTCATGGAAATACTCTGCACCGCAAAACATGAGCGAGTGTTCTATGATAGAAGGGTAGCTTCTGATGAGTTTGCCCGCAAACTCATCATGAACAATCTGTCTAGAGAATTAAAGCTCAAGTACAAGAAGTTCCAAACTGCTGTTGAGATATGGATGGACCTTGTGAAAGTTTATGGGAATGTGAGACAAACTGTCAGTTATAATCTTGTGGAGGACCTGGTCTGCAAGAGGATGACTGATGGGAGTTCGTTGCTTCTGCACTTTGTCAGTATGATGAGGATTATTAGAAAGTACAAAAAGAGAGGTTGACTAGTCAGTAAGCAGGCAGAAATTAACATTGTCCTGCACTCTCTGTCTGATTCTTATAATGACTTCATCAAGTCCCTCGGTACCAGGCGCGAGTTTACTCTTCTTGAGTCACTCTCAGCCCTGATGCGAGAGGAATCTGACCTTAGAGCATTGGAATTTGCTCCAACTTTGTCAGCTTTTGACAAGACAGTTGCTGAAACAAGGAAGTGCTTAAAAGGTTAGATGAAGTTGATCTAGCAGAAGATGTCATCATGCCATGCAAACGCAAGCGAAGTGAAGTAGATTGTCTAGTGCTTGGCACGGGTAGACAAGGTACATCATGTGCATTTATAACGGAAACATGTTTAGCATCGGTTGCTACCCATTCTTAGGTAGTGGATACTGGAGCTATTAATCATGTTTGTTATACTTTGCAGGGGTTCTGGCCGACAAGGCAGCTGAAGCATGACGAGATTACCATCTCAATGGGCAGCGGAGAGAGAGTCTCAGAAGTAGCCATTGGATATTTTACTTTATGCTTTGAAAATAATGTTTTGATTTTGAGAGATGTTTTATATGTGCCGGTTTTTTTGCGGAACTTAATTTCAGTTTCCAAGTTATTTAATGATGGATATTCAGTTATTTTTGATAGTGGAGTTTCTATCATTGGTAATAACGGTGTTATCTGTCATGGTAAACTGATTGACTCTCTCTATATAATTGATTGTATGCATAAATCTTCTGTGAATGTTGCAAACTCTTCCAATAATAATAATCATTTAAAGAGAAAGTTTTCTTTCGATGAGGATCGAACATATCTCTCGCAATTGAGACTAGGTCACATCAATCTAAAGAGGATTAAAGGATTAGCATGCGATGGGCTCTTAGATTCTTTTCAAGTGGTACCGCATCAAATCTGTGAGTCTTGTATAGAGGGAAAGAAGACGACCAGGCTCTATAAGGCAAGTCAGTCTCGAGCATAGAATGTAATGGAATTGATCCACTTGGACTTATGTGGACCAATGTCCACGCAATCTCGTGGAGGTTATGAGTACTTCGCCACATTCATTGACGATTACTCAAGATTCGGATATGTCTATTTGCTTCTCCATAAGTCTGAATGATTTGAAAAATTCAAAGAGTTTAGGACTGAGGTAGAAAAGAAGCTAGGTAAGACTATCAAGACACTAAAATCAGATCATGGTGGAGAATACCTCAGTAACGAGTTTTTGCAGTACTTGTCAGACAACGGGATTACATCCCAATGGACTGCACCAGGAACCCCTCAACAAAATGGTGTAGCGCAAAGAAGAAATAGAACTCTCTTGGAAATGGTAAGGTCGATGATGAGTTATGCAAGCTTGCCGATTTCGTTTTGGGGATATGCCTTGGAGACAGCGGCCGACTTGCTTAACCTGGTACCTTCTAAATCAGTTCCTAAAACACCTCTGGAACTCTGGTATGGGCAAAAGCCAAGTTTGAACAAAGTGAGGGTTTGGGGTTGTCCATCATATGTGCTGACAAAGGAACCTGATAAGTTCGAAAGTTGGTGTAAGCTGATGTTGTTTGTAGGATATCCCAGGCAAACGAAAGGTGGTTAGTTCGATTGTCCTGAGAATCAGAAAGTCGCTGTCAGTACCAACGCAAGATTCTTAGAGGATGAATATGTAAAAAACCACAGCTACAAGAGTGATGTTGTCCTCCACAAGCTTGAGGACAAGGAAGCAATTCATCAGGAAAGCCCAGTGTAGTGGTAAATCCACCTGTAACAGGTGAGGCTATACCAACACTGCCACAAATGCGTGGTATTGGACCAACGCGTACTGTGCCAACTACTGTCACGGTTAAGATGCGTCATCGCAGTGGGAGGGTTATCCACCAACCCTAAAGGTACATGTTCGTAGGAGAGTCTTCTGACTTAATCCCACAAAAAAAACTGGATGATACCGATCCCTGGACGTATGATGAGGCAATATCTGATAAAGATGCAGACAAATGGCTGATCGCCATGGATTCGGAAATAGAATCCATTACGGCTATGGAAGTATACCAGAAAACTAATTTTCCAGATGGTTGTCGAGTCATAGGGTGCAAATGGGTATACAAAAGAAAGAAATGAGCGAATGGTGAAATTACAGCTTTCAAAGCAAGGCTGGTGGCGAAAGGTTATAGTCAGAAAGAAGGTGTAGACTATGACGAGACCCTCTCACCGGTAGCCATGCTTAAGTCCATTCGTATACTCCTAGCCATAGCAGCACATAAGGACCTAAAAATCTGGCAGATGGATGTCAAAACCATGTTTTTAAACGGGTACCTTGAAGAAGGTAGGGACATCTATATGCAACAGCCAGAAGGTTATGTGCAGAAGGGCGAAGAACATTTGGTCTGGAAGCTAAGGAAGTTGTTGTATGGACTTAAACAAGCTTCACGGTCATGGAATCTGCGTTTTGATGAAGTGATTAAATCCTATGGATTTTCACAATGTTCAAACGAGAGTTGCGTGTACCGTCTATGTGTCAACGGAAGCGTGGTGTTCCTTGCACTTTAGTAGATGATATTCTCCTAATTGGTGACAATGTGGAAGTATTGTCGAGCATAATGTAGGAACTGAGTCTACAATAGGCGACATGAATTGCCATTTATTATAACTCCGGATTCGATTTATGGATATCAAAATAAATGTCATGACAAACAGTAAATGCCCTATGCATGCTCCTATTTAATTTAATTCGTAGATGTTTAAATGTTTTATTTAGAAATCTCATCTATTAGAACTTATGAACAAATAAAGCAAGCAGGCTACGGTCGTGTAGACGTCTACTCACTTCACTGCCCACTTCTAATAAGAGACCGCATTGTGGAGGTCTTGTTGATTTTAATTAAAAAATCTTGCTTAGTCTTTTTCTTTTAAAAGGTTCTTATGCGCACAAATTATTTTATGATCCATAAATTATGTCACATCTAAAATTCCATCATATTTCCCAACATGATTCCGGAATTTATAGGCATAATTTAATATATAAAATAAATCACATAAAACATGCTTTGAACAGTAAATAATAAAGCAATAACATGCTTCCCTATTATCTACAACATGCTTTAAAAATAAATAATAAAAGCAGTAGCATGCTTTCCTATTATTTACTAGTGCGCACATAATAAATCACATCATACGAGATATTAATTAAATAAACAAATAAAATTTCTCGTGGCCCCTTGATGCAATTTCATGGGAAATAAAATAAATCTATCTATTACAATGATTTATTTTGATACAGATCTTCAAACTGGGCTCCCACTCTTTAATTTGAAATCTGCAATCTTGGGCTTGAAAAAATAATACAGCAGTTTGGGCCAGGAATTAGGGTTTCAGGCCCATAGGGTTACAAAAAAACCCTAATTTTCAGAAAACCCTAGTTTTCAGCAGTTCGGGCCGCCTCCGGGCTGCCAGGACCGCGCCCAGCCCGGATCTGAAACCCTAGCAGAAACTAGGGTTCCAGCCGCCACCTTCACCACCCAAAACCCTAGCCGCCGCCACCATCTTCTTCAGCCCTAGCGGCCGCCGCCGCTGACTGCTACAGCCCCGCCACGCCGCAGTTCCAGCCACGCAGCCGCCGGCGTCGCACGCAAACACTGCCGCTCCGGTCAGCCGCGCGAAGACCCGTGCCACCAGCCGTCCCCGCAGCTGCTCCGGTCAGTGAGTGTTGCTACTATGGTTGCCGGAATCGCGACATTGGCTCGCAGCATAGCCAAAAACCGCGTGACTCCTCCGCTCGACTGCTGCCTCCCACCACCGTGCGCACGAGCGCACGGCCCTCGTCAAGCCGCAGCGAACCGCGTCAGCCAGAGCCAGCGCTGCTGCACGCTAGAGGGGAGGTCGCGAGCTGCTGCTACTGCTTGGATGGGGAATGGCCACCGCGCGCGGTTGCAACTACTTCGCCGGGCTCGCCGGAACGTGCACAGCAGCCTGAAATAGGCGCGACCCAGCCACAGGCAGAAACCTGCCCGCCGCCGCCACCTGCCACCGCCCGCCGCAGCTGGCGCGGCGGCTGCTGCCTATTATCCAGCCACGGGAAAACAGTTGTGCTTCATTTTCTGTCGCAGGCCGTTCTTCATCTCATTTTGGTTTACAGATTGAATAATAAAAAAATACAAACAGATCTAGTCTATTACATATTTTTCCTATCAATCTAATTGCAGTTTTTCACGCGATTTAAAACCAAAACCAAAAACCAGATAGGGGTCACAAGAACAAAAAACATTCACGACAATTTAATTCATCCACGATAAATTAAATAACATGCATAAACTGTTTGTCAAATTTATTTTCCGACAGAGCCATAAAATATGGCTATGGATGTAAACCAGAAAACTAATTTTCCAGATGGTTGTCGAGTCATAGGGTGCAAATGGGTATACAAAAGAAAGAAATGAGCGAATGGTGAAATTACAGCTTTCAAAGCAAGGCTGGTGGCGAAAGGTTATAGTCAGAAAGAAGGTGTAGACTATGACGAGACCTTCTCACCGGTAGCCATGCTTAAGTCCATTCGTATACTCCTAGCCATAGCAGCACATAAGGACCTAAAAATCTGGCAGATGGATGTCAAAACCATATTTCTAAACGGGTACCTTAAAGAAGGTAGGGACCTCTATATGCAACAGCCAGAAGGTTATGTGCAGAAGGGCGAAGAACATTTGGTCTGGAAGCTAAGGAAGTTGTTGTATGGACTTAAACAAGCTTCAGGGTCATGGAATCTGCGTTTTGATGAAGTGATTAAATCCTATGGATTTTCACAATGTTCAAACGAGAGTTGCGTGTACCGTCTATGTGTCAACGGAAGCGTGGTGTTCCTTGCACTTTATGTAGATGATATTCTCCTAATTGGTGACAATGTGGAAGTATTGTCGGGCATAATGTAGGAACTGAGTCTACAATAGGCGACATGAATCGCCATTTATTATAACTCCGGATTCGATTTATGGATATCAAAATAAATGTCATGACAAACAGTAAATGCCCTATGCATGCTCCTATTTAATTTAATTCGTAGATTCAAAGGGATACCTTATCTCCTACGACTGATCTACAGATCTAGATCGATGATGGCAATGAAGATGGTGCAGATCTGGATCTGGAATCGATCAAAATGATGGTGTTCCTACAGATCTGATCTTCTGATTTGTTCCCTTGCTCGATCCGGAAATCTGGTGAGGATACGCTACTGAATCTACAGCCGCCCACTCTCTCACAATCTCTCTAGGGTTTCTGATTTGAAACTCCAAAAACTTATGTGGGCAAGTGAGAGATTCATCTATTTATATAGATTTGAGAATGGGCTATTAGGGTTTAATAAACCCTAATGGGCTCTGAGCAGTGTTGGGCCAGACCAGGGATCAAATGCAAATAATAAAGTGGGCCTCCTATTAATTAATTCCATGTTCAACCCAGAACATAATTAATTAATAAACATTAATTCATGCCACCAGAGAATTAATGCTGACCTACCCCTTTAATACCACGTTATTAGGAACGGGTTGCATTGACTTGGTTAATCCCCATATTTAAGGTTTCAGACATTCATTAATTAATTCAGCGTATGACAATTAGCTGTAATTAATTAATCTCTTATTATTCCTGAGTAGTACCACTCAACCCTTATCGCTTATGCTTGAATCAATGATTCAGCCTGCAGGACTTAGCATAACGAACTTCGTGAGCTTCCCAGGGAATGTCACCATCCTGAAACGGATATGGTTATCTAAATTCAGCCTGAGGAAACCCCACACAAACTGCCATCACCCAAGATGCAGATATACGAGTACATGTAAGACTCTCCACCATAGCAAGTCAAAGTGACAGTCAACCCATGTGTGCCCCTCAACTTTCAATAGACTTTAGATCCGACCAAGTTACCGAGATCTTTACTCATTCATATGTCAAGTAGAATGGTTCATCTCACTGTTGATCCTATCAATACATTGAGATGTACCGGTCACACAAAACAGTCAAGATAAACCGCTTATGGACTTATGTGCTGCAGCATAAACCGACAGCCAAACCAGAAACTGTCTCAGCTGTGATAACTGTTTATATCTCGCTAGGTCGAATGATCTATACGATCTTCTGTGATCTCTTACACACCGTATGATCTCCCTATCGACGAGATAACTAGATGTGTTTGTTCGTATCGTATGATTGTTAATTCAGACAGGAGTTGTTAATTGCAAGTCATTAATGATTACCAGTATATCAAACATAACGTTTCCCAATATACCAATCATAATGCTTTTATGTATACAATTCCCACACATAAAGGGGTGGTTATCCGAGCAGTTTCATATGAAGGACCTTGGGGAGGCAGGATACATCCTAGGGGTAAAAGTATTGCGGGAGCACAATAAGAGGATGCTGACCTTGTCTCAAGGATCATATGTGGATACTGTGATTGCCCGTTTCAGCATGCAAACTGCCAAGAAAGGTCTGTTACCCTTCAGACATGGCATATATCTTTCCAAGGATCAGTGTCCGGTGACACAAAGGGAGAAAGATGAAATGAGGAACGGGCGGTATGCATCGGCCGTGGGGAGCCTCATGTATGCAATGCTATGAACGAGGCCACATATCTGCTTTGTTGTATGCATGGTAGCGAGAAACTAGTCTAACCCTGGACAGGTGCATTGGACCGAGGTAAAGCACATACTCAAATGCCTGAAAAGGACTACAGACTATTGTCTCGTCTATCAGTGTGAGGAGTTGTGCCCTGTGGGTTATACTGATTCGGATTTTCAGGCAAACCAAGACGAAAAGAAGTCCTCCTCTGGCTATGTGTTTACATTGGGAGGTGGGGCCATATAATGGAGGAGTGCAAAGCAGAAGTGCATTGCGAACTCCACAATGGAAGTAGAATATGTGGCAGCTTCTGAAGCTTCGAAAGAAGCAGTATGGTTTCGAAACTTCCATCTGGAGTTGGACGTGATTCCTAAGCTACCCAAGACCATCACGATATATTGTGATAATTCGGGAGCTGTGGCTAATTCAAAGGAAACACTAACTCACAGAGCAACAAAACACATTGAAAGGAAGTACCATATTATACGAGAAATCGTAGAAAGGGGTGATGTGCTATTAGAGAAGATTGATACAAGAAATAATGTAGTGGATCCATTCACAAAGGCTCTGCCTCAGAAGTTCTACGAGATGCATGTACGTAACCTTAGGCTGAGGGCAAAGCTATCCACGTAGAATGTTTGATGTAATAGCTAGATTAGTTTAGACGCGTTATATTCTGAAAGCATTATGATTGGTATATTATGGGTCGATTGGTTAATACACTGGGAATCATAAATGTTGTATGTTCATCTCCTGTCTGAATTAACAAACACGTGTCGCAAATGCAATTATCCTCTTATATCGTCGATAGGGAGATCATACGGTCTGTAAAAGATCATGGAAGATCATATGGATCGTTTGACCTAGCGAGATATAAATGGTTATCACAGCTGGACTATTCTAGGATAAACTGTCGGTGTAGGCAGCAGCATACGCAGTAATAAGCATCTTATCTTGGACGGCTTGGTATGCTGGTGTGGGGCACACATTGATAAGGACCTATGTCAAGATCGATTCTTTTATCTGACATTAAAAGAATCTAGATCTCTATGGCTTGATGTGATCCTAAGCCTATATGAAGGTACAAAAGTATATGCGGATTGTGTATTACTTTGAGTTGCAGTGAAAGGCTCTAGTTGAGCTTGTATATCTGTATCATGGGTAATAGGAGTTTGTGTATGACTATCTGGTACTGGAACTAGGTAACCACATCTAGTATAGGATGGTGACATTCCCTGAATAGCTCAAAAGCTTCGTTATGCTAAGTCCTGCAGGCTGGTTAAGTTCAAGCATAAGTGAAAAAGTTTGAATGGATTGATTCAGGATTGTAAGATGTTAATTAATTAAATAGCTTGTCAGAGCTTAAATTAATTAAAGAATGTCTGTAACCTTAAATGTGGGGATATACCGAGCCCATGCAACCCGTACCTCAAAACGTGGTAGCAAATAGGTAGGACAGTATTGATTCTCTGGTGGAATGAATCAATATAAATTATTAATTATATTCTGGGTTGAATATGAGAATTAATTAATTGATAGGCCTTATTTGTTATTTGCATTCTGGTCCCTGGTCTGGCCCATGAAACTAAAGCCCAGTAGAAGTCCAGTATTTTCCTATAAATAGGCCTCAGTTCCTCAGATCTCAACACACCACAAGATCATAAGTTGCACACAGCAAACCAGGCTTTGGGAGTTGTGGTGATCGACTAGATCTGAGAACGAGGAGGAAATTCTGCTTCTCAACCGGGCAAGGAATCTGAAGGGAATCTTCACCAGATATTCAGATTGAGTTGGGATACAGATCAGAAGATCAGATCAGGAGTATTTTTTCTTCTCTCTCTCTCCTTGTTTTTTGAAAATAATTAATTTATTTTAATAAGATTTATTTCCTCAATCTGTTAGGAATTAAATCCAGGTATTCCGCATAAACTCCCTTATGCAAATTCAATAGGAGCATACTAGGATTAATAACAGGCATAGCAATATATTTTTGATATTCCAATTAACGATCCTTGGCAAACGCACTTTGTGATTCAATTCACGAATCCCTTTAATTGGTATCAGAGCCAGGTTGAAGTAATTGGCTCTATCGGAAAAATAATATTGCCTATGAATTGCATGATAATTATTATTGAATGTATGCATGGGTTTTGGAATGTACGATTTTTCGTCCTCGTGGTTCTCGGGTTAATCCGCCCTTTTATATGGATTCGTTTTTCACCCACGAGATAAATCTGTGGTTAGATTTAGATTTTTAGATTGTAATTAGGATTAGTCTATGTAATCTTTTATTTAAAAAATTAAATCTGTCAAATGAAGAACGAAGAACGCGAAGAACACGAAGAACGAAGAACGAAGAGCCGCACTAGAATGCATGACAGCGCCGGCACGGCAACATGGCCATGCACGGTGGTCAGGTGCGGCGATGGCACGACGGCAAGGCGCACGGCGAGGCCATGATGGCGGCGCAGCCGCGCGAACACCCTAGGGTTTCAGCGCGTGCGGCACGCGCACGCAGGCGGGGGCTGCGCGGCCACACCGGCAGGGTCGGGGTAAGGTAGCTCCGGGCACGGTCGACGGCGTGAGGGACGATAGGGCAAGCAGCCGGCACGACGGCGTGCGGCCAGGGTGCGCGGGCGCGCGCGACGCGACGGAACCCTAGGTTTCACGCGCGCGCATGCAGCAGGCCTGCACGACCATGCGCGCGTGCCGGCGGCGTATCTCCCTCCCTCGGTCGACATCGGTGGAGCAGGTGGTGGTGCGGCGGTGCCTCAGGACCGGCGGTGCGGGCTGGGGCGAAGATGGGGCTGGGCGCGCAAGCCAGATGCGTGAAAACCCTAGGTTTTCACGTGGTTTGCGCGAGCTCCCGATTCCATTCTTGCGTGATTCTGGTGAGTCACGGAGGCCGACGGTAGAGAAGAAAAGTGACAGCAGTTCGGGCGATGGTCGGGGCAAGCCGGGACGGCGGCATGCGAAATGGGCAAAGGCTGGAGGAGGCGGCATCGCAGGCTGCAACCATGCATGTACGTGCATGGATGTTGAGCATGACGGGAGCCCTCACGGCCACGGCAAGTCGCCGGTGGTGGTGGTTCGCCGGTGGTGGCTCGTCAGGCTAAGTTCTTGCAGGCTATTGGGCTTGCAATGTGGGTCTAGGCCTGCGATCTGGTTAACTGGCCCAGTTGTCCAATTTTCTGATGGATCAAATCTTGGAGGCCCAGATTCAGAAAATAAATTCATATTACAGTCTAAGTAGTGGGAGCCCAATCGAAGATCTGTATAATTAATTTCAACTTGTAATAGTTAGAATTAATTTTATTTTGTATCATTGGGCCACAAGGAAATTTTTTTATTTGTTTTTTTATCTGTCTTCGCATGATATATGTGTTTAATTTAATTGCGCAACATATAAGCATGTTGTAGATAATAGGAGCACGTTTACTACTTTTATTTACAGCTTTAAAGCATGCAATGTGATTTATTTTGTGTAATTATTTATAACTATAAATTCGGGGTTCATGCTATGCATGATAGAATTTTAGCAATGTTATAATTATGGCTACATTAAATAATTTGTACAATTGAACCTTATGAACTAAAAATTACTAAGCTCATAATTTAGTAAGACCTCCACAAAGCGATCCTTTATTGGAAGTGGGTAATTTATTAGGTAAACGTCTACATGTGTAGCTTACCTAATTTATTATTCAAAAGTTCTAATAGATAGGATTTCTTAAAACTAACATTTATTTCATGTGTGAAGTGGGAGTTCATGCGTAAACGTCTACATGTGTAGGTTGCGTATTGAGTTTTCATAAGTTCTCTAGGGATTGAATTAAATGAGACAACCTTATTATAGGGATCGTGTGTGTTCTAATAGATCCTTATATGGGAGGGTTGGCTTTGGTGGTAAGCTAGCTTAGATGTTATCCAGATTATAACTCATTTGTGATGTCCCTGCTCAGTAGGATAATATGGTCTTAAGTTAGTCTCCAATTATTCATTCCATTTGTCTAAGGGACCCGGGCATGGATTGGAATTAAAGGATTGGAATTGAAAGATATAGTCTGGTTAAGTGTTTTGTTGTAAATGTCCACAGGTGTGGCTTGCAATAGTAATACTTAGGCAAATTGGAGGAAACATTAATATTGCTTTATCATAAGGTTTCAATGTTTAATTGTTTCAATAGTTTGCGACTATGTTTTCATTTCTGCTTTAATTTATTATTTTCAAACATGTCTATTCATATTGTAAACCTCTTAGCACTAAACCCTTTAACCGGTCCCAATTTTCCTGAATGGAAGTTTTGCTTCATGGAAATACTCTATACTGCAAAACATGTCTATGTACTTTACATGGACATACTGTCTCCTTAGTATAGGAACTGTACTGGTTATGAGCGAGAGTTCTATGACAGATGGGTAGCTTCTGATGAGTTTGCCCGCAGACTCATCATGAACAGTCTGTCTAGAGAATTAAAGCTCAAGTACAAGAAATACCGGACTGCTGTTGCTATATGGAGGGACCTTGTGAAAGTATATGGGAAGGTGAGACGAACTATCAGTTATGATCTTGTGAAGGACCTGGTTTGCAAGAAAATGACTGAGGGGAGTTCTTTAGTTCTGCACTTCATCAGTATGATGAGAATCATAAGAAAGTACACAAAGAGAGGTGGACAAATTAATAAGCGGGCAGAAATAAACATTGTCCTGCACTCTCTATCTGATTCTTATGGTTATTTCATCAAATCTCTCGGTGTCAGGCGTGAGTTTCCTCTTCATGAGTTACTCAGGGCCCTATTGCGAGAGGAATCTGACATGATAGCATTTGAGTTTGCTCCAAAATTGTCAGCTCTTGACAAGGCACTTGCTGAAGAAAAAGAAATGCTTAAAAAGTTAGATGAAATAGATGAGGCAGAAATTATCACCAGGCCATGCAAACGCAAGCGAAGTAAAGTAAATTTTCTAGTGCCTAGCACGGGTAGACAAGGTACGTCATGTGCATTTATAACGGAAACATGTTTAGCATCGGTTTCTACCCATTCTTGGGAAGTAGATACTGGAGCTACTGACCATGTTTGTTATACTTTGCAGGGGTTCAGGCCGACAAGGCAGCTGAAGCATGACGAGATTACCATCTCAATGGGCAGCGGAGAGCGAGTCTCAGCAGTAGCCATTGGAGATTTTACTTTATGCTTTGAAAACAATGTTTTTATTTTGAGAGATGTTTTATATGTACCGGTTTTTTGGCGGAACTTAATTTCAGTTTCTAAGTTATTTTATGATGGATATTCAGTTATTTTTGATAGTGGAGTTTCTATCATTGGTAATAACGGTATTATCTGTCATGGCAAACTGATTGACTCTCTCTATATCATTGATTGTATGTTTAAATCTTCCGTGAATGTTGCAAACTCATCCAATAATAATAATCATTTAAAGAGAAAGTTTTCTTCCGATGAGGATCAAACATATCTCTGGCACATGAGACTAGGTCAAATCAATCTAAAGAGGATTAAAAGATTAGCATGCGATGGGCTCTTGGATTCTTTTCAAGTGGTACCACATCAAATATGTGAGTCCTGTATAGAGGGAAAGATGACGACCGCACCTTTTAAGGCAAGTCAGTCTCGAGGAGAGAATGTGTTGGAATTGATCCACTCTGACTTATGTGGACCAATGTCCACGCAAGCTCAAGGAGGTTATGAGTACTTCGCCACATTCATTGATGATTACTCAAGATTCGGATATGTCTATTTGCTTCGCCACAAGTCTGAATGCTTTGAGAAATTCAAAGAGTTTAGGACTGAGGTAGAAAAGAAGCTAGGAAAGACTATCAAGACACTACGATCAGATCATGGTGGTGAATACCTCAGTAACGAGTTCTTGCAGTACTTGTCAGATAACGGGATTACATCCCAGTGGACTGCACCAGGAACCCCTAAAAAAAAATGGTGTAGCGGAAAGAAGAAATAGAACTCTCTTGGAAATGGTCAGGTCGATGATGAGTTATGAAATCTTGCCTATTTTGTTTTGGGGATATGCCTTAGAGACAGCGGCCTACTTGCTTAACCTGGTACCTTCTAAATCAGTTCCTAGAACACCTCTGGAACTCTGGTATGGGCGAAAGCCAAGTTTGAACAGAGTGAGGGTTTGGGGTTGTCCAGCATATGTGCTGACAAAGAACCTGAGAAGTTAGAAAGTAGGTGTAAGCTGATGTTGTTTGTAGGATATCCCAGACAGACGAAAGGTGGTTATTTCTATTGTCCTGAGAATCAGAAAGTCGTTGTCATTACCATCGCGAGATTCTTGGAGGACGAATATCTAAGAAACCACAGATCCAAGAGTGAAATTGTCCTCCACGAGCTAGAGGACAAGGAAGCAATTCCATCAGGAAAGCCCAGTGAAATGGTAAATCCACCTACAACAGGTGAGGATATACCAACACTGCCACTAATGCAAGGTATGAGACCAATGCGTACTGTGCCAACTACTGACACGGTTCAGATGCTTCGTCGCAGTGGGAGGGTTATCCACCAACCCGAAAGGTATATGTTCGTGGGAGTGTCTTCTGACTTATCCTGGAAAATGGACTAGATGATATCGATCCCTGGACATATGACGAGGCGGTATCTAATAAAGATGCAGACAAATGGCTGATCGCCATGGATTCAGAAATAGAATCTATTACGGCTATGGATTTATAACAGAAAACTTATTTTCCAGATGGCTGTAGAGTCATAGGGTGCAAATGGGTATACAAAAGAAAGAAAAGAGCGAATGGCGAAATTATAGCTTTGAAAGCAAGGCTGGTGGCGAAGGGTTATAGTCAGAAAGAAGGTGTAGACTATGACGAGACCTTCTCACCAGTAGCCATGCTTAAGTCCATTCGTATACTCCTAGCCATAGCAGCATATAAGGACCTAGAAATCTGGCAGATGGATGTCAAAACTACGTTTCTAAACGGGTACCTTGAAGAAGGTAGGGACATCTATATGCAACAGCCAGAAGGTTATGTGCAGAAAGGCGAAGAACATTTGGTCTGGAATCTAAGGAAGTCGCTGTATGGACTTAAACAAGCTTCAAGGTCATGGAATCTGCGTTTTGATGAAGTGATTAAATCCTATAGATTTTCACAATGCTCAAACGAGAGTTGCGTGTACCGTCTATGGGTCAGCGGAAGCGTGGTGTTCCTTGCACTTAGAGTAGATGTTATTCTCATATTTAGCGATAATATGGAAGTATTGTCGGGCATAAAGGGGTGGTTATCCGAGCAGTTTCATATGAAGGACCTTGGGGAGGAAGGATACATCCTAGGGGTAAAAGTATTGCGAGAGCGCAATAAGAGGATGCTGACCTTGTCTCAGGGATCATATGTGGATACTGTGATTGCCCGTTTCAGCATGCAAATGGCCAAGAAAGGTCTGTTACCCTTCAGACATGGCATATATCTTTCCAAGGATCAGTGTACAGTGACACAAAGGGAGAAAGATGAAATGAGGAAAATGTCGTATGCATCGGCCGTGGGGAGCCTCATGTATGCAATGCTATGTACGAGGCCAGATATCTGCTTTGCTGTAGGCATGGTAGTGAGATACCAGTCTAACCTTGGACAGGCGCATTGGACCGCGGTAAAGCACATACTCAAATACCTTAAAAGGACTAGAGACTATTGTCTCGTCTATCAGTGTGAGGAGTTGTGCCCTGTGGGTTATACTGATTCGTATTTCCAGGCAGACCGAGACGAAAAGAAGTCCACCTCTGGCTATGTGTTTACATTAGGAGGTGGGGCCATATCATGGAGGAGTGCAAAGCAAAAGTGCATTGCGGACTCCACCATGGAAGCAGAATATGTGGCAGCTTCTGAAGCTTCGAAAGAAGCAGTATGGTTTCAAAACTTCCTTCTGGAGTTGGACGTGATTCCTAAGCTGCCCAAGACAATCACGATATTGTGATAATTCGGGAGCTGTGGCTAATTCATACGAACCACTCACAGCGCAACAAAACACATTGAAAGGAAGTACCATATAAGAGAAATCGTTGCAAGGGGTGATGTGCTAGTAGAGAAGATTGATACAAGAAATACTCTAGCGGATCTATTCACAAAGGCACTGCTTCAGAAGGTCTACGAGATGCATGTACGTTACCTTGGGCTGTGGGCAAAGCTATCCACGTAGAATGTTTGATATAATAGCTAGATTAGTTTAGACGCGTTATACTCTGGAAAACACCTGTATAATGCTTTGAGTATAAGTGGGAGATTGATGGATTTATATACTGAAAGCATTATGATTGGTATATTATGTACAAGGTCGATTGGTTAATATACTGGGAATCATAAATGTTGTATGTTCATCTCCTGTCTGAATTAACAAACATGTGTCGCAAACGCAATTATCCTCTTATCTCGTCGATAGGGAGATCATACGGTCTGTAGAAGATCACGGAAGATCGTATGGATCGTTTGACCTAGCGAGATATAAATGGTTATCACAGCTGAGACAGTTCCAGGATAAACTGTCGGTGTAGGCTGCAACATACGCAGTAATAAGCATCTTATCTTGGATGGCTTGGTATGCTGGTGTGGGGCTCACATTTATAAGGACCTAAGTCAAGATCGATTCTTTTATCTGACATTAAAAGATTCTAGATCTCTATGGCTTGATGAGATCCTAAGCCTATATGAAGGTACAGAAGTATATGCGGATTGTGTATTACTTTGAGTTGCAGTAAAACGCTCTAGTTGAGTTTGTATATCTGTATCTTGGGTAATAGCAGTTTGTGTATGACTGTCTGGTACTGGAACTAGGTAACCACATCCAGTATAGGATGGTGACATTCCCTGAACAGCTCAAAAGTTTCATTATGCTAAGTCCTGCAGGCTGATTATGTTCAAGCATAAGTTAAAATGTTTGAGTGGATTGATTCAGGAATATAAGATGTTAATTAATTAAATAGCTTGTGAGAGCTTAAAGTAATTAACGGATGTCTGTAACAATCTAATCTATTACAACTTGATATTTTTCCTAAAAAGGACATTACAAGAGAGTTGCTAGATTATGCTAGACTTCAGCAATGATCGACCCAACTACTAAGGCTTTGATTCAACAAAACCTTTTACAATTTTGATCTAAGGGAGAATTACAACATAATTCCCAACAATCTCCGATCTAGATCTGTAGATCAGTCGTTGGAGTTCAGGTATTCCTTAGATCCATCCTTTTGTAATTTAAGTATTAAGAGCATACATGGGGTTTATTCAATCTGATTTGTTTTGATACACTAAGAACGATCCAAATGGCTAAAGAAATAAATGACAACTCTTGTTTTCTATTGTAGACTCAAATCCTACAATTGGTATCGGAGCGAGGTTTGGATTTTTAGGCTCTGTCTCAAATAAATTAAGATTAAATAAATATGTATATTTATATTTATTGTGGATGGATTTGAATTGTCGTGGATGTTTTTGTTCTCGTGGCCTTCTTATTTTTTGATTTGTTTTTCACCACAAGAATATTCGTGGTTAGATTTATTAGGGAAAATCACGTAATAGATTTTAGATCTATTTTTTTGTATTTTTCTGTTATTCAAATCTGTAAGACTTGGAGAAATTGAGATTCGGAAGAATGAAGAACGAAGTACAGATTTGTTAACATGACAGCAACACCCAGCATCCAACAACGCCGGCGGCCGCGCTAGAGCCGGCAAAAGGCGACGAGTGGCGACGGTAGGCATAAACTTAGAGGTTTTGCCTGTGGTTGGGTAGCGCTTTATTCCTCGCTTTGCTGCAGTCGCCATGAAGGGATTCGTGAACTGAATCACGAAGTCCGTTCGCCAAGGATCGTTAATTGGAATATCAAAAATAAATTGCTATGCTATGATTAATCCTAGCATGCTCCTATTGAATATGCATAAGCGGGATTATGCGGAATACCTGGATTGCGAAACCCTGAAGAACGAGTGCGCGGAGATTCCTCTTGATCTTTTTCCCACGCACAAAGATTTAATTCCTAACAAATTGAGGAAATAAATCTATGAAAATTAATAGGTAATTTTCAAAAACAAGAAGGAGAGAGAAGAAAGAAGATATCCTGATCTGATCTTCTGATCTGTATCCCAACTCAATCTGAATAACTGGTGAAGATTCCCTTCAGATTCCTTGCCCAGTTAAGAAGCAAAATTTCTCCTCGTTTCTCAGATCTAGTCGATCACCACTGCTCCCAAATTCTGGTTTGCTGTGTGCAACTTATGAACTTGTGGTGTGTTTAGATCTGTGGAACTGTGGCCTATTTATAGGAAAATACTGGACTTCTATTGGGATTGAGTTTCATGGGCCAGACCAGGGACCAGAATGCAAATAGCAAATAAGGCCTGTCAATTAATTAATTCCCATATTCAACCCAAAAAATAATTAATTAATTAATATTGATTCATTCCACCAGAGAATCAATACTATCCTACCTACTTGCTACCACTTTTTGAGGTACGGGTAGCATGGTCTCGGTATATCCCCACATTTAAGGTTACAGACATTCGTTAATTAATTTAAGCTCTGACAAGCTATTTAATTAATTGACATCTTATATTCCTGAATCAATCCACTCAAACCTATTCACTTATGCTTGAACTTAATCAGCCTGCAGGACTTAGCATAACGAACCTTTTGAGCTGTTCAGGGAATGTCACCATCCTATACCGGATGTGGTTACCTAAATCCAGTACCAGACAGTCATACACAAACTGTTATTACCCAAGATACAGATATACAAGCTCAACTAGAGCCTTTCACTGCAACTCAAAGTAATACACAATCCGCATATACTTTTGTACCTTCATATAGGCTTAGGATCTCATCAAGCCATAGAGATCTAGATTCCTTTAATGTCAGATAAAAGAATCGATCTCGACTTAGGTCCTTATCAATGTGTGCCTCACACCAGCATACCAAGCCTTCCAAGATAAGATGCTTATTACTGCGTATGCTGCAGCCTACACCGACAATTTATCCTGGAACTGTCTCAGCTTTGATAACCATTTATATCTCGCTAGGTCAAACGATCCATACGATCTTCCGTGATCTTCTACACACCGTATGATCTCCCTATCGACGAGATAAGATTATAATTGCATTTGCGACACATGTTTGTTAATTCAGACAGGAGATGAACATACAACATTTATGATTCCCAGTATATTAACCAATCGACCTTGTACATAATATACCAATCATAATGCTTTCAGTATATAAATCCATCAATCTCCCACTTATACTCAAAGCATTATACAGGTGTTTTCCAGAGTATAACGCATCTAAACTAATCTAGCTATTACATCAAACATTCTACGTGGATAGCTTTGCCCTCAACCCAAGGTTACGTACATGCATCTCGTAGACCTTCTGAGGAAGAGCCTTTGTGAATGGATCCGCTAGATTATTTCTTGTATCAATCTTCTCTACTTGCACATCACGCCTTATATGATTTCTCGTATAATATGGTACTTCCTTTCAATGTGTTTTGTTGCTCTGTGAGTTCGTGGTCCCTTTGAATTAGCCACAACACCCGAATTATCACAATATATCGTGATTGTCTTGGGCAGCTTAGGAATCACGTCCAACTCCAGAAGGAAGTTTTGAAACCATACTGTTTCTTTCGAAGCTTCAGAAGCTGCCACATATTCTGCTTCCATGGTGGAGTCCGCAATGCACTTCTTCTTTGCACTCCTCCATGATATAGCCCCACCTCCTAATGTAAACACATAGCCAGAGGTGGACTTCTTTTCGTCTCGGTCTGCCTGGAAATCCGAATCAGTATAACCCACAGGCACTACTACAATTTTTATCTTTAGTGACACCCTTTTTCTAACAGTATTGAGAAAGTGTTGTGATATTTCATATATTACAACATGTGTGAGGAAAGAGTGATTTTAAATAATTTATAAATTTTATTTTTTAATTAAAAATTAATAATAAATTTTATAACTTTATTTTCCTAATAGCAAGTTAGGAGTGTCAGCAAAAATATGTATTCATAAATGGAAGAAAATTTTACTTTACTTCTTAATTTTTACATGACATAATTTATTGTTATAATATTATATTTATTGTGACAAGTGTTAAGAAAGCATTGTATTAACAAATTATTAAGCATTATTTTTAAATTAAAAATTGATATCTACAATTTTTTGTGGTATAAGGAACGATATGAACTATCTTTCCATAATGCAAATTATTCAAATCTTTAAGTGATACCATATATTGTTAGGAAAAATCTTTAATTATTAATAAATCTTAACACAAAAATAATAAGGATTTACGTGATATTTAATATATATATTTTTACTAAAACTTAAAATCACGAAACCTTTTCTCTCAAAATTACTTCCCGCGATCCCCAACTCTCGTTCCCACCAATTCTCTTTAGAAGTTATTGTATCTGCAATTCATTCTTGCAATTAGCCTTGTAGTTGTGTTTCCGGCAGAGGAGTTTGCACCAATATTCAGGTGATCACAAATTCGCCACAAATTAACTGCGGTGAGATTTCTGAGTTCATATTAATTATTAGTAAATGTAGTGCCACTTCGTATTCAAATTCATTAATCTCTTGAAAAGAAAAAGCAGATCAACAAAGTAACAAATTAAATTATCTTGTATTATTTTGATATATGGTTACTTTAGTGTTGAAGCCTGTGGCCAAATAACTTCATTAATTCGAAAAAGGCGTAAATGGCAAATGGGGGAAATTTAATCCGAAATAATTTTAATGTATATTAATTATTAGATAAAATTTATTAGGGATGAGTGATGGTGGAGAATAAAAGTGCAAAACAGAGGTAAAATATGCTGGCAAAGGGTGAAGGGAAATTAAAGGCGGCGTAGGTGTGAGGTCCCCCCCCTATATGAAGATCAACTATTTTAGTTTTCTTTGAACTTGTGTCGAGTCTTCAATTATTTTAGTTTTCTTTTTTGTGTTGGTTGGATTTGGGTGATTTTGATCACTTTTAATAATCATTCTTAATCTGCACACCATGTATTTGTGTAATTGTTGTTTTTGGCCATTATTCTACACTGATTTTGTGTTCGATTTTTTTCGCTTCAATCTAAAATAGCAGGCCCCCAAATTTCGCACTCTCCCAAATTCTGTGTAGAAATTATTGCATCTACGACTCGTTCTTCCAATTGGAATTGTAGCTGTGTTATTGGCAGAGGAGGCTGCTTCGATTATCAGGTAACAAATTGTTCTTCGACTATTGTAGTTTTCTTTTAGTGTTGGCTGCTATACTTGTTCGTTTGGGTTGGATATGATGTATTAGTATCTCTTGTGTGGTGTTTGCTGTTGGTTGGATTTGTGTGATAGTGATCACTTTTAATATTGATTCTTATCTGCACACTATGAATTTGTTTAATTGTTGTTTTGGCCCTTGTTATTCTGCATTGATTTGGTGTTCTAATTTTATTTTATTTTTTGCTTCAATATGAAATAGCACGACTCACTTTCTGATTAGATGGAACAAACAATTTAAATTTTTCTTCTTAAACCATAATTTTTATTTTTCTTTAGATTATATGATTCCCAGTGAAAAAATTACACATGTTATTGTAGACTAATGTTCAAAGCTCCTTAGGAAATAAATGATAAATTTTTTTCTATTGTTTTGGTTGGTGTGTCAGTATTGTGTTGTTTGAATATCAAATCAGCAATACCAATTTGAAATCCATGAGTAATGAGTTCATTTTAAAATGTAAATATCTTACCAGAAGTGCATATCCAGCAATTTTTTTAGTTTTGTTTGCTTTTTTAAACAAGCACACCTGTATGGAATTGCAAATATGTCAGCACTGTGCAAAAAACTAGAGGATAATAATCTTCAACAATTACTTACAAGGGAATAGAGCTTGCCCACATTATTCTAGAGGGGAATACCAGTTAAGGCCCATTTATATCTAGATTGAAGAGCAAGACCATCTTTAAATTTGTTGCTACAGCTTTGTTTTATGCAATTAGCCTGAGCAGAAAAATAGTCAACCTACAAGGACGTAATTTACTTTGTTACTATAGAGCACAAAGATAATGACAGGCATTGGATGTCCTAGTTTGCCATTAAAATCATACAAAATTGAAGAAAATGAATAACAGCGTGGGAATAAGAAATTAAAAAAATTCACTGCTATAAATAAAAAATAAGATTCAAAATATTGAAATTAAAAAATAATTATCAATAATCTTAAATAAAAAATTATTTTTAAAATTAATAAAAACATAATTTTAGAAACATAAAAAATTAAAATAAATATAATAAACTTATGATATTTTAATTTTAAAAACAATTTTTGATAATGTTATAATAATATAATTATAATATTTCCGTAATCATAAGTTTAGGAGAGATAGTAGGTCGTTTGATGGAACTGTTGAACATGGTAGACGACCTCCTTTTTTTACTGGAGAAATGGCATTGGCTGAATTGGGTGATATTCAAATAAAATTTGGTAAAAATGTAAAAGATAATCCAGAGTTACCTCACAATTGGAAGAAAAGAAGCATATTCTTTGACTTACCATATTGGAAATATAATATTATAAGACATAACCTGGATTTCATGCACATTGAGAAAAATGTTACTGAAGCAATTTGGGGAACATTATTGGATATTAAAGAAAAGTCAAAGGACACCTATCAGTCAAGAGAATGTTTGAAAGAATTGGGGATACGTGAAGATCTTTTGGCGATTTCTAGGGGTGGAAGAAAAGCTTACTTACCTCCAGGTCCCTTTACAATGGACAAGAAGGAGAATAGTATGTTCTGCGAAGTCTTAAAGAATATTAAAGTTCCCGATGGTTATGCAAGAAACATATCTCGTCTTGTTCAGATAAAGCCTCCAAAAATCTCGAACTTGAAGAGTCATGACAATCATATCTTGATGCAACAATTGCTTCCTATAGCAATTAGGAAAACATTGCCAAAGTATGCTCGTCACCCATTGATCAGATTGTCAAGATATTTTAGAAAACTATGTGCTAAAGTGGTGGATCCTAGAGAAATTATGGAGTTGGAAAAAGAAATTGCCGTAATACTTTGTCAGTTAGAGAAATATTTGCCTCCTACATTTTTTGATTCGATGGTTCATCTTACCATTCATTTGGCTACTGAAGTTCGTTTGGGTGGTCCAGTTTTCTACCGTTGGATGTATCCGATTGAGAAGTAAAAACTAAAATATTGATACTTATTTAATATGTTTAATATTTGATTAAAAATAATAGTATTAATTATTATTTTAGGTATTTGGGTGAACTTAAATCCTATGTACGGAATAGGAATAAGCCTGAAGGTTCCATAGCCCAAGGATATGTTGCACAAGAATGTTTAAACTTTTGCAGTCATTATCTAGCTGATTATGTTGAAACAAAGTTCAATCGAACAAGTAGAAATGAAGTTTCTGTACAATCACATATATCACCTTATCTGGATGTTTCCAACGAAATAGGTTGTGGTCTTGGCAATGGAAAACCAATAGTTTTAGAGCAACAAACATTGCAAAAAGCTCATCAATATGTGTTGTTCAATTGTGATCAAGTAGCACCCTATAGAGAGTAAGATTTTATTTTAACTATATCTTTTAATTAATTTCTAAATTTCTTTGACTTTGTTTATGTATAGAATAATATTTTTCTATGTCTTAATAGGAAACACCTTGAATTAGTTCAATATAGCCACCCTCGGGACTCCCAACATTTCATTGAGCGCCAACATAGTAATCAATTTTCCTCTTGATTTGCAAAATATGTAAGTATAAAGTTTAATATGGTTGAAGTATATATATATATTAGAGTAATGAACGTGAAAGTGGTTGTCTTGTAGGTACAAAGTTCACAGTCAAGCCATAACGATCCCACTATTGAGGAGTTAAAATGGCTTTCTAAGGGTCCTCATGTCATTGGTGTAAAATTTGATAAGTACATTGTTAATGGTTTTAGATTTCACACCAAAGATGTTGAGCTTACTAGAAAAACTCAAAATAGAGGAGTGGTAGTAAATGCAACAACTTCTAGTTTTTCTAGTATAATGGATCAAAATCCTATCACTAAAGATCTAGTGTACTATGGTGTGTTAAAGAATATTATACAGTTAGCTTATGGGAGCTTTAAGGTGGAGTTATTTGAGTGTGATTGGGTATCTAATGGAAGAAGGTTGAAAGAAGATGTTGATGGATTTACGATGGTTAATTTTTCAAATGTACTACCTCACTTTGAACTATTTATTCTTGCATCCCAAGCAGTACAAGTGTTTTATGTCGATGATCCGAGTGAAAGTGGGTGGAAAGTGGTTGTCCATACAAGTGCGAGAGCTGGTTATAACATGGAATTACTTCCTGAGGTTGAGATGTATCTACAAAGTGATCTTGCTAATCCAGAAATTGACATTGAAACGGAAACTGTAGGATGGGTTCGCAATGATGCAGATGGAATAGAAGTTGATGTGCCATAATCCATTTGGCTACTTATTTTGTATTTATTTATTTTTATTTTGATGCATATGTCTTTTTTAGCAGAATTAATTTATATTCAATTAATTCGTCTTAGTTACTGAATGTTTTTTTTTTAACTCTGGTTAAATTCAAGATTTTTTTTAATCTTTTATAATATCTTAGAATCAAGTTGATTAGACAAAGTATATTATTATTTATTATTTGCTGATGTATTTGTTATCTTATAAACATTACTTATACAGAGATGCCCCGTAAGAAAATGAAACGTAATCATGATGTGGAAAAAGATTCTATTCGTCATACTTCTACTCTTGAAAGGGAATTGCATAGACATACTTTACTTGGGCCTCAGACTACCAGCAATAATTCAGGTTTGTATTTGAATATGCATTCATTTTCTAGTGAATGTCTAATGTCTTTAGAATACACATTCATCTTCTAGCTCATTATTAATTGTCATAATTTGAAATATTTGTTTTTTTGGCAAATTACTTATTGCAATCAGGATCTCAGTTGCCTAATGAACGTGGATTTCAACTAACGGGTGATCAGATTAGTGAGCTCATTGGTGGTACCGTGTCAACAAGGACTAATAGAATTTCTAACAAAAGTTCCTCAAATTCCTTGATCGGTTATCTGCAATGGAGCGCCAAGCAACTGAGCTTAATGTATCTCAAATTAGAAGCAAGGAGCCTATAGTTGTGCAATGTACGAGGCAAGAATCAATTCACCAGACACCAGTTCTACAGTCAACCGATCTCAGTGCAGGTAAATCATTTCTTGTTACAAGTTATTAATATTTGATTTTTATCTTTCTTACATAGAATGATAATAATGAATAACTATAAAATTATGTATTCTTACTATATGAATAGGTTCAAGTGGAGAGGCAGGACATTCAAAAAAAAAAAAAGGTCGTGGCCCTACATATATGTCCAAAATTTGGGGTAGACCTAACTGTCTTCCAAAAATCCAATTGACAATAGATAATGATGGTAATATTATAAGTGGAAAAAGCCAATTTACTGAGTTCTTAGGGAGTTTGGCAAGAAATGGGACGTATTGTCCTCTTGTGAAAGAAGCATGGAATAAAGTTGAAAGCCAGTATGAGGAGGGTATATTGAAAGTCATTAATGTAAGTTTTATATATTTACTTTAAAATATTCAATATCAGTCATATTATATTGCTTGTGTAATTCTTAAGTATACATTGAATTGATTGTAGGAAAGATTTGACTTGCCTGCTGAACTAGTAAGATAGACCTTGCAATCTATTGGGAAAAAATGGAGGACTTGGAAGGCAGAATTGAAAGCAACATATTACAATATGTCTTTACCAGTAAGTGAAGCAAAAAACAACAAGGACGAAAGAGTTAAAGAAGATCAATGGAATGCCCTTTGGACTTATTGGGGAAGTGATGAAGCAAAGGTAATATTAAATTATAGATTTATTTCTGTAAAATTATTGTTAAGTTATTTATCAAATATATTTTGTGTCAGGAAATAAGCATACATTGTCAAACGGCTAGAAAAAGCAAAAAGATGAATCACAGTACTGGAAAGACACCATTTGCCGCTATTCGACATAAATTGGTGAGGCGTTTTTGTCTATATAAGTTGTTATAATTAAAGTTATTCAAGTTATACGTTTCACTAATATTACAATCCTAATTTTCTTTAGTTGAAAGATAATGGACGTGCTCCAACTAGAGTGATGACATTCCACTGGTAGAAAGTCCAAGAAATATCATAGAAAGCCACAACAATATTGTTTCAACCAGCAAAGCTAAAAGCACAAATGAATTTCGGGTAATTTTTCTTTATATATATATTGCTAACTTGCGTGCAATTTAATTTTTTTATTTTTTGTTCATTTTTTATTTTATTATTTTTATTAGAATTTATATGGATCTAGAATGACTACTTTATCCATCCCTAAAAAATGCATAATAAATTGAAGTAGAAAGTGAGAAAAGCAAATCCAAAGGTAGCACTATATAAAATCTTGCTGGATTGCACCTTCAATATTATTTCATAATAATGAACTCTTTCCATAGTTCAGACATTAGCCATCGAACTTGACTTGTTGTTTTCAGACACTCTCCACCTCCTAAAATTACTTAATACACCCATATATTCTTATCAAGAAGCCATCTTTGACAGTGTGTTGTAGAATGTTCAATATTGTCTGACCATACGATTCCACTGCTGATTGTTTCAATACTTACCATCATTAAAAATCTTGAAGTTTCAATCATATATTATCAAACTATTGGATGTTGATTAATTTAGGACCCTCAATTCATTGTGATTATATAACATCTATTGATGCACTAAATATTTTTACATTAACACAGCAGCTCCATATAATTTGTAGTCATATTGTGAGTTTACTGAATATTTTACATCAACACAGCTGCTCCATATAATTTGTAGTCATATTGTGAGTTAAACATGTATGTTTAGTTTCTTTATCTTTGGAACTTTGACTTATATATTAGTTGTATATATAGTTTTTTCAGTACGAAGTTTAATTGTGGTGTTGAATGTGATTAACTATGTATTACAATTAGTTGATCGGTTCCTGGTTTTTATTATGTTAATTGTGGTGTTGAATGTGATTATGTTAATTGTGGTGTTGAATGTGATTAACTAGGTATTACAAGTAGTGCAACTCTTTTCCATGGACCCATCTGTCTATAGTGAATGGATCAAATAGATGATTTATTGGATGATTTTGTTGGCCAATGCTAACTCTGACTTGTCCTTTTGCTAATGTTTATTTGCTTGTTGATGTGTTTAGCCTTTGACTTGTCTTTGTGGACTCATTTTTTTTGGTTTCGTAGCTTTGGTCCTTTTTTTGTCTTATTTTCTCTTTCAAATATAGTTAATATTTATTTTTTGATTCTAAATGATTTATATAAACTAAATAAATGTTTATTAGGTGGGGCGTGAAGTTCTCTTGAAGAGTTTTCTTGATGCAAATAAGAATGTGGCAAGAGGATATATTCGGAGTATGGATCCATTAGATGTTGTTCATGGGTGTCCATTGGGACAAAATTGGTTTGACGTGGAAGTGAAAGCAGCAATTGATGGCAATGAGGATTTGATTCGACCATACTACCCGTTAGAAACAATTCAAAGTGCACTTGGTGCAAATATTGCTTGGCCTAAACATTTGGTATGAAACTCTCTTTATAGTTTTATTTTCTTTAGAACAAGCTATTGTTGAAATCATTTCATTTATTAATTACTGATATATTTTATTTTATTTTTTTTAACAGATTTCAATCTACATTGAGGATTGATGGATGCAATTCACATTCAAGCAGCTTCAAATGCAGTTTAATTAGTTTGTTTAGTAGTAATTTTGGTAGTATCCATTTGAAATGTTGAGTGACAACTTTTTTTTCTTAGTATTAGATATTAATTAGTCATGATGGTGGCTACTCTTTGAACAATTCATTTGAATCTTAAAGTTATTTGAATATTTTATTAGAAGTATTTGCATTCATTTTATTTTTGTATATTATTTGATATTCATTCGGAAAATTATTGTTTTTTATTTTGTTGGAATTCAATTTAACTGTAATAAGAATATGAAAACTATTTTTAATGAGCAAGATATTTATGTGATAGAATATGGTGTGAGCAAAATTTATTTATCGTGACATGGAAATAAACATGCTTAACACATCATTTGGTGTTAGCTCAAATAATTGTACTCACAATTTATTCTGTCACCAAAATATTTTTAAGCACACTAAATATTGTTATGTTAGATACATTTCCTGACACCTGAATATGTGATGTAAATATTATTTACCCACAATATAGATTATTATTTTAAATTTATTTCGTGACAGGTAAATCTGTGAAGTAATTATTATTTATCCACAATAAAAATTGTTGTTTTAAATTCATTTAATGACACGTGCATCTGTGAAGTAAGTATTATTTACCACCAATAAAAATAGTTATTTAATATTCATTTCGTGGCACATAAATCTATGAAGATAAAAAGCTTATGCCTACAGTAAATATTGTTATATTAGATCCATTTACCCAACACGAAATCTTGACACCATTTACTGTTATTATATGATCATACACCTATCAAAACACTACTTGGGACAACAGGATAAAATGTGTCAGGATAGTATCATGTGTCATAATAACTTTCATTTAATAACACGGAAGCCTGTCGGGAAAAGCGTATTTTGTAGTAGTGAGGGCACAAATCCTCACACTGATAGACGAGACAATAGTCTCTAGTCCTATTCAGGTATTTGAGTATGTGCTTTACCACGGTCCAATGCGCCTGTCCAGGGTTAGACTGGTATCTTGCTACCATGCCTATAGCAAAGCAGTTACCTGGCCTCGTACATAGCATTGCATACATGAGGCTCCCCATGGCCGATGCATACGACACGTTCCTCATTTCATCTTTCTCCATTTGTGTCACCGGACACTGATCCTTGGAAAGATATATGCCATGTCTGAAGGGTAACTGACCTTTCTTGGCAGTTTGCATGCTGAAACGGGCAATCACAGTATCCACATAAGATCCTTGAGATAAGGTCAGCATCCTCTTATTTCGCTCCCGTAATACTTTTACCCCTAGGATGTATCCTGCCTCCCCAAGGTCCTTCATATGAAACTGCTCGGATAACCACCCCTTTATGCCCGACAATACTTCCATATTGTCGCCAAATAGGAGAATATCATCTACATAAAGTGCAAGGAACACCACACTTCCGCTGACACATAGACGGTGCACGCAAATCTCGTTTGAGAATTGTGAAAATCCATAAGATTTTATCACTTCATCAAAAAGTAGATTCCATGACCGTGAAGCTTGTTTAAGTCCATACAGCGACTTCCTTAGCTTCCAGACCAAATGTTCTTCGCCTTTCTTCACATAACCTTCTGGCTGTTGCATATAGATGTCCCTAACTTCTTCAAGGTACCCGTTTAGAAATGCAGTTTTGACATCCATCTGCCAGATTTCTAGGTCCTTATGTGTTGCTTTGGCTAGAAGTATACGAATGGACTTAAGCATGGCTACCGGTGAGAAGGTCTCGTCATCGTCTACACCTTCTTTCTGACTATAACCCTTCGCCACCAGCCATGCTTTGAAAGCTGTAATTTCACCATTCGCTCCTTTCATTCTTTTGTATACCCATTTGCACCCTATGGCTCGACCGCCATCTGGCAAATCAGTTTTCTGGTATACATCCATAGCCATAATAAATTCTATTTCAGAATCCATGACGATGAGCCATTTTTCTACATCTTTATCAGATACCGCCTCGTCATATGTCCAGGGATCGGTATCATCCAGTCTGTTTTCCGGGATCAAGTCAGAAGACTCTCCCAAGAACATATACCTTTCAAGTTGGTGGATAACCATCCCACTGCGACGAGGCATCTAAATTGTGTCAGTAGTTTGCACAGTACGCGTTGGTCCCACACCTTGCATTAGTGGCAGTGTTGGTATAGCCTCACCTGTTGTAATTGGATTTACCATTACACTGGGCTTTCTTGATGGAATTGCTTCCTTATCCTCAAGCTCGTGGAGGACAATTTCACTCTTGGATCTGTGGTTTCTTACATATTCGTCCTCCAAGAATCTCGCGTTGGTACTGACAACGACCCTCTGATTCTCAGGATGATAGAAATAATCACCTTTCGTTTGCCTGGGATATCCTACAAACAGCATCAGCTTACACCTACTTTCAAATTTATCATGTTCCTTTGTCAACACATATGCTGGACAACCCCAAACCCTCACTCTATTCAATCCTTGCTTTCGCCCATACCAGAGTTCCAGAGGTGTTTTAGGAACTGATTTAGAAGGTACCAGGTTAAGCAAGTAGGCCGCTGTCTCCAAGGCATACCCCCAAAACGAAATAGGCAAGCTTGCATAACTCATCATCGACCTGACCATTTACAAGAGAGAGTTCTATTTCTTCTTTCCGCTACACCATTTTGTTGAGGGGTTCCTGGTGCACTCCACTGGGATGTAATCTCGTTATCTGACAAGTACTGCAAGAACTCGTTACTGAGGTATTCACCACCATGATCTGATCGTAGTGTCTTGATAGTCTCTCCTAGCTTCTTTTCTAACTCAGTCCTAAACTCTTTGAATTTCTCAAAGCATTCAGACTTATGGCGAAGCAAATAGACATATCCGAATCTTGAGTAATCATCAATGAATGTGGCTAAGTACTCATAACCTCCACGAGCTTGCGTGGACATTGGTCCACATAAGTCAGAGTGGATCAATTCCAACACATTCTCTGCTCGAGACTGACTTGCCTTAAAAGGCGCGGTCGTCATCTTTCCCTCTATACAGGACTTACATATTTGATGTGGTACCACTTGAAAAGAATCTAAGAGCCATCGCATGCTAATCTTTTAATCATCTTTAGATTGATGTGACCTAGTCTCAAGTGCCAGAGACATGTTTGATCCTCATCGGAAGAAAACTTTCTCTTTAAATGATTATTATTATTGGATGAGTTTGCAACATTCACGGAAGATTTATGCATACAATCAATGATATAGAGAGAGTCAATCATTTTGCCATGACAGATAACACTGTTATTACCAATGATAGAAACTCCTCTATCAAAAATAACTGAATATCCATCACAAAATAACTTGGAAACTGAAATTAAGTTCCGCCAGATAACCGGCACATAAAAAACATCTCTCAAAATCAAAACATTGTTTTCAAAGTATAAAGTAAAATCTCCAATGGCTACTGCTGAGACTCGCTCTCCGCTGCCCATTGAGATGGTAATCTCGTCACGCTTCAGCTGCCTTGTCGGCCTGAATCCCTGCAAAGTATAACAAACATGATCAGTAGCTCCAGTATCCACTACCCAAGAATGGGTAGAAACCGATGCTAAACATGTTTCCGTTATAAATGCACATGACGTACCTTGTCTACCCGTGCCAAGCACTAGACAATCTACTTCACTTCGCTTGCGTTTGCATGGCCTGATGACATCTTCTGCTAAATCAGCTTCATCTAACCTTTTAAGCATTTCCTTTGCTTCAACAACTGTCTTGTCAAAAGCTGACAAAGTTGGAGCAAATTCCATTGCCCTAAGGTCAGATTCCTCTCGCATCAGGGCTAAGAGAAACTCAGGAAGAGTAAACTCGCGCCTGGTACCGAGGGACTTGATGAAATCATCATAAGAATCAGACAGAGAGTGCAGGACAATGTTTATTTCTGCCCGTTTACTGACTTGTCCATCTCTCTTTCTGTACTTTCTCATAATTCTCATCACCCTGACAAAGTGTAGAAGCAACGAACTCCCATCAGTCAGGTCCTCTACAAGATTATAACTGACAGTTCGTCTCACCTTCCCATAAACTTTCACAAGGTCCCTCCATATCTTAACAGCAGTTCAGAACTTCTTGTACTTGAGCTTTAATTCTCTAGACAGACTCTTCATGATGAGTCTGCAGGCAAACTCATCAGAAGCTACCCATCTATCATAGAACACTCGCTCATAACCAGTATAGTTCCAATACTTGGGAGTTAGAGGGTCCATGTAAAGTATATGGGCATGTTTTGCAGTGCTGAGCCACACATGTGGACGTTTACAACAAAACACTTAACCAGACTGTATCTTTCAATTCCAGTCCTTTAATTCCAATCCATGCCCGGGTTCCTTAGACAAATGGAATTAATAATTGGAGACTAACTTAAGACCATATTATCCTACTGAGCAGGGACATCACAAATGAGTTATACTCTGGATAATATCTAAGCTAACTTACCACCAAAGTCAACCCTCCCATATAAGGATCTATTAGAACACACCCGATCCCTATAATAAGGCTGTCTCATTTAATTCAATCCCTAGAGAACTTATGAAAATTCAATACGCAAGCTACACCTGTAGACGTTTACGCATGAACTCCCACTTCTCACATGAAATAAATGTTTGTTTTAAGAAATCCTATCTATTAGAACTTATGAATAATAAATTAAGTAAGCTACACATGTAGACGTTTACCTAATAAATTACCCACTTCCAATAAAGGATCGCTTTGTAGAGGTCTTACTAAATTATGAGCTTAGTAATTTTTAGTTCATAAGGTTCAATTGCACAGATTATTTTATGTAGCCATAATTATAACTTTGCTAAAATTCTATCATGCATAGCATGAACCCCGAATTTATAGTTATAATTAATTAAACAAAATAAATCACATAGCATGCTTTAAAGCTGTAAATAAAAGCAGTAAACGTGATCCTATTATGTACAACATGCTTATATGCTGCGCAATTAAATTAAGCACATATATCATGCGAAGACAGATAATAAAACAAATAAAAAAAATGTCCTCGTGGCCCCATGATACAAAATAAAATTAATTCTAACTATTACAAGTTGAAATTAATTAAAAAGATCTTCGACTGGGATCCCCCTACTTGGACTGTGATCTGAATTTATTTTCTGAACCTGGGCCTCCAAGATTTGATCCATCAGAAAATTGGACAACTGGGCCAGTTAACCAGATCGCAGACCTAGGCACACATTGCAAGCCCAATAGCCTGTGAGAACATAGCCGAATGAGCCACCACCAGTGAACAACCGCTGCCAGCGACTCGCCGCCGCCGTGAGGGCTCCCGGCATGCGCAATAGCCATGCATGTACGTGCATGATTGCAGCACGCAATGCCGCCTCTTCCGGCCATTGCCCATTTAGCATCTTGCTGCCCCGGCTTGCCCTAACCGTCTCCCGAACCGCAGTTCACCTTTCTTCTCCACCGTCGGCCTCCGTGACTCACCGAAATTGCGCAAGAACGGAATTGGAAGCTCGCACGAACCACGCAAAAAACCCTAGGGTTTTTCCGCACCCAGCTCACGCGCCCAGCCTGTCGCCGCCCCAACCCGCGTCGCCGGTCCCGAGCCACCATCGCACCACCACCTGCTCCACCGACGTCGACCGAGGGGGCCCGTGTCTGCCACCAGCGAGCGCGCGCAAGGCCACGCGGGTGCTGCTAGCGTGCGCACGAGCCCTAGGGCTTGCCTCGTCGCGTTTGCCCCCATCGTGCTCAGGCCCACGCGCCGCTATCCTGGCCGGCGCCTTCGCGTCATCAACCTCGCCCGGAGCCGCCGCACCCCGGCCCTAGCCGGCCATGGGCCGCGCCGCCCTCGATTGCGTGCGTGCGCGGCTGTGCTGCCGCCCTGCACTTGTACCACCGTGCCGTCACTGTGCCTAACCACCGTGCATGGCTGTGCTGCCGTGCCGGCGCTGTCATGCGTTATGCGGCCCATTATTCTTCGTAATCTAAAGTTCTTCGTGTTCTTCGCGTTCTTCGTTCTTCGTTTTACAGATTTAATTTTTGAAATAAAAGATTACATAGAATAATCCTAATTACAATCTAAAAATCTAAATCTAACCACAGATTTATCTCGTGGGTGAAAAATGAATCCATATAAAAGGGCGGATTAACCCGAGAACCATGAGGACGAAAATCATACAATCCAAAACCCATGCATACATTCAATAATAATTATCATGCAATTCTTAGGCAATATTATTTTTCCGATAGAGCCAATTAATTCAACGTGGCTCTGATACCAATTGAAAGGATTCGTGAACTGAATCACGAAGTCCGTTTGCCAGGGATCGTTAATTGGAATACCAAAATAAATTGCTATGCCTATGATTAATCCTAGCGTGTTCCTATTGAATATGCATAAGGGGGTTTATGCGGAATACCTGGATTGCGAACCCTGAAGAACACGTGCGCCGAGATTCCTCTTGATCCTTCCCACGCACAAAGATTTAATCCTCCTGATCTGTATCCCAACTCAATCTGAATATCTGGTGAAGATTCCCTTCAAATTCCTTGCCCGGTTGAGAAGCAGAATTTCCTCCTCGTTTCTCAGATCTAGTCGATCACCACAGCTCCCAAAACCTGGTTTGCTGTGTGCAACTTATGATCTTGTGGTGTGTTGAGATCTGAGGAACTGAGGCCTATTTATAGGAAAATACTGGACTTCTATTGGGCTTGAGTTTCATAGGCCAGACCAGGGACCAGAATGCAAATAGCAAATAAGGCCTATCGATTAATTAATTCCCATATTCAACCCAGAATATAATTAATTAATTAATATTGATTCATTCCACCAGAGTCAATATTGTCCTACCTATTTGCTACCCGTTTCGAGGTATGGGTTGCATGGGCTCGGTATATCCCCACATTTAAGGTTACAGACATTCGTTAATTATTTTAAGCTCTGACAAGATATTTAATTAATTAACATCTTATATTCCTGAATCAATCCACTCAAACTTTTTCACTTATGCTTGAACTTAATCAGCCTGCAGGACTTAGCATAACGAACCTTTTGAGCTGTTCAGGGAATGTCACCATCCTATACTGGATGTGGTTACCTAGTTCCAGTACCAGACAGTCATACACAAACTACTATTACCCAAGATACAGATATACAAGCTCAACTAGAGCCTTTCACTGCAACTCAAAGTAATACACAATCCGCATATAGTTCTGTACCTTCATATAGGCTTAGGATCTCATCTAGCCATAGAGATCTAGATTCTTTTAATGTCAGATAAAAGAATCGATCTCGACTTAGGTCCTTATCAATGTGTGCCCCACACCAGCATACCAAGCCATCCAAGATAAGATGTTTGTTACTGCGTATGCTGCAGCCTACACCGACAGTTTATCATGGAACTTTCGCAGCTGTGATAACCATTTATATCTCGCTAGGTCAAACGATCCATACGATCTTCCGTGATCTTGTACACACTGTATGATCTCCCTATCGATGAGATAAGAGGATAATTGCGTTTGCGACACACGTTTGTTAATTCAGACAGGAGATGAACATACAATATTTATAATTCCCAGTATATTAACCAATCGACCTTGTACATAATATACCAATCATAATTCCCAGTATATTTTGTCCATAACAACACATATGAACCTAAGTATATAGAAGGTAGATGACATCATCCGTGTTTTCACAAACGGGTACCTTAATAAAAGGTGATGACATCTATATGTAACAACCAGATAAGTTATGTGCAGTAAGATGAGCAACATCTTGTCTAGAAGCCAAGGAAGTTCAAGTATCAACTTAAGGGAGCTTCAAGGTCATGAAATAGACGTTTCGATATTGCTTATTAAGAATGAGAGTTTCATGTACTAGTTATGTGTCAGCGGAAGCGTGGTTTTTCCTTTCATATAATGTAGATAGTATTTTCACATTCGGAAACGGTGTGGAGATATTCTCAGGCATAAAGAGATGGTTATCCGGACAAATTCAAAAGTAGGACATATGAGATATTGGAATATCTTTAGGATTAAAGTCTTGTGTTATCACAAGAAAAGGATGTCCAGGTATCTTAAGTCGCTTAAATTGATTCTGTGGAAACTTGTTTCATGCCAAGAAAGGATTGTTGTCTTTCTATATGGTGATGAACGAAGTCAGATATCTGTAATGTTGTAGGCATGGTAAACAGATATCAGTTCAACTCTGGACAAGCATACGGGTTTATAAATGTGCTGTTGGGAAATTATTCCTAAAATCTCTCTTAGAATTTGTTTGTAAAATGTTTTGTTGGATCAAACCTTAGTAGTTGGTCGATCATTTGGCTGAACTAGATAGTCTAGCATACTCTGTAAAGTCCTGTATAGGTTTTATATTGAGTTGTAATAGACTAGTGTGCTAGAGGAATTCCTAGCAGTCACGGATAAGATGATGTTTGCTAAAAGACATTGAACAGCAGAATGCTAAGATATTAGCATTCATCAACAACCAGCAAACTGCTAGAGAAGCGAGCAAACAAAGGATAAAAGAGTTATGTATCAACAAGAGTCTTCAGCTACTAAACAAAGGATCCTAGCAGAGCAATATACAGGATGTTGAAGTCTCACTGCCGTTCTGACAAAAAGCTCACACAAAGGACGAGACTTTCCCGAAGTAGTTAGGAAAGTACAAGTCAAAGACAAAAGCGACTGTCACAGACCAAACACTCTCGGATCAAGGAGCCGTTGAGTCTAACGGATATGGAGATTCAAAGTTTGAATCTCAATCTATAAAAGGCAGGTCCGAAAGTGGAGAAAACTACTGCTTCTTCACTACCGACATTCGCAAACTACACAAGTGTGAGATTCCTTTGACAAAGCGAACAAGTGAAAAGTATTCAGTTGAGAGCTCGTGATAAAAAGTGCATTCAAAGTCCTCAACAACCGATAGTGTCTTTTCATTGAATATCTGACACTTATCCTTGAAGATTCTTGAACTTCTGTTAAGAATCTTCAATCATTGGGATAACTTCCTTCATAGGAAGATCCAACAGTCACTCTTGAAAAGGATTGACTCTGACGGGCTTTAGCCGCATATTTATTGAGTTCAGGGGCAAACTAAAAAAGCCTCAACAGCGAAGGACAAGTTTTACGAAGGTGTGCCCTTGACTTGGCCGGAGCTGTGATCGGAGAAGTGCAAAGTGACAGAGGATAGCTATGCCGTGGCCGGTTCGAAAGTTCGCCGCCTACCGCAAGTGTTGGCGAATCCTTGTACTGTTGTATACTTTTCTAGTGAAATACTTAGCATACTAGCTAAGGAGTGGACGTAGATCTATTTAGATCGAACCACTATAAAATCCTGAGTTCATTTACTGTTTAAAGTTGATTTGAAACCTAGCAACAAAGTTGCTAGCGTATATCTGAAAACTGACTTAAATCATAACTTGAGCTAAGAAACATATTATAAACAACTATAAGTGTAAATGACGTATATTTATTCCGCTGCATTTCTTGTTAAGTTGTAATCACGACGACTCTGATATTTAAGGACCAACATGTGCCCCGTGGGTTGAATGGCATCGGATATCCAGGAGAATCATAAGGAAGGAAATCTACCTCTAACAATGTGTTGGCCTTAGAGGAGAAGTTATAGGAATCTAACACATAAGTGTGTTGTAAATTTTGGTATGAAGGCTGAGTGTGTGACAGCTTTATTAGCTTCGCAAGAAACAGTATAACTCCGGTGTTGTCCTCGAGAGGTGTGTATTCCGATTTTGCCTAATAGAATCACAAGGTACTGTGATCATGCTGGTACAATGACAAACTCAAGGGAACCCAAGACTCACAAGGCGGTGAAACACATAGAATATGTAGTACAAAATCATACGAGAAATCGTGATAAGAGGCGATGTGTATAAAGTGGGAGCGATGGACATAAAGGTCAAGCAGATTTATTTACACGGTGTCTGCTTCAGAAGACTTATGAGGGTCACGCTCATAGTCTTAATATGAAAGTAGAATCGATCACTAGTTGATAAACGTGTAAGTAAGCTATGTCTGATACAGACACACTTAATACTTTGATAAAGCAATGGTATTATGCTTTGAGTATAAGTGGGAGATTGTTGGGATTGTATAATAAAAGCATTTATGATTAAGTGTGTTCGTTTGATGCACTGGTCTTCATAAATGTGATACATCAACATAGTCGCTATCTGATATAACAAAAATACGAAACGAACTATAATATCCTATTATCCCGCCTATAGGGATGATCATGTGGTGTGTAGGAGATCACAAAGGATCATATGAATCATTTGACCTATCGAGATATAAACAGTATCACGGTTGAGACAGTCCCTGGATAGGCTGTTGGTTTAGGCTGCAACATATCAGCTTATAAGTGAGCTTATCCTGGCTACTGGATGTGTCGGTACATCTTTATGTATTGATGGGATCAACAGTGAGATGTGCCATTCTAATTGACATATGAATGAACCAGATCTCTAGATATTTGTTATGATTTTAAACCTAATGGAAGGCTAAGGGGCATACATAAGTTGACCACAGTTTGACTTGCTAGGGTGGCGAGTCTTTCATGTACTCTTATACCTGCATCTTGGGTGTGACGGTTTGTGTGTGGCTTGCTTAGGCCGGACATGTAGGTAATGATATCAACTTTAGGATGGAGACATTCCCTGAGGAGCTCACAAGGTTCATTATGCTAAACCCTACAGGTTGAATTATTTAATTCAGGCATAAGTGGAAAAAAGTGAGTGGTACTACTCAGGAAATAAGAGATTAATTAATTATGGGTAATTGTAATAAGCCAAATAAATTAATGAATGCCCGGAACCATAAATGTGGATCATTCAAGTTTAATGCAACCCGTTCCAAATTACGTGGTAATAAAGGGGTGAGTCAGCATTGTTACCGTGGTAAATGTTAAAACAATGTTTTATTAATTAATTATGTTCTAGGTTGGACATGGAATTAAGAGGGCCCACTTTATTATTTGTATTTGGTCCCTAGTCTGGCTCATATGATGCTCAGAGCCCCATTAGGGTTAGGGTTTTGCAATCCCTAGCTCTATAAACGCCCCCTCTCTATCAAATCTACACATACAATACACACAACTATGTGAGAAGAGAGAGAGGGGCAACGACTGTTTCATTGGGAGGAAGTGATCGATTCAACTCGGTAGCATATCCTCATCAAATTTCCGAGGAGCAAAGAAACAGATCAAAAGATCAGATCTGTTGGAACAAAATAGCTTGGATCGATCCCATATCCATATCTACTCCTTCGTCGTTGTTTCCGATCTAGATCTGTAGATCAGTCGTTGGAGTTCAGGTATTTCCTAGATCCATCCTTTTGTAATTTAAATATTAGGAGCATGCATAGGGTTTATTCAATCTGATTTGTTTTGATACCCTAAGAACGATCCAAATGGCTAAAGAAATAAATGACAACTCAAGTTGTCTATTGTAGACTTAAATCCTACAATTGAGCCCCTGAATACCAGCACCTATCAGAGATATCTCCAGCACTATGTTCATACCATGGTAGGACGGAGTATTGGGGAGCAAATGATACCAATGATACCATCCAACTTGATAACTTCGAGACCTTCTCCACTAGAATTTTTGATGCGATCAAAGAGGGGGAAGAGAAGAGGTTAGCTGAAGAAGAAGAAGAAAGAAGAATGGAGCAAGAACAAAGGATTCGTCGACTGGAAGCGAGAAGACTACAGGAAGAAGAGCTAAGGAGACAACGTGAAGAGGAAGAGAGAGAAGAACAGAGAAGAATTGAAGAGAAGGAAAGAATCAGAAGACAAGAACGAGAAGCTCTCGTGGACAACTTCATGAAGAAGACAACAAAAACTCTCAGCAAGATGAAGAAGCCCACTGCTAGTTCCTCAAGTGCCAAAAATGGTGCTGATTCAGACTCCTCAACGACAAAGAAGTAATATCTCTCTAAACCCTACATCTCCTAGTTGTTTGTTTGAACAATCTTTTGATTTCAATTTGGGTTATGTGACTGAAAAAATATATGATTATCAATAAAAACTAACCCAAGTTGAAGACAACATCTCATTGTCCAATGATGATCTAAATGAATAAGCTGAAATTACACACTTGGTGTAATCAGCAAACTGCGTGGAATGTGATGTGTGTGAAATGTTCCTGTGATTACTTGATAATGTTATGCGTAAATATGCTTTGTACTTACCTGGTAATATGACCTTGAAGCTATTTACCTGATTGACATGTTTATCGAGTAATACCCTTGATATGTTAAAGGGGAATGTTTAGGAACAATACTGAGTCTACGGGAGTTGAGATACTGAGAATAGAATTGATAGGAAACATTTATGTAATCTCAGTAATCAGCTTTCCCATGATCAGCTAAGAATTAAAGATTAAGATAGTGGTTTTGATCGCACCAAATAGGGGGAAATTGTTAGGAATATTGTTAGACCCCTCCATTGTAAACCAGTTCATAATCATTGTGTGATATGTTTTGGTGGATCATAGCTATAACAACAAAGTATCGAGTCAATTGTAAAAGGTCATGTATAAGAATTCATACTCGAGTTGTAATATATTAAGAAATAGAAAGAGTCAGGTTTATTGAAGGAGTCAACAAACTTACTTAATTGCTGAAGATTGCTGAAGATCGGAAAGGCCAGAGATGCGAAAGAAGCGACAAAAATGTTGAAGAAGGAATTCCAGCAAACTACGGAGACATCCGAGGCACATCAGTAGCCAGCATACGACAATCAGCAATCAAGAGAAAGATTACAAAGCCAAATATCAAACGGATTACAAATTATGAGAAGAACCAACCAACCAAGAAGATGGAATAATCATCATGAAGAAAAAGAGGGTTCAGACCTACAAAGGATCCATTCTGACAAGAGACGGCTAAAGATAAGAGCTACGCCAATCAGAGACAATGAGACTTGAAGAGTCTCTATCCGACGCAGAAAAAGGAAACATGCAGATAGGCGAGCATTCCCTTTGAGTCTAACGGATAAGATTCAAACGACCGTTTGAATCTTCACCTATAAATGCGTGTCATCCTTAATTGAATCAAAGGTTCGCAACTTCGTACATACTAGAGACATCAAAAGAGATCAAATACAGTCTCTCTAACATGCGAACACAACAGAGCCAAGTTCTTAATTGAAGCTTCTTTTAAGCTTTCATAACAGAAGCTTGAAGACCTGGGAAGTTTATATTCATAAAGGTATATTGGGATTCCTTCTACTCTAGAAAGAATTTAGCAGTCACTATTGCAGAGTAAGAGTGATTCGTACGGGCAACGCCAACACAAGGATAGGTTCCGCGAAGAACTATAAAACTCCCAGCAGTCAACGTCCAAGGAGAAGGGAGGTTTGTCCTCACTCTAAGGGGCGACACCGATCGAAGATTGGAGATCGAGGTGCTTGAAGGTGCGAGCTGACTAGACGGAGGAGCTGCTCATCGTTAGAGATCAGGCCTGACCTTGTACTCATTCTTCTAGTGAAATTTTCAATCATAGGACTGGAGAGTGGATGTAGAACAATTGTTCGAACCACTATGAAAACCCTTGTGTCGTCTACTGCTTTATTCCTCTATCTGTTTATCGTTAGATCATTTGAAACTCAACACACCAAATATTGTAGTATAAATTGTAATCAATCAAACGAATACTCGAGCTAAAATGTTTGGATAAACACTTGCTAAGTCGTGACCTTAGCAAGATACGTGCAAGATAAATTAAATACTTCTAGTGCATCTAACATAACTCTGACCGGGGACCAACATACTGCATCTTTCAATTCTTAATTCCAATCCATATCAGTTTTCTTAGACAAATAGAATTAATAATTGGATAATAACTAAGACCATGCTATCTTGCTAAGGAGGGATATCGCAAATGAGTTATATTTTGGATTACCTCTAAACTTGCAAACCACAAAACCAACCTTCCAATATCAAAATTGATTTATTATGCACACCAGGTCCATGATGCATGATCTTTTATAATAAGGATGTCTCATTTAATTCAATCCTAGAGAACCTATGAATGATGAAATACATAAGCTACACATGTAGGCATTTATGCATTAGATTATCCACTTTTAATAAGTGATCGCTTTGTGGAGGTCTTTATAATTAAAACAACTTAGTAATTTTAGTCCTAAAGTTAAATAAAAAAAAATTATTTCATGTTGCTATAAATTATGGAATTGCTAAAATTCTATCGTGCCGCGCAAGAACACCAAATTTATAGTCATACTTTCATTCTTCGTTCTCATTTTAAGGTTTCCTTGCTTGAAAGACATCATCTTCTTACATCCATCCTTCAAGAAGGTACCTTAGGTCACAAAAGTGGATTCTGTCTGGTACTTCCAGTGCAACAGGTCCGATCCACTTATCCCCATCGTCATCTTTCCAATGCAAGTAAGACCGAATCTCAAATATCAGTTGGCCAATCATTCACGGATGGAATAAGATCAGCATTGTCTTTGGAGGTCATCAACCACATTGCCTGATTTATCTTGATCTCCTTGCTTCTAGTTGGAAAGCAGGGGAGATCTCAAGTCTTTTATAGAATGTACCTCTTGGAAGGACTCTCAGATATTAGAGAAGAAGATGACAGAGCTCATGCCAAGGAGCATGAGAGAAGTAAAGTAGAAGAGAGAATGCTGGAAGAAAATGTCGTTTTTCACTTGGTTTTTTTAATTAAGGTTTCTAATGAGGTATCTAGTGCAACAAATGAACAATCGTATGTCATGTACTTTTTTACTCGATTGTTTTTTTCCACAAGTTTTGAACGAGATTTTTACGAGACATGAACATAACGAAGTAATGTCCAAGGGAGTGTTATAAATATATTAATTTATATCTGGACATTACTTGAGCTTTACTTTTTTGGGCTGAAAGGTCTATTGCTATTATAATTAGGGTTTTCTCCCTTCATTTATCACAAGACTGTATTTGTTGTAACACACATTCCTTAACGTGAAAACATAAAACGGATGAATGCATAGTTATTACTCCTCCATCTGCGCCTCTCTCTTTTCTTTATCGTATTGTTTATTGCACTCCGCCCTCGTGATTCTCTTCATTTTACAACAAATGAAGAGATCTATAATTAATTAGAACGGATTAGTGTAAGGTTAAACCAAATCGCATAAAACTATGTTCTTGGAGATTATTGAAATCCAATATTTAACATGGACGAAAATGCTTGAATTGAAAATGCATGCGACAAGTTTAATTGGGAACGTCATTAATCAAAATAAGCACAACTGAAACTGTAAACGAAATGAATTCTTTGTTGGCAGGCAACTGAAAGCTCAGGAAACGATTTACTCAACGCACCGGCGGATGATCCCTGTGGTTACCACCACCACCACCCGGAGGATGACCCCTTCCGTCACCACCACCACCAACACCAGGAGAATGATCCCTTCCCCCGCCTCTAGGAGGGCGAGGCATAGGTGGGAACCGCCTCGGTGGGCGAGGGAAAGGGAAGGGAAATGGAGGCAAAGGCTGAGCATAACCACACATTCCATAGATGCAACGAATCGGAAACCCACATCTGTGATCGCACTTACCACAGTGATAAGGGTTTCGGTTTGTGTTCACACATATTCCCCTGCAACATTGCCTGGTGAAACGGCACCGTATCCCACACAACCCGCAGTTGTTGACGTCTGAAGATAAGTCGACGCATCTGTCCCGGCAGCAGCGCCGCAGGGCTGTTTGAGGTTGGCCCTGGTCGCATATCCAGGGCTGCCGCTGGCACCCCGGTCCCGGACGACGGTTGTTGATGAGTTTTGCCAGCCTTGGCGATTCGGTGGAAGAGTTGGCATTATGGTTAAGAGTGTGTAGTTGGGATTTTCCTTGTGTTGCCTCAAGATTTAGAACCAAGGGTAATATGTATAGTAGTAGTGAGATTAGGCTGCATTTTTGAATGAGTAGTTTCATTTTTTATTTTTAATATTCAACCAAAGAGATTGTTTGCTAACATTTTGTTTATTCGGCAGAAATGAGGAGTTCATTGTAAAAGTATTTATTGGAGTAAAAGGGGGTTTATTTTGAAGAAATTGGGAGAAATTCATGTTTCTCATCCGATGGTTATTGCCATATACGTGATCGAGTGTGACAAGACGCGAGCACTAGAGACCTTTTTTTCCACAATTTTTATTTGCCTTTTTCATACCTTGTGCCTTTTCAGGGACGTATTAGAATTCTTTTTTTTTAATAAAATTGGAAATTGTTTATTTCATACATAAGTGATTTATATATAGAGGGGAGAGATAAATTACACTCTCTAATTTTCAATTATTTAGTGAACGTCACTATTTTAAAGTATCTTAATTAAATGGTCCGAATATAGTTTTGGTATTATTTTTAAATAAAACTATATATATACTCAGCACCCTTGGAAAAAGTGGGGAAAAATTAATAAAGTTGTCAAAATATAGAAAAAAATGTGAGAATTAAAGGTTATATTATAAAGACCGAGATCAATTAATGATTTAACAATATAATAGAACACAATATGAGAAATTAATTGTTTTTTCGCTGCAATACGATTTAATATTTAAATTGTTGAGGTATATTTTACATTTGATATGATAAATGTTTCTACGTTTATAGAGAATTGTATATATATGTTTTATCTCCATCTTAATTCTCTGACGGCAAAATTATAAATTCAGTTCTTGTTTATGTGAATTTGTTTGTCGTATGTTTACTGCATCGTTAATGATCTTTCTTATGAATCTGATTACGAAATCCTAATATGTGCGTGGTTTGTTGTGACGATTTCTATATGGATTTGATTTTCTTTATCTTGATTTGCCGTGAGTTTGCATCTACTTAAGGAAAAATATTTTCAATTTCCTTTATAAGAAAAACAAATCTTTTAAGATTTTCATTAATTTTATTGCCTTGGTATCTCTCAAATTTGGGATTTATCCTTTAGCGAAAGATTTCAGATTCATCTTTTCGCTAAATGCAATGTTACTGGAAATATAAATGGGTGTAGTTTTCTTAAGGCATTTCAAGGTTGAAAGCTATATCTTTGATTTTCTCCTTACGGTATTTTGGAGAATAATGGTTGTATTTGTTTTTGTTATCATTATTACTCCCTCCGTCCCTTATCAATTGTCCACATGGGAATCGGCACAATAACGAATGTAGTAGAGATAGAGGATATTAGTATTTTAGTTGTGAGTGTGTATTAATTTTCCATTTTAGGTAAGTGGACAATTAAATGGGACGGACGAAAAATGAAATATGGACAATTGAAGTGGGACGGAGGGAGTATTAATAGATGTCGCTGTTGATTTTAAAGCTGAATTTCGTTTGACACCTTGCAATTTTGACCATGGGACGTCAGTATATATATATATCTTAATTTTTATGGATTTTATTCATTTTTTTATGGTGTTTAATTAATTATTTAATGTGATGTCATAAATATGGTTTTGATTGAGAAGGAAATAGCCACACCATCCTTAATCAATTAGAATTATATATTCGGATTTATCACATTCGGTAATAACATTAAATTGTGATCAATCATGTTGGATGTGATAAATTTTATCTCACAAGAACTTTTATTGCATTTTTACTTGATTAATTAGGACAAAGTATTTAATTATTTTTCAAATTTATCCATAGGGATTAGAAAATGGAATATAATTTAGCAGTTTTAGGACAAAGTATTAAATTAGGAAAATTCATCATTTTTATTGTGAGACGAATTTAATGAAATGATGTGTTTCTTTATTGCAAATAATGTATTTCTCTGTTGCAAATAATGTAATTTCTATAAATAAAATAATGTATTTAACTTATTGAAATAATGTATTAAGGTCTGTCTCACAATTAAAAATAGCGAGATTGTCTCTCAGGAGACCAACTCATTAAATTATTTTTCTAATTTACCACAGGGTTTAGAAAATGGAATAGGATTTAGCATATGAATTAAGACATTAGCCCACATGCAAGTTTTATGCCTCTTGATTTATGATTGACATGTTATGTGGAATTATATGCTTCAAATGTATTAATATGAGTATAGTTTTTGCAGTGGTTGTTAACTTCTTTTATATGAAATTTAATGTTCCCGAGCTCAATGAGGAATTTTTATGATTTGGAATGAGAGAATTCTCTTTTATTTGGGTCGGATGGACATTGATTATGCTATCAGGAAGGATGAACCACTTGCTATTACTCAAAATAGCATCCTTAATGAACTTGATCTTTATAAAAAGTGGAAGCGATCAAATCGGATATGCGTAATGTTTATAAACACAAGGATATCAAGTGGGATTAGGGGTTCCATCGAGCAATATGACAATGTTCAGAAGTTCTTGAACTCAATTGATGAGCAATTTGAGTCATCTGATAAGTTCTTGGCTAGCACCCTATTTATAAATTTTTTTTCCTTAAAGCACAATAGAATTAGGGGTGTGCGAGAGCATATCATGCGGATGCTGGATATAGATACTCAGCTGAAATTGTTGGATGTTGACTTGTCGGATTCATTCATGGTTTACTTTATATTGAGTACTCTGTTTGCTCAGTATGCTCCTTTTAAGATCTCTTACAACACACATAATGATTCAGTATGCTCCTTTTAATATCTCTTACAACACATATAAGGATAAAAAGGTGAATTAATGAATTAATGACCATGTGTGTTCAGGAGGAGGGGCGTTTGGCTGTGGAGGAGGGTGAGAACGGGAATTTTGCTACAACATTAGGAAAGAAAAGATATTTTTAGGCCAAAGATAAAGGAAATGATAAGATTCCTTCCTATAAGGACATTTAGAAAGACATTAATTGTTTCTTTTTCCATAAGAAAGGACATCAAAATAAAATTTGTCTTTAGTTCATGAAGTGACTTGAAAAAAAGGTACTTAATTTTCCTTTGTATTTTATGAATCTAATATGATTGATGTTAATTATAACACATGGTGTATTGATTCTGGTTCTTCAGTTCATGTTAACAACTCGTTGTAGGGATTGCAAAACCTGCGGAAATGAGTGGGATGTGAGCTAAGCATCTATTGAGGAAACAAGATGCCCTTACAAGTGGAAGCAGTGGACACTTGCAAGCTGGGTTTAAGTAGTGGTTTCATTTTGGTTTTGGAAAAGAAAGTTTAGATTACTAATTTTGCTAGGAATTTAATTTCAGTTTCTAGACTGGTATCTTTTGGATATTCCATTAACTTTTCATACTCTTGTTTGAGTTTATCACATGGATCTGATATTATTGTTTATTCTACCTTGTCAAATGGTATTTTTGTTTTGATTTATAAAATAATAATAATTACACTGCTATGCATGTTCAAACAACTGTTGGTACAAAAAGATGTATTATTAATGAAAATTCCTCAAAATTGTGGCATTGAAGATTAGGACATATCTCGATTGAAATAATGTATAGATTAATGAATGATGGAGTACTTACTACTCTAGATTTATCCGATTTTGAGACTTGTTTAGACTGCATTAAGGGTAAGATAACTATCAAGTCAAAGAAAGGTGCCAAGAGAAGTTCTTAAATATTGGTAATAATTTCTAAGGACATATGTCGTTTTAATATGGATACACACAATGATAAATACTTTATCACCTTCATTGATGATTACTTACATTATATGTATCTCTACATACTCAACAATAAATATGAAGCACTTCATGTTTTAAAGTTTTTAAAGTTGAGGTAGAGAAATAATGTTGAAACCAAATTAAGATTGTGAGATCAGATAGAGGTTGAAAGTACTATAATAGATTTACTGAAAGTGGACAAGCACCAGGTCCTTTTGCTAAATTTCTTCAGGAAAATTGGACCCAAGGACCATAAGTGGGTATTTTGTTGGATATGTTGAAAGGTCTAAGGGATACATATTTTATTATCCATCTCATAACACTAGATTAGGGGAGTCAAGAAATATAAAATTTCTTCAAAATAACTTAATCCGTGAGAGCGATCAATGTTTAGATATCGGTTTGGATAAAGATCATTCAGACTCTTCATATCACGGTTTAAGTAATTGAGTGGTTGTTGTTGTCAATACTGCAACAAGAAATGAAATTCGGATAGAGCAAAAACATTTGGTTATTCCACAACATGCTAAAGCTAATCAAGTAGATCTTGAAGAAACACTTAATTTTGTTGTTCAGGAGTAGAATGTTGATCAAAATCATGAAATTTTTTGATCAACCAAATGATCAACAAAATCATTATAAAGGTGATCAAATGATAAGGAGATCTACTAGGACTAAAAGGTCAGCAATTTCAAGTGACTAAGTTGTGTATCTTCAAGAAGGTGAGTACGATGTTATAGATGAGAATGATCCTGAAACGTTTTCACAGGCCATGAGTTATAAGGAATCTGACTTATGGTATAATGCTATGGAAGAGGAGATGGATTCCACGACATCAAATAAAAAATGGGATCTCGTCGAGTTGCCTATTCGTGTCATAACCATTGGTTGTAAATGGGTCTTTAAAACAAATAATGACTTAAAGGGCAATATCAAGAGATATAAAGCAAGACTAATTGCCAAGGGGTTCACTCAACGAGAAGGAGTCGATTAGCTATTCACATGTCTGAAAACAATAAATTAAAACAGAAATTAAAACATAATCACAAATAAAACAATATAATGGTTCCTCCAATTCGCCCAAGTAATTCTATTGCAAGTTACACATGTGAACGTTTACAATAAAATACTCAGCCAGACTGCATCTTTCAATTCCAATCCCTTTAATTCCAATCCATATCAAACTCCCTATACAAATGAAAATTAATAATTGGATTTTAACCAAGACCATATTATCCTACTGAGCAAGGACATCACAAATGAGTTATACTCCGTAGAATATCCAGGCTAGTATACCACCAAAGTCAACCCTCTCATATAAACATCGATTTAAAACACACCATGAGCCTTTATAATAAGGTTGTCTCATTTGATTCAATCACTAGAGAACTTTTGAAAGATACATATACAAGCTACACATGTAGACGTTTACGCTTAAGCTCCCACTTCTCACATGAATTAAATGTTTCTTATAGGAAGTCTCATCTATTAAAACTTATGAATAATGAAATAAGTAAGCTACACATGTATCCGTTTACCTATTAGATTATTCACTTCTAATATGATATTGCGATGTGGAGGTCTTTATATAGTAATGTTCACTCATATGGTTAAATTAAGCACAAATTATTTTATGTTTTTCTATAAATTATGATATTGCTAAAATTCTATAATGCCATGCATGAATCCCGAATTTAAGGCCATAATTAAACTTCATAAAATAAATCACATATCATGCTATAAAGCAGTTTATAATAAGCATTAAACGTGCTCCCTATTATCTACAACATGCTTGGATGCTGCGCAAATAATTAAAACACATATATCATGCAAGAATAGATAATAAAACAAATAAACAATGTCCCTGTGGCCTCATGACACAAAAATAAAAATAAATCCTATCTATTACACGTTGAATTTATTTTACAGATCTTCGACTGGGCACCCACTACTTTGACTGAGATCTGAATTTATTTACTCAAAGTTGGGCCTTCAAGATATGATCAATCAGAAAATAGGACAACTGGGCCATTCACACATTGCAGCCCGAGCACCCAATGCAAAACTGAAGCCTGCGTGTACATGGCCCGATGAACCATCACCGGTGACCCACTACTGCCGGCTACCCGTCAGAAATGCACAACAAGTGCGCGAAGCATTGCGCGACTTGTAGCCCATGTTCCAGCTCCTTTGGCAATCGCCCCTTTTTGTCGACCGCCAACTCGGTCCACCAGATGTCTGCCCAACCACTGACCACCGCCTACTTCCTCCGATCACCATCAGAAAACATCTCCAACCCGCTAGAAAAATGTGCAAGAGGTCAGGGGCTATGCGCGTGAGGTGTGCCAATCCTAGGGCTTGAGCGCGTGGTTCTGCGTAGTACCAGACCCCTATCACCCTCACCGTTCATCCCCAGTCTGAGCTCAGCCACCACCGTCAATGTCTTCTGCAGATGCAGGGAGTAGCACCGTTGCACGTGTGCAAAACACATGGAGGTGTTATGTGTTGATGCAAAATCTAGGGTTCTGTCGTGCTGCGCGCCCTTGAGCCTTCGACCACCGTGCACACCTTGCCGCTGCTCACTCTTCATCCAGGCACTGGGTTTGTCGTGGGTTGCACGGCTGCTGCCATGGTGCGCACACAACCTTGCGGCAAACCCTAGGGTTCTAGCCACGGCTGTGCCGTCGCTGTGGTTGCTGGTTCCTTCGTTCTTCGTGCTCTTTGTATTTTAATTTTACAAATTTGATTCAAAATTGTAGTTACATGGAAATAACACAATCTTACTACAATTTTGAAAAAATGAATCTAACCACGAATTTATCTCATGGATTAAAAAATGAATCCTTATAAAGAGGTGGATTAACCCTAGTACCTCGAGGGATAAAAGACATACAATCCAAAAACCACTCAATTGCAATTTAATAATAATAATTATCATGCATCTTCATCGACAATAATTATTTTTTTCTGACAGAGCAAATTAATTTAACCTTTCTCTGATAGCAATTAAAGGGATTGCTTGCAAACTGAATTGTCAATCCAAAACCCTTAGTTGAAGTTGGATATCAAAAATAAATTTCTATATCTATCTATAACCTAGCATGCTATGCTCCTATTGAAATGCAAAAGATGGTTTATGTAGAATACCTGGATTGCAGAAACTGTTGAACTGGGTGCGCAGAGATTTGATCCTCAATCCTCTTTCTTGCGCAACAAGATTTAATCCTATAAGATGAAGGAATCAAATCTATTGATCTTCTGATCTGTATTCCAGCTCCCATTCGAAAATCTGGTGAAGATTCCCTTCGGATTCCTTTGCCTATCGAGAAACATAGTTTCCGCATTCTTTCTCAAATCAGTGGCTTATGATCAGCTCCAAAGTACTGATCTGTTGCTCAGCAACTTATGATCTTATGGTGTGTTGTGATCTGAGAGTCTATGGGGTATTTGTAGGAGAAAACTGATATTAGATGGGCTTGAGCTTTAATGGGCTAGACCTGAGACCAGAATGCAAGTAGCAAATAAGGCTTATAAATTAATTAATTCCCATATTCAACCTAGAATATAATTAATTAATTAATATTGATTCATGCCACTAGAGAATCAATACTGTTCTACCTATTCGCTACCACGTTATGAGGAACAGGTTGCATTGGCTTGGAAAATTCCAATATTTATGGTTAATAGTCATTCATTAATTAATTTGAGCTCTGACAAGCTTTCAAAATTAATTATCATCTTTTATTCCTTAATCAATCAACTCAACCATTTTCACCTATGCCTGAAGTTAATCAACCTGAAAGACTTCGCATAATGAAGATTTTGAGCCTTTCAGGGAATGCTACCATCCTATACTAGATGTGGTTATCTCGTTCCAATAACAAACAGTCATACTAGTAATCTGTGTATACTTCCGTATATTGGATGCTACACCCAAGATACAAATATACATGCTCAACTAGAACATTTCATAGTATCTCAAAGTGACTCACAAATCTGTGTATACTGCCATACCTTCTTGTCGGTATAAAATTACATCGAGCATAAGGATCTTGATTCTTTTAATTTTAGATAAAAAAATTGATCTTCTTAGGTCCTATCAATGCGTACCGCATGCACCAGACAAACCAAGCAACTAAGACAAGTTGCTAATTACCGCGTATGCTGCAGCCTATACCGAAAGTTTATTCTAGGACTGTCTCAGCTGTGATACCGTTTATATCTTGCTAGGTTAACCAATCCAAACGATCTTTTGTGATCTACTACACACCATATGATCTCATTATCAACGAGATAAGAGGATGCTTGCATTTGCGACACATATTTGTTTATTCTGACAGGAGATGAACATACAATATTAATGATTCCCCATATATTAAACAATGTCCCTTGTACATAATATACTAATCATAATCTTTTCAATATATATTTCAATTAGATATGACGTAAGTGGAACCTCTAGATCAGCTACGAAGAGAGCTAGGCGAATACACATTTTATCCTGAGCAGAAACAATCGAGTTCACCGTAGTGATGCTCCAAAGCTATTGCACTCCCATCTTAATGCATTCACACTATCACTACTTATATCCAACTGTCATGTGAAATGTTTTCTAGTGAAAAACTGTAACACGACGAAAATCCTATTTTTGCAAACCTTACGAGAGATGCATGATGATGTTAGACATTTGTGATGTTAAACTTCTCAAAGTTTAACATTAATGTCTAACATATCTTTTGTTAATGTTATACTTTCACTCTGCTGCATATAGAGTTGGTTACATCCGTTTCCTAGCTTTTAGGGACGAATATTTCAACTTTAATTCCATATCATTTTAGGTCCTACTTTTCAGGGGTCGTGCATATTATGTATCCTAACCATATTTTATTATATTTACTATTATTCTAGGTAAAATAAAGGGGAGTGCCTCCACTATTCAAACCACCACCCACGTGAGCGATTGTGGAGCTTCTATTTTGTACAAAGGAGCAAGTGGACATGGAAGGAGAGCAGACCCACAACTTCAAGGACGTGGGATTCGTGTACGTGCACTCCAAGGCTTAATAAATAAGAAGACCGAAGATTGAAGAGGTTGATCGACTGATTATATTCAAAATCCTACGAGAAATTCTTCAAACTCTTCAGTCATTCACCCTTACTATGCCATACTATTCGAAGACCACCATACCAGCATAGAGGCGATCTCCGGAGAGTGAATCTAATGATTGAAGAAGTGTTGCTTGGTGTCGTTTAGGTTGGTTAGTAAGTATTGTAATCTAATTTATTCAAAGGAGTGAAATTAGAATAAATTTGAGTATTTTTTTGTCTTTGATTTCCTTTGTAAAACTCAGTTTTATTTTTTTGAAATCACTTTCGCCATGAGGCACTCTGGGGTTTAGTAATAAATCCCAGAACATATTTTTAAATTCGCTGCATATCTTATTCTGAGTTAATATGTTAAACTTTTCTATATCTTTAACACTAACATGGTTCTGTTAAACTTTGGCACCACTTTAACATATCTGTGTTTTTTATTTTCACAGTGTTATATATCTGGTAAGTTTCTCACCAGTTACCTAAATAAACGTTGATTACTTTGTCTACTAACATTTTCATGTTACAGTAGTAAATTCAGGCACGAAATTATTTCCATTGGTATAAGAGCGACTACTTGATGGACTAAGTAGCAAGTTCCTGCAGTGCAAATTTACTACAATGAATTAATCAAATTCAGTAAGTAGACCACCCATTCTTGATAGCTATGGCGACAACAACTACTATTTACGGAAGTTAGGAATGAAGAGGTACATCAAGTCATTGGATAAAAAAGCATGGGCTGCTGTGATAGATGGATGAATACCTCCAAAAGTGTCAATACCAGATCCAAAGAATTCAGATAAGATGTTGGTGTCACTCAAATCAGAACGACAATGGACACAAAGTGAAAGGAAAATCTCTAACTTTAACACTATAGCACTTAAATCTATAGTTGTTTCTATTGGTGTTGCATCTTTTAGGCTTATTTCCAAATGTTCAGAAGCAAGAGAAGCATGCTGGATACATCAAGGCAAGTTTGAGGGAACCATTAGTGTTAGAGTGTCAAAGATGCGGATCCTCACCAACAAATTTGAGAATTTGAGGATGTTAGAAGGGGAGACCATCTTATCATTTTATGAGAAGATTATATCCATGGCAAATGATGCTCAAGCTCTAGGTGAACCGATCAGCAATGGAAGGTTGGTCAGCAAGATGTTAGAGTCGCTGTAAGAAAAGGTTATCATCAACGTGTCTGAAATCAAAGATGCGAGAGATGTTGAAACTTTGAAGATTGCAGATTTGGTAAGTATTTTGTCTTTATCTGAATTGAAACTGGTGGAACAAAATTCGGAGGACAAAATCAAGAGCTTAACCTTCAATTCAAGAGATGTTAGAGATACAAGTCCAACCAACCTCCCAAAGGTAGAAGAAATTGAAGAAGAGTTAGATGATGATCTACTGGACAAAGATCAATCGAATCATATGACACAAACGAAAGCGATAAAAAAGTTCAACATCAACATCAACATTGTCAAATATCTTAAGTGACGTTTCTACAAAGAAAGACTTAGATGTTGAAGAGCCCCTCTATGAATACATTATGTCTCCATGGAGATCAGAGGAATGTGTAGATGAGGAGCATGATGATGAGTCTGAAATTTCTAAAAATAGCATCTCCGACAATGTTAATGTTACACTTTCGTCCAACATTCTAGTGTCAGAGAATATTACAAACAGGTATGAAATAACCAAGTTAAATAATATTTCTTCTGGCCATACTAACAATTACAGGATTCAAGATCTACGAAATAATGAAGATATCTTAAACATTGGTAAACAAATCAGCCATTATTCCAACCTTGTTTATAAAGAATGTGAGAAGCAAAAAGAGAAATTTATATTTTTCAAAGATAAAGATATCTCTTTTAAACTCAAAGATTTATTAATACAAAGGGATATGGAGGTTAGTTTGTTGATTTTTAGAGTTTTTAAGGCTGATTTGGTGTTTGATAAATTTAGATTTGATTTTGGACATTCTTATGTCAATAGTTTAAGATATTTCAAATTATTGCTTGCATATCCTATATTATTTAAGTACAAAAATTATATAGTTAACATTTATAAGGAAGATACTACTATGACTAATAGAAAATCTGAATGTGAGTTAAAGTCTTGTTTATGTCAGAGACAAAGTTGTGTCAAAAATTTGTGCACTCAACAAGATGCTGATGAGAATATTAAGTTTTATAATGATAACCAATCTGATAATATTAATCAATGCTATGAGATATATTTTGATTATACTTTGTTGAACACTAATGTTGCAGTTACATGGTACTCTGACAATAGGTATCTTAGACATTTGACAGGAAAAGAAACTCTCAACATATCAGATTTTCAAGGACTCCAGTCCTTTAACAAATGTTATCAGGTTGATCAAGATCATAAATACTCCTTAATTAACCCTGATGAAGATGGTGTATGTTACCAAAAGATCGGTCACACAAATGTTAGAAGTTGCATCCTGAAGTTTCTCAAACAAAGATTATCTAAACTAAAGTTCAACACTAATAAGGATTGTGATTCTTGTCTGAAAGGTTAGCACACAAGGTCATCTCATTCTATGTTGAACATGATTTATACCGCACATTGTTTTAAGCTAGTGAAATTAATAAAGTCAATAGAAAGTGAGAGCTTTGATGACTTTTCTACATTTGTTAGAGTTGAATTTATGAGACATATATATGATATACTTTCCCGGCTAAAGAAGCTGTGTATAGAGCTTCAAAAGGTTCATCATTCAAATCTGATTATAATTAGAATTGATAATGAATTTGTGAATGAGGAGCTTTCTAACTTTTGTGAAAGTAACTATTCTCTTTATTTTTACTCTCTTAAATCTCTTCAACATAATATTATTACTGAATTGAGCATGGTTGAGATAATGTCAATCTCTGAAAGGTTGTTCATTAGAGCTGAGAATACATCATGCCATTTAATGAACATGATACATTCAATACAAGGTATTGAAATGATTTCTTATGAATCTTCAAAAATGAATAAGTCAAACATTAGATAATTACATGTGTTTGGATGTGTTTGTAATGTTTTTGATGATCATGATTATCTTGTGATGTCTAATCTAAGGTATATATTTATCCTTGAATATTTCATTAATAGTAGAGTTTATCGAGTATCTAACTTACATACCCAGACCATTCAAGAGTCTGTGAATGTAATTTTTGATAATGCAGAGATTGTTCTATATAAGGAATGGAAGAATGGCATGTCCCAGCTCAGTGAAAGTGTCAATGAACCTACAACAAATACAGATGTTAAACCTCTACTAAGTCTAACATCAACTCCAAAAACTTCCTCTGACAAAGAGATGAAGCTACCTGAACCTGAAACTCCAGAAATTTCACAGCCCAACACTACCGTACAACAAGAAATTCAACCTGAAAACCCTACTGTCGTTGTACCTCCCATTGCTGAGTCTGAAACTACAACAATATCTCAACCTGACAAAGTCAAGTCTGCTGAAATCTCATGTCCTCTACCAGAGTCAACCATTGAACCCGTTTTAATGGAAACCAATACGCCCTTGGTTGAAAAACCTAAATCTCCGCTGCCACTATCATCAAAAAAAAAATTCCCTGCCTCTGAAAAAAACCCTCCTAAAAGGTCTGACAACCTACCTGTTAGAGACGAGAGGTCACAGTCTGACATGTTGTTTGACAAGGCAATTTGAAGGCCATCTCCGAAGGATTGAAAGCTGCTGGAATTTCTCCATTTCTATCTCGCAGGTCTGAAAGACTATCATGATATTATCGGCGGGCAAAAGACAGAAATACCTTGAAGAGAAAGAGGGGAAAAAGTAAAGGACTATCAACAAGCACTAAAGGACACTGCACATGTACCTAGGCCAGAGGATGATATTGATTTGTCAAAGAATGAGAAGTCTAACATCAACATTCCTGAAGATGACTATGGTATATCTTCTTATTCACTGACTCAATATGATCCTAAGGATATTGTTGAGAATTTGAATGACAATTTCATGTTCGCATCAATTCAATCCCGTGCACCACAAGCTAGGTACTCTTACCTCATCCAATTTATCATTGAAATGAATGTTTTAAGAGATAATGTTGATAAAACTTTATGTGTAGAGTATATTAGTATTGTTTTTATCATTGTCGAAACTTATGTCAATGATTGTGTGTTTGGTGCCTCTTCCATTTGGCTTGATAATCTGTTTGATAAATTTATTCCTGATATGATTTATACGAGTATGATAGATAAATTTATATTTTTTTATAGGACTTCGGATTTATCAAACTAAAAATAATGTTTTTATACCGCACAACAAGTATGTTATGAGGTTGATGAGTGATTTTTGTCTAGAATCTTTGAGACTTAGGAGAACTCTAATGAGTTTTGATGTTAAACTGCACAATTTCAATGTTTTTGTTGGTGTTAAACTAACATTATTTGAAGGGGTTATAAGAGGTCATATATACTTTGCTGCAAATTACCCAAATTTATTTTCGAGTGTTGCTGTAAGTGACAGGTATCAAATCTGCCTTGTGGAGTCACATTTAAGGAAAGTTAAAAGTGAAGTTGACAATAAAAAAGATACAAGCGGAAGATGGTTTCAAATACGTGATAATGTGGTGATATTGGGCTATAAGGACCAAAAGAGTACACCAATCTCAACAGTTGAATTGAAGTACATAAAAATCTCAAGGTGTTATTCACAATTTCTCTTGATGAAACAAATGTTAAATTATTATAGTACAAATCCTGAAACTCAAACACTTTTATATGATAATGCTAATGCCATTGAGATTTCTAAAAACCCTATTCAGCAATCACACACTAAACAAATTGACATTATGCAAAATTTCATCCGTGATTTAGTGGACACGAATTTAGTGTCTTTGAAATATGTTCTAACTAAAGATCAAATAGCAGACACTTTTACCAAGGTTTTAGATTTTAAAAGACTTTCATTTCTTCGAAAAGCCCTGGGGATGTGCAATTCTTCTCATTAATATGTTCTTACTTTTGCCTATTGAAGTTTACATGTTATTGTTAGAGTTTGTTCCTTGTGTGATTTATTTTGCAATTATAAAGTTAGAAACACAAGTGTGACGTTTTCTGACTATAAAACTTGGATGTTTTAATCTAATCATTGTCTTGCAAAATTAAGTACTATGGACGGAACGTTGGTAGAACACTGTTCATGTGGAAAATATAAGCAATTCAACAAATTGTAATAGTTTTTAATCAACTAGTACTAGAGGTTTGCGATGATATGGCACACAACCTCTGTGGAAGGACGTTGATAATATCACAATGTGTAACTCTAACATATACCATGTTAAACTTTTATGCATGTTGTTTCTCTTTTGTTTATCATTGCTTTTCTCGAGGGATTCGTATTTATTTATTACTTATTTTTTATCTAAAGTATAAGAGTCTGCTATTTGTGCTGAAGTCGTTACATAATTCAAATTTGAGTCATTTTTTTTCAAAATCCCTTAATTTTTGGTGTTTGTTGAACTATGTCTTTATGTTTTTTTGTGTTTATGCTGCGTAGGATTCCACCTTTATCAATTTGTGTTGTTACTTATTTAAATAAATGTCTCCTCTCACCTCTATCTTTTCATCTCACACTAATCAAGAAAGACTCTTGTTCTTCGTGCAATAGTGTTCTTTGTACTTTTCCTCTCTAAATTCTGGTCACCATGAATGACAAAATTCAAGAACTGATCAAGGAGGTACTAAGTTGAGGAGATCTTCAAGTTTTACAAGAGTCCCAATCAAAGATGATAACTGATCGTCAACAAAACCCTACTCTCATTATTCATATTCCTCTCTCCTTCAATATCTCTGAATCGGCTGAGAAACCTAAATCTCCGCCTCCTTCATCCTCTCAACCTCAACCCAGAAAACCCTACTGTTGAAATCTCTAATCCTCTAGCCTCTGAAAAACCACTATCACTACAAAATTCACTCCTGGTGGTCCAAAAGAGAAGTCTGACATGCCCTCTGTCAGAGATGAACAAATCAAGGCAAATAAAAATTTGATGCTGCAACTGAAGTAATTATGTCTGAACCACCTCTGTATCAATTCTTTCAAGAGAAAACCATAATCCTATCAACCTAGACAACCGAGGTGAATTGAAGGTGATTGTTGACAGTAGGTAGCACTACTTTCCCTACACACAGATATGAGAGACTATTTGATGAAGCCATCAAGATGAGGAAGTAAAACCGGCCATAAAGAGAAAGGGGCAGCAGTCAAAGAAACTTTCAACTCACATCCCAAGTCCTGATTAAGATGTCAAAGTGTTAGAAAAGTCTAACACTAACACACCAGAAGTAGACTGCTATGCTGACATAACAACAGATGAGAACTACATGTAGATCCTTCTAAGAAAGTGGAGAGATCGGAAAGGGATTGCAGAGTTAAAGGAAAGAAGATAATGTCGAAAGAGAGTCTATTAGAAGACACACCACATGTACCAAATGCTATTGATGATGATCCCATGTCAGACTTTAACGAATCTTACTCCAACATGGTATAACAGCAGAAACCGTGGAACAAGCAGAACTACTCTACCACATAGGTAAAAGGTCTTTCATTTAATTTATTCATAAATTGTTCAGCCTGTATTCTCTACCATTTGCAGGGCTCTCACTAAGTCTGATTCAACACTGCTGCTGCACCTCTGGCTCATTTCGCACTCATTGGATAAAAGGCGTTCAAGAACATGATAGAAATATCATAGCTGATATGAGTCTCCTTGTGTATAGACAATCTTTAACCTTTGTTGAGTACCAAGTTAAAGATCTTTCCTATTATATGAGTCCTGGCAATCATGATGATGAAGGAATATTCTCTTCCTAGAGAATGCACTTAATTGACTACCACAACACATCAAATAAAAGGTTGAAGTTGTAAGCTTTCCTTCCAGCTACCATTCAGGGGGAGACATCATGAGATTCAGGGGGAGACTCTCTTTATTTCTTTAATCTTGTAGTTTATTTTGGTAATGTTTATGATGGTTAATCCATTGGTTTTAATCTATTGGTTTTGTTTTCATATTTAGTAGGTACGTTTTAAGGTTTATCATGGCTGCTCCATGTTTTATCGTGGTTATACCTTGTTTGATTTATCATGGTTACTCCATGCTTTGGTTTGGAATGGAAACTGGAAGGATAAGCTGAAGGGGGAGAATAATATTGTTGGTTTCGGAGTTACACTTATGTTTAACACCGTACTGTGACACTTGGATGTTTAAGCTTACCCTTCACAGTTTCATATGACTTGTTTATTTATGTTATGGTTGATCCATATGCAGGGAAAACTTTAATGGTTAGTATATTTTTCCATGGTTGCACCATGAACAAGAGTGTGGAAGAATAGCTCAAGGACAACATTATGAGGGAGCTTTCCTATCCCTTTAACCTCTTTTATACTCATATAATATTTAATGTTTATATGTGCATGGATGATCCATATTTTACGATCTTTAGTACATATGTGCTATGGATGATCAAGTGTTCTATGTTTGAATATTTTATCATGGCTGAACCATGACTTTGTTTGGTGTGTGGAATGGCAGCAGAAAGTCTAACATTAAGGGGGAGATTGATGATGTTAGACATTTGTGATGTTAAACTTTTCAAAGTTTAACATCAATGTCTTACATATCTTTTGTTGATGTTATACTTTCTCTCTACTGCATATGGAGTTGGTTACAACCGTTTCCTAGGTTTTAGGGACGAATATTTCAACCCTAATTCCATATCTTTTCAGGTCCTACTTTTCAGGGGTCGTGCATATTTTGTATCCTAACCATATTTTATGATATTTACTATTATTCTAGGTAAAATAAAGTGGAGTGCCTCCACGATTCAAACTACCACCAACGTGAGCGATTGTGGAGCTTTTATTTTGTACAAAGGAGCAAGTGGATGTGGATGGAGAGCAGACCAATGACTTCAAGGACGTGGGATTGATGTACGTGCACTCCAAGGCTTAATAAATAGGAAGACCGAAGATTGAAGAGGTTGATGGACTGATTATATTCAAAATCCTACGAGAAGTTTTTCAAACTCTTCAGTCATTCACCCTTACTATTCCATACTATTCGAAGACCACCATACCAGCATAGAGGCAATCTCCAAAGAGTGAATCCAATCATTGAAGAAGTGTTGCTTGATGTCATTTAGGTTGGTTAGTATGTATTGTTATTGAATTTATTCTGAGGAGTGAACTTAGAATAAATTTGAGTCTTTTGTTGTCTTTGATTTCCTTTTGTAAAACTCTATTTTATTTTAGTGAAATCACTTTCGCCATGAGGCACTCTGAGGTTTAGCAATAAATCCCAGAACATATTTTTAAATCCGCTGTGAATCTTATTCTGAGTTAATATGTTAAACTTTCTGTATCTCTAACACTAACATGGTTCTGTTAAACTTTGGCACCACTTTAACATATTCATGTTTTTTATTTTCACAGTGTTATATATCTGGTAAGTTTCTCACCAGTTACAGAAATAAACGATGATTACTTTGTGTACTAACATTTTCATGTTACAGTAGTAATTTCGGGCACAAAATTATTTCAATTACTTAGAATAAATTCAATTACAATACTTACTAACCAACCTAAATGACACCAAGCAACACTTCTTCAATAGTTGGATTCAATCTCCAGAGATCGCATCTATGCTAGTATGGTGGTCTTCGAATAGTGTGGCATAGTAAGGGTGAATGACTGAAGAGTTTGGAAAACTTCTCGTAGGATTTTGAATATAATCAGTCCATCAACCTCTTCAATCTTCGGTCTTCCTATTTATTACGCTTTGGAGTGCACGTACACAAATCCCACGTCCTTGAAGTCGTGGGACCGCTCTCATTCGACGTCCACTTGCTCCTTTGTAAAAAATAGATGCTCCACAATCTCTCACGTGGGTGGTGGTTTGAATCGTGGAGGCACTCCCCTTTATTTTACCTAGAATAATAGTAAATATAATAAAATATGGTTATGATAAATAATATGCAAGACCCCTGAAAAGTAGGACCTGAAAAGATATGGAATTAGGGTTGAAATATTCGTCCCTAAAACCTAGGAAACGGTTGTAACCAACTCCATATGCAGTAGAGAGAAAGTATAACATCAACAAAAGATATGTAAGACATTGATGTTAAACTTTGAAAAGTTTAACATCACAAATGTCTAACATCATCAATCTCCCCCTTAATGTTAGACTTTTTGCTGCCATTCCACACACCAAATAGAGTCATAGTTCAACCATGATAAAATATTCAAACAAAGAACACTAGATAATCCATAACACATAAATACTAAAGATCGTAAAATATGGATCATCCATACCACATATGAACATTAAATATTAAACGAGTAAGGGATGAGAGAGATCACTCATAATGTTGTCCTTGAGCTATTCTTCCACACTCTTGTTCATGGTGCAACCATGGAAAAATATCTAACCATTTAAAGTGTTCCTAGCATATGGATCAACCATAACATAAATAAACAAGTCATATGAAATTGTGAAGGGTAAGCTTAAACATCCAAGTGTTACACTATGGTGTGAAACATAAGTGTAACTCCGACACCAACAATATTAATGCAGATACCTATGGAAAAGATAGAGCCGGTATCCATGACCTTATAAGGTTTAAACGCTGATCAACAACAAATTCTAGGCAAGATCACCCTACCGGTGTACAGCGGAGAGATTAACATTGATGTTAAATTCCTGGTAGTCGACACTCCATTTGTTCGCAATGCCATCTAGGGAAGACATTGAATCTATGAGCATAAAGCCATCCCATCATCCTACTATCAAATGCTCAATTCTCTACCCCTTGGAGAAGGCCTCGAGACACTGGTTCAAGGTCGTGTGCTCAGTAACATGAGCAGCCTGTCTCAGATAGTCGATCTGAGGTTGAGAAACTTGAGGAAGTAACCGTTGACCCCAGTGATCTGACGCGAACCACATTTGTTGTTTGGAGCTGACCCTAGAAGTCCACACCTCTTTGGTCGAATTCCTCAAAATTGGTCACACTGAGATATGACCGGCGTAGACCTCTTAGTCATCACCCATCAACTCTAGGTCGACCCTAACTGCAGGCTAATGTAGCAGAGGAAAATTCTAAGCTAAGAAGAATCAAGCAATAGACGAGGAAATCATGAAACTTCTCGACATTAGGTTGGTGCGCGAATCGCACTACCTCCCTCAAGTAGAAAATATGACTGTGGAATAGCAGGAACAATCGTGTGTGAATCGATATCACCGACCTCATTAAGGCTTTCCCAAATCATCCGTATCCTTTAGATCACATTAACACTATCGTCGATGCCATAGCAGGGCATGAACTTAAAATAGAATTCTATGACATTCAGTACGAGCCCCAAAAAAGGATCATGTTTCAAGTGCTCGCCGACTTTATCAAAGATTTCACCACCAACATTCAATTAAAGGCAGAAAATGAGGTCACCTCAATGAATAAAATAGAAGTATTCCTTGCTATGGTCCCTCAAGATCGAAGGGCCAATAACATAAATAAAAATGGAGCTGGAATCGTATTAATCGAATATCAATGAGAGAGACCTACAAGCAATCCATTAGGTTAGATGTTAGGATTTTTCTTAGAGAAACCCTTCCTTACTTTTTGTGTTTTGGTGGGTCAAAGATTTTAAAAGCCATCTTAGTCAGTTTTGTAGTTTCTAGAGTTATAAAACTTTAATTCTTGTATAGGATCAATCTAGTTGTAATAGAACTTAGGCTGAGGACCGAGCCAAGGAGATGGTCAAGAACTAACAAACTGCACGCCTTGAAACTTGGTTCTACACCAAGTATAGTTGATCACTGATATTTTTACTAGATTAATTGCAAATATAGTGGTCAAATAATATTATAGTCGAATGTTGAACCCATAGAGAAAAGATATGCGAAATAGTCTTATGTACTAAAACACAGTTTCAGATTAATTGTTTGAGTAATTTTGAAATCGAATTTGACAATTAAACTAGGTAGATAAAATAAAAGAGGAAATAAAATCAAATAAGCAAATAACAAATTCTAGGGCAGAAAACTTATTCTGGATGACCTGCAAAAACCAATTTAATTAGCAGGTGAAATGCTGCAATTATGATATATTTCATTGGTCGGGCAAATATAACGTAGATTACTAATTATTGACTCTCAAGAACACCAAATTAGTCAATCTCATAAGCAAATTATTTCAATTCCTACAGTCTAATACATCTAAGTTGGACAGTATAGAGTATACCATGTGTTCCTAATCTCAGTAGCAATATTCACCTCTCGGTCCTTCTAACAATAGCTAGACATCTAAATTAATCGTCACCTCTCGGTCTTTGAATTAATTTAGAATTAATAAATAAATACATGAATAATGAACCTAATTAATTAATCCAAAAAATGCATCCAAAATAATATTCAAAACCTAGAAATAAATGACATAATTAAACTGAAATTAAATTGCAACTAGAATTCAAAATGCAAAAAATAAATTAAAATTCTAACTACAGAAATTGAGGTTAGGAAGGATATATGAACTGATGTTCATATAGGGATTGAAGTCCACTGAATAAACTAGTCTAGAGGGGTATTTATAGTATTTGTTTGGGCTTGACAAGGCTGAATTCTATAGGAGATAGGATTAGATTTGATGCATATCTATATCCACATATCCTATATTGTGTATATCATCAATCTTGAGTCTCCAAGGCTTCCAATTTGATATATATCTTCAATTTAGATCAATTATCGCCCAAGACTCGTGAAAGTCTTCTAGAAACACGTAAAAGACATTCACGTCGGTCGACGTGGATCTACGTCAGTTGATGCGAATTCCATGTCGACCGGTTTCCCTCTCCGTCGATCGATTCTACGTGTCCTCACAGTTTTGGTCATAACCTTTGCTCCCGAACTCCGATTGACCTGATTCCAGTTGAATTGGAAAGCTAATTAAGGGATCTTGCATTTTAGATGTTTCATTTGCTCAAATTTCATGTGTGGAAGAAGTCGAGACTGTTTCTTTGAACATCCACTACTTTTGGTACGGATTTACGGTGAATTCAACCTCAAACCTAAAAAAATACACCACTACCAGCGCAATATCCTCCTAGAGGGACTCATGCAATAAAAACAACTAAAATAAACTAAAATTAAACTATACACAAAGATAAATCAAATGAATAATGAGTGAAAATATGAACTCATCAATCACCCAAACATGAATATTTGATTGTCCTCAATCAAAAGAAAAGAATAAATCTCAAGTACATGTAATCGAAGTGTGCAATGCCTCACAAGATTTATCATAATCAAAGCATGAAATCTCCGCAAGCACAAATAATCCAAATCAAGTTAGAAAATCAGTAAACTTTGGAACAACCCGATAAGGAAATTGTTTCGCTCATAGCTGAAGTGTTTAAAATTTAAATGAAAGAACTCATCAACATGTATGAAAAAATTTCTACAATAGCTTGCAGATTTTCTAATATTTCCACCGCTATAATGTACACACAAGTAAAGAATCAAAAAGGACTTTCAATAGGTTGTAACGTAGGGTTTTTCTGATAAGGTAGGGAAATATGGCCAAGTGACTAAATCAATTGAGTTCATGACTCTCAACACATCCAACCACTATCTATAATCATCCACCTCATCTCCTTGTATATATGAACAAATTCCTCATTTTTCATTCAAATTATTGTCTAGCTCATTTTAATTCTTATGCTCTTTCATAATACAATGTATTCTTTTCTTTTCAGAGAGCTAATGAGAATTCTAATTATTAATTGAGCTTTTCTCTCACACATTATTTACCAACCACTAATTTATCATATCTTATCTCCAATTCTCCAATCTACCCCATACATACCACAACTCAAGACACGAGTAAGACAATACTTATCTAAATTTCATAGACAAGGAAAGAAAAATTGTAAAGGTTCAAAGTGGCTAACTAGGGAAAATTTAATTGTGAAGGGACAATGTTTAGGAAATTGGGATAACAAATATGGCCTAATATCATATCCTAAACATGTGCACACTATGCAATCTCAACACAGAAAATAAGCAAGTTTTGGAGAAATAAAAAAACACATGTGAATGTCACATCAAATGAAAGCTTAGGTTTATATTTGTCACTACTACAATTAAGGCTTTTCCCGACAACATCACCTGTCATTAAAGAAATGTTATAGTGACATATATCACTATGCTGACACTACTATAACCTGTTGTCCCCAGAAGTGTTGTGATAGGTCTTGGGTCTATACTAACAGCAAGGGATGTCATGATAAGAGTGTTAGGATAACCAATCCTCTAATCACATAACTGTTGATACGTGCGTAAAATGACCTATATTTTGATGTGTGTACATGCTTGTTTGTGGCTATTTTACTTTCGTATCATATGTTTTTGTTGTTCTTTGGTTGTGTTTTCGTGTTTTTGTGTTTGGAATGGTGTAGGTTGTGTTTTGGGCATAAACGAGCAATTTTGGTGGAGTTTTGGAGGAAAATCGCATGTGTTTGGAGTTTGGAGAGCTCGAGCCAAAACGCAACTCTCAGCACATGGCTGTTTTCAGCATGGCAATGGATAGAGCTTCGAGCTAGCTTTCCAACGCAACTAAAATCGGGTCAATCGGAGTTCGGGAGAGGAAGTTATGGCCAAAACCGTGAGATCTCGTAGGACCGGCCGAGCAGGTGCAGGACCGGTCGAGCGAGCGAATAGAGACTTCGCTCGGTCGAGCCATATTTCGATCGGCCGAGCCAAGTCGATTTTTGGCGGTTTTTGGCAGTTTTTGATGGCCCGGGAGAGCCAAACTTCGACCGGGCGATCCGAGGCCCTGTTTACTCATTATAAGAAGGGGAAGAGGCGGTTATTTGAGAAACTTTTGTCAATTTTCACATACGATAGCTAGATTTTTCCCTAGATTCCATTTTTCCATTCTAATTCATCATAATCCTAGAACATTTTGGAGATTAATTCATCAATACTTGTAAGAGATTGAAGATTGAAGGCGGTGGATCAAGTCAACCAATCCAAATTGGGGAAGAATCTTATTTTCTACTTTCAAATTGTAATGAAGATCATTGTATTCCAAATTGTATTTGTACAATTGAAAGGTATGAAGTTCTAAACCGTTTTGGATGCTGAATTGAGGAAGGATGCATGAGAATTTGGCATGAGAATTGTTTGTTTACTTTCCTTTGAGAGCTTGGATTTCACTAGAGCTTGTTCCTTACCTCTTAGGTGTAGGTAATAGCCAACTTAGGAGGTAGTTGACGTGAACGCTGCAGCCAACACGCGGGCGGAATCGTCGTGATTAGTGTTAATTCATACGATTTTAGTTCCAATCCCTGTGCGGTGTTAGGTCATAGGGCGATAATTGACGAACCATTTGGAGTGGTTTAGGGCTAAATAACGTGACCGTTTGCTAGTTCTAGATCATCAACCGGTAGCTCGCCGTGACAAGGGGCTATCGAGTGTAGGATCGATTGCTCAATCTCCTAGGAATTAAATAATGTTTGCAACAATGATTAGCCAAATTTGATTGTATCTCTACTTGATTCAACATCCTTTCTTCCTAGCTTGAGAATTGTGTTTGTCTTGGTTTACCATATCAAGAAGGATTGTTCTATTAACTTGCGTTGGTTAAATTCATGTTATTCATATATTGTTAGCATAGATTTGAATTGCATGATTAGATGATTAGAAAATACTCAACGATTGAATCATACTTAGCTATAAGACTTCACTTGAGTAGCTTGGTATTCTAGTAGGCGAATCTAGAAGAACTTGGATTGATATTTTATTCTTGAGTGTGGTTGAGAGTTTATTGTGATTGAACTTTTACCGCATCAAATTTTGGCGCCGTTGCCGGGGACTTCATTTAGTAGGTTGCTAGATATTGGGGGAAAAGTGAAGCTTGTAGGCTAGGTGTTTGTGTTTTTGCTTATGTGAATAATTTGTTGTTTGTTTTTGTATTTGTTGGTACTTTGAGTTTGTTGGATTCTTGTAGGTGTAAAATGGAGAATCATCGTGGAAGTAACATGGAGAGATTGTATTATTTGCAAAGACAAATGGAGGAAATGAAGGCCAAAATGATAGAGAGACAAAGGCCACGAAGGACGATCCGAAGTGTGTATGAGAACATGTGGGGAAATGAATACCAATGGCCGGAAAATGAAAGAGATTACCAAATGGTTGAAACCGTAAAAGAGACTAGTGAAAATGGTTGGTTGGAAAGCCAATTGGATTTAATGCAAGAACAACTTAGGTTGTTAAGGAGTTCAAATAGGAAAAGTGAGGATGTCAAGGCAAGAAAATGTGAGGTGAATGAGGAGATATTTGAGGACACTCCAAAGCAAGAATCGACCATTGCCAAGCAAAGAAGTGAAACAAAGCAAGAGGAGAAACCTTTGCAAGTAGAACTCAAAGAAGAAAAGATTGACGGAGGTACTAAGAAGAAGGTTAAGTTTAAGAAAGAGGAAGAACTTATACAAAAGGGAGTTCAAGAGCAAGATGTATCGGTAAAAAAATATGTGGAGAAAGATGCAATTCCTCTTATGCCTTATCCTCAACGGTTTGCAAAGAGTAGGAAGAACAAGAAGTTTGATCGATTTCTTGAGCACATGAGCAAGATTCAAATAAATCTTCCTATATTAGAAGTATTACAAGAAATGCCGGGATACCTTAAGATGTTGAAGGAGATGTTCACCCAAAAGTGGAAGTATGGCATTGGTGAATATGAGACAGTGTATTTATTTGAAGAATGTAGTGCTGTTATTCAAAGGAAGATGCCATTTAAAAGGCAAGACCCGGGTAGTTTCACTATTTCATGTGTAATTGGGGGAAGTGAAGTAACTCGGGCTTTGTGTGATTCGGGTGCAAGCATCAACTTAATGCCTTTATCTTTGTTCAAGAAATTGGAAATAGGGGAAATCAAGCCAACCACCATGACACTGCAAATGGCGGACCGATCTTTGTCTTACCCAAAAGGAATTGTGGAAGATGTTTTAGTAAAGGTGCGAGACTTTATATTTCCAGCTGACTTTGTGGTACTGGATATGGAAGATGATGGAAATGTTCCTCTTATTTTAGGCCGGCCGTTTTTGTCTACCGGTGGAGCATTGTTTGACATGAAAAATGGTCAATTAACTTTTCAATTTGATGGGAGAAAGATCACTTTTTCGTTCCCGGATGCCATGAAGAGGAGTGTGGAGGATGAGAAAGAGGAAAAATGCGATGTGATAGAAGTTGTGCAAGGAAAAAGTTTTGAGGAAGAAGATAAAGAGTTACCTCAAGAAGAGAAAGAGGATGATAGCACCAAGGAGGAGAGGATACAAATTGAAAGTGATAAGAATGGTGTTCTTGTGATCTCTTCCCTTGAGGTGATGAAAGAAGTTCCGGCATTGGTACAAAATGACGAAGTGGAGAGTCATGATGAGGAAGTTATGTCGGAAAGTCCATGTGCCAATGTGGCACCTATATTTCCTTCAAGATTGATAGACAAGGTGGAAAAAGAGGTGATCCTAGGAGACAAAGTGTATGAATTGGATGATTTGATCGGGAAAGGAAATGATGAGACGTTGATGATTGATTCAAATGGGGGACGAGTTGAGACTTATATACTTTGGATTCAATTGGATGATGCCTTGGAGATCAAATCAAAGAAGGAATCACCACCTTTTATAGTCGAGTTTGTCAAGACAAGCAACCTTCCTTGGAGAGATGAAAGGGGTGAAAGAAAGATTGCCTTGGACAAGTTGCTTCCAAGTAAATGCCGATTAAGGAAGAAAGGTGTATTAAAAACCCACACAATTTTTGATAATGGGTGATTTGGTAAGGTCGTCTAGCTACCGACGTTAAGGAAGCGCTTGTTGGGAGGCAACCCAACCAATTTTATTGCTTTTGTTTAATTGCTTCTAGTTGCTTTGATTTTGAATAAATGTCTAGTTTGTTTGTTTTTGTGTTTGTAGGAGGAGCAACAAGATCGAGAGGAGTGACGATGCACCGTCCACCATTTTTGCAAACTTAGTCTCACTTGACTAAGTTTGGGGGGATGTGCCGGTAGCCGGTGCCTCGGTTCATTCTTCTCCATCTCTTATCCTTTATCTTGCTTTAGTTTAGTTTAGTTGTTGGATATTGACCCTTTATTGGATTTGATTCGATTTGGTTGTATCTATATTGATAGTCTACCTTGGATGAATATTTTGGATTATGCTCATCGTGATGATTTGTATGGATATTCTCATGAGTTTGAGTTTGTTGAATGGATTTGTTTGTTGAACATTATTTTGATGGTATGTTTGGTGGAGCTAGTGGAAAAATGGTTTATTTGTATAGATATTTGGATAGTGAAATGATGGTGGAAAGAGTTTTGGAAGTGGATGTGATTTATGAATGTTATTGTTTGATATTTGATGATGGATGGAATCATTAATGAGTTGGCATGATTGAATACTTCCTATTATGCATGGTTTGTGGTTTGGATTATTGGTTTGGTTTGAATGGTGGAACTAGTGGATATTGTCTAATCATTGTTGATATTTGGTTTATGGATAGTCGGTGGAAATGAGAATTTAATCGGCTAGTTTATGCTCAATTGTTTGGTGGGGTGTGTGTTGCTTTGTAGTAGGTGCAAATAAGGAATGGAGAGCGATGATCGTGCCTACTGATGGGTAACGTTTTCTATCGTCTTTCCTACCATTTAGTTTCGTTACATTTGTGTTTTGGCATGTAGATTGTTGTAGGATTGTTGTGTGCTTGTGTGTGTGTGATGAACCTAGATGAGACTTGAGATTTAATCATGATTTACTTAGTGGAGTTTGATGTCTACTTCAACTTATGATAGGGCGGAATCTAGTTTTCAAAGCATGTTTTAAGTTTAACTTTTGAATTGCCGAGTTTTGTATATGGTTAATGCATAGGACTTGACAAAAAGCTGTGAGGTTTGAGCCATGATATTGTCATATCTTTATTGATTGTGAGTGGCAAGATTGAGAGTACGAGATCTAGAACTTGCATCCGTTCTCTATCTATTGGCATGAGTGTGTAACTAGAAAATGATCTTAGGCCATCATTTCTTAGTCCTACCTTTCACACCGGGAGTATAAGGTGGTTGTTATCATTATTTTGCCTTTCATATCTTTGACCCCCGTGATTGAACTTATTTGGTGGATCTTCCTTGATATAATTAGGACCATATTGGGGGGAAAGAGTGTATGAGGGTGAATACGGTGATGAGAGTTGGGTTGGAAATTGATTGAATTTGTATTGATGAGGAATGTTGAGGCATGAAAGAGTGAAATGAAGGATTGTTGTTGATCCTAGAAAAATGAGCACCTACCAAACAAAATTTTGGTGCAAGTGTTAGAAAAGAAAAGAAAAGAAAAGAAAAAAAAAAGTGTGTTGTGAAGCACCGACAAGATGAATGAAAGATGGTGCTAGAAGAGAAAAAGAAAAGAAAGAGAAAGAAAGGAAAAAGAAAAATTGTGTTGTGAAATGAAAAGCCTCGGGGTTTGTAGTGGTTTGAAAAGAATAAGTTTGGGGGTTTTGGGAAATTGAGAAGTTTAGTCACTTTGGCCCAAAACCACCCGCCTTTTAGTTAGCCAGGTTACAACCCGTGAAAAGACCTTTTTAATTCTAGAAATTAACTCGTTGTAGTATAGTGGTGAGAATGGATGCAAGCCTATGGAAATCAAGCTTGATATCTTGTGAATGTGTGAATCTCATCATCCCTAAACACGTGAGGGAGCGCTTTCGTTTCTTGTATCCATTTTTGATGAGTGGTTCATGTCCTTAGCATTAACCTTGTTACAAAGTTAGGTGATAATCTCGTTTTACTTGAACATGCTAAGATAACTTTGATGAGCTATGAGGTGTTGCATGAGGTAGATTAATTACTCTACTTTGTTTTGATTGAGGACAATCAAAGGTTTAAGTTTGGGGGTTATGATACGTGCGTAAAATGACCTATATTTTGATTTGTGTACATGCTTGTTTGTGGCTATTTTACTTCCGTATCATATGTTTTTGTTGTTCTTTGGTTGTGTTTTCGTGTTTTTGTGTTTGGAATGGTGTAGGTTGTGTTTTGGGCATAAACGAGCAATTTTGGTGGAGTTTTGGAGGAAAATCGCATGTGTTTGGAGTTTGGAGAGCTCGAGCCAAAACGCAACTCTCAGCACATGGCTGTTTTCAGCATGGCAATGGATAGAGCTTCGAGCTAGCTTTCCAACGCAACTAAAATCGGGTCAATCGGAGTTCGGGAGAGGAAGTTATGGCCAAAACCGTGAGATCGCGCAGGACCGGCCGAGCAGGTGCAGGACCGGTCGAGCGAGCGAATAGAGACTTCGCTCGGTCGAGCCATATTTCGATCGGCCGAGCCAAGTCGATTTTTGGCGGTTTTTGGCAGTTTTTGATGGCCCGGGAGAGCCAAACTTCGACCGGGCGATCCGAGGCCCTGTTTACTCATTATAAGAAGGGGAAGAGGCGGTTATTTGAGAAACTTTTTTCAATTTTCACATACGATAGCTAGATTTTTCCCTAGATTCCATTTTTCCATACCAATTCATCATAATCCTAGAACATCTAGGAGATTAATTCATCAATACTTGTAAGAGATTGAAGATTGAAGGTGGTGGATCAAGTCAACCAATCCAAATTGGGGAAGAATCTTATTTTCTACTTTCAAATTGTAATGAAGTTCATTGTATTCCAAATTGTATTTGTACAATTGAAAGGTATGAAGTTCTAAACCGTTTTGGATGTTGAATTGAGGAAGGATGCATGAGAATTTGGCATGAGAATTGTTTGTTTACTTTCCTTTGAGAGCTTGGATTTCACTAGAGCTTGTTCCTTACCTCTTAGGTGTAGGTAATAGCCAACTTAGGAGGTAGTTGACGTGAACGCTGCAGCCAACACGCGGGCGGAATCGTCGTGATTAGTGTTAATTCATACGATTTTAGTTCCAATCCCTGTGCGGTGTTAGGTCGTAGGGCGATAATTGACGAACCATTTGGAGTGGTTTAGGGCTAAATAACGTGACTGTTTGCTAGTTCTAGATCATCAACCGGTAGCTCGCCGTGACAAGGGGCTATCGAATGTAGGGTCGATTGCTCAATCTCCTAGGAATTAAATAATGTTTGCAACAATGATTAGCCAAATTTGATTGTATCTCTACTTGATTCAACATCCTATCTTCCTAGCTTGAGAATTGTGTTTGTCTTGGTTTACCATATCAAGAAGGATTGTTCTATTAACTTGCGTTGGTTAAATTCATGTTATTCATATATTGTTAGAATAGATTTAAATTGCATGATTAGATGATTAGAAAATACTCAACGATTGAATCATGCTTAGCTATAAGACTTCACTTGAGTAGCTTGGTATTCTAGTAGGCGAATCGAGAAGAACTGGGATTGATATTTTATTCTTGAGTGTGGTTGAGAGTTTATTGTGATTGAACTTTTACCGCATCAACTGTCTGTTGGGAAATAAACTTAAAAGTAACAACTTCCACTGTGAGTAATATCATTTTTACTCACAAAATGTGCTGTGATCATATGTATTTATATAAGCTTTCTACCTTGTCAAGAAAAATGATTTTTCTTACATCATGTACTGTCATGAAAGGCCATGCTTTCATGAAGCTATTTATGTATGCTATTCAAGCTTGAAACCAATAAGAAAAATAAATAATTCAACAAAATTACTCGAAATAACATATACAGCCATAATTTTTCTCAAAAATATAACACAATATCATTGAGTTGAGTTATCTATTCAAAACTGAAATAGTACCAATAACTTCCAAGTAATAACATAAGAGTAATCTCCAACTACACTAATTTATCAATCCTTATGCTAAATAAACAAACTAATGTTCACTTTGAACATATATTAAAAAGATCAATGCGATAGAGCTTTTCCCTTCATGGATCAGGTTGACCAACAAAAAATTTGTCTAACTTCAAATCTTGACTTCGCATCTCCAGAACAAACCTAATTGAGAATAAGGAAAATTCTTAGAAATCAATCTAGCAATCAAGTTAAAAAAATATATATATTAACAAGAAATAATAAGCATATTGGTTCCCTGTTAAGTTGTGAAAATGTTGCAGATATAGTCGCTCTTTCAATCTAAATAAACTAAAAATACGAGGACAAATAACAATTTCAGAAAAAGAAAATCAATCAAGTACTTAAACAGAGACAACGTCTAATACCCAATCACACCCAATATGAAATCATAATATGCATCTGTGCAGTTACAAAGATGCCAAGAAAAGTTTGGAATTAATGCCAAAAGAATAATACAAATTAGGTGAGAAAGGAAAGTAAAATTAAACAAACGACTTACTTTTTCCTTATTGTGCAACAAGTAAAAGAACTACAAGAATCGCGACAAAAAGACCACTTATATTTGTTTAAAGTCAGTATATATCATAATAAATAGGTGCACAAACCACATGATTTGTTTCTAAAATAAAGACTCCTCAAATATTTATCACTAGCAAATAGATATTAAGACAAACAAGGTTATATCAAGGGAGAATCAAGGCATGTTTAACATCTGATCATGTATCCTTGTTTGAATTCTAGTGCTATCAAGAGAGTTAAAATTGTTCTCTTAACTAGTAAATAAATCACAGGTAATGCACCCACATTTTGGAATAGATGAATGAGCATGATTATATAGTTCCATATAAGAATTATTAGAAGATAGAATATTAATACTTATCATATAGAACGTGATGGTCAAACTCAGGATCAAACAAGAAACAGTCCTAAAATAATGAGATTCAGGAAAAAAGAAACATGAGAGTCTAATTAATAGGTGAGACACCACACAACACATTCTTTCTTACAATTATTTTTTTTCACACTTGCATGATTTCTCATCCGTCCACCATCTGTATCATAATTCAGAAAACCTCTATGCAAACATAAGTTAATTTCTTATGATTAAACACTTCATAAAGTGTTTATTGCCTGTCCCAACACTTTTCTATGCAAACATAAGTTAATTTCTTATGATTAATTTCATGAAAAGGCCGAAGTTAAGCTTTTACAAGACTCAGAAGCTCTTACTTCATTCATTTTACGGAAAAAAGTGTTGGGACAGGCAATAAAATATTTATTAATATTTTTTATTAATTTTATATTTCTAAAAAATATAAATGAAACAATTGAATGAGATGAAGAGATAATGACTATACTATCAGCATATCACTCATGTTATAAAATCAGAAGAATTGAAGGAGCAAAGTGAACTCAACCCCAAAACTTAAACTATATATACTGCAAACCATAAAAAGTAACAAAAAATCTAGCATCTAACAACTTCTCAGTCATAGAAATATAGTTTCATGCTAATATAATCATATTTCAACAGCACATTAAAATCTCAAAGGAATAATTATGTATTTATGCAACTTACTTCAATTGGTATTGGAAAAGAAATGAAGACTGCGCAAGTTCAACGGATGCTATTCTTGCAGAGGTTTCCCTAAGTTGTTGAATATGACATTTTTGTTGATCCTGCATAAAAGATGTATGCTTAAAAAAATTAATATGGAGATATTTATAAAGTATACATCACAACAAAAGAATGACTTCTCAGTCCACTAAAAATTGAATAAAAATCAACATCTCCTGTCATTTAATTTTAAAACCTCTATTCAAAATAAAAATATATAAAAATAGAGTGTTTTTCACAAAATCAAATAATCGACATCTGCACAATAGTTCTAAACCCTACACTCCAAGAACATCATGCAATTATCTTTAATTTATCTCATTGGTTTGTTCATAGCCCCCAATAAGAATCAACTATTACATTTGTTAGGAATTATCTTGAGACCAAAAACATTCATTAAATTATAAGAAAAATCCTTAAAATAATAAATTCATTTGTGAGAGGAAAATAAAAAGGCGAATTGATGGCCTAATTATGTATTTTGCCAAATATTATTGGAGTTCCGTCTTCAAAGCCAGATTAGAGGTACGAGAGGAAGGGAAGACTCTTACCATCGACTCCATTCTTCTTAGTCACTGAGGTCCAAACAAGCCAGGCTGAAGGATTTTGATGATGCACTTTTGTTTATCACCTGTTACGAATTTTCTTGATAGTTGTAGCTTTGTTTTGGAAGGCGACGGTGATAGCTCCTATCAAAAATCCCTTTTTCCCGTAAGCTAACAATTGGGTTTATGAGTATAAGGTAAAAATTGTATTTTTAAGTGAGAATGGTGTGCTGTTCAATGAAGCAAGATGAGATTTTGCAGGGTAGGGTTTTTGAATCGATGGTAGGAGAAGAAGTTGGGGAAAATTAGAAAATATTGTATTTATATTTAAGAATGAATGTTCTTTCTTAAAATTTGTCATATCCAAATTGGGGGGAAGTGAAAGACTCTTACCACTTTTTATTTTTCAATACTATACTTTTCCTTACACCATGGAATAAGTGTTGGTTAAAATACCTTAATAAATTTTTCTATTATTTTTTAATAAAAAAGCATATTAAATTAGTAGTTAAGACCATTTTATGCTAACACTTGTCATGATACATATAATATTACAATACTTTTCTAAACCTGTGAACAAAAGGGTGTTAGGATAAGCAATATTTGTAGTAGTGTGTTCTTCCATTGTTAACATCAAATCAAAACCCAATTCATCATATTATTGCAAGTTTCAAAATCTTACCCTGCTTGTTGTATTCTACATTCATAGGCTACTTCAATCTCAATCTCAATCAATTCAAACGATCTAAAAATCAATCATTAATCGCGAATCGCATTCGGAAGAGACAATATTAAAAAATTCAACTCAACCAGTTTGAGATTTTTTTGTCTAGGCAAAAATTTAAATATGGAAAGCAGAATAAATATAACATAGAACGTTTCATCTCTTGTCCACATCCCGACAAACTTATTTCCAACTCAAGGAGTGGAATAAGTTTGAAGATCAGACAAAAGATGGAATAATACATGGTAATTGATCTCAAACATCAATTTTTCATCCCCGGAGTCTTCGAAAATTGCACGAAGATGAATTGTTGGTTGTTGGCAGGGTTGCATCGATCGATGCTGGATTGCATCGATCAACGTGAAGCCTTATTTTTGACACACTCCTTGGGTAAAAGTGTATCACTTTGGCCTCTAGGCATCGATCGACGCCAGGCTGCATCGATCGATGTTGAGTCTTCACTCCAATTTTCTCTTTTTTTATCTTCGAAAAAAAAAACAAAAGCAAAAATCTAAACTAAAATATCCAAAAATCCTCAACAGAATTAGTAAGAGGAGCCAAATCTATCTATTCCCCGGCAAAGGCACAAATTTTGATTACTAATATTTCTACCAGATTAAATACAAATATAGTGGTAAAATAAATTTATACTCGAATGTCGAACCCACAGAGAAAAGATATGTGAAATAGTCTTATCTACTAAAACAAAATTTAAGATTAATTGTTTAAACAATTCAGAAATCAGATTCGACTATTAAACTAGGAAGATAAAATAAAAGAGGAAATAAAATCAAATAAGAAAGCACAGATTTTAGGACAAAAAACTTATTCTGGATGACATGCAAGAACTAATTAAATTAACAAGTGGAATACTGCAATTGTGATATATTTCCTTGGTCGGGCAAATATAACCTAGATTACTAATTAGTGACTCTCAAGAACAACAAATTAGTCTCTCTCATAAGGAAACCAGTTCAATTCCTACAGTCTAATACATAGCTGGACAGTATAGAGTATATCATGCGTTCCTAATATCATTTCCCAAACTAGACAAGGAAAGAAAATTTCTAAAGGCTCAAAGTGGCTAACTAGGGAAAAATTAATTGTGGAGGGACAGTGTTTAGGAAATTAGGTTAATAAACATGGCCTAATATCATATCCAAAACTAGTGCACACTATGCAATCTCAACACAGAAAATAGACAAGTTCTAGATAAATAAAAAAACACATGTGAATCTCACATCAAACAAAATAAGGCTCAAAATTTCACTTAGGTGCATATTTGTTCTTCCATTGTAAACATCAAATCAAAACCCAATTCATCATGTAAGTGAAAGTTTCAAATCTAACCCTTCATGTGGTATTCTACATTCATAGGCTACTTAAATCACAATCCCAATCAATTCAAACTATCTAAAGATCAATCATCAATCGCGAATCGCATTCCAAAGAGATAATATTAAAAAATTCAACTCAACCAGTTTGAAATATTTTTGTCTAGGCAGAAATTTAAATACGGAAAGCAGAATAAATAAAAGATAGAATGTTCCATCTCATGTCCACATCCCCCAAACTTATTTCCAACTCAATGAGTGGAATAAGTTTGAAAATCAGACAAAAGAGGGAACAATTCCTGGTAGTTGATCTCAGACATCAAATTTTTATCCCCGAAGTCTTTGAAAAACGCACGACGATGAATTGTTGGCTGTTGGCACTTTGCGTTGATCGATTTTGCGCGTCCTCATGGTTTTGGCCATAACTTTTGCTCCCGAACTTCTATTGACCTGATTCCACTTGCATTGGAAAGCTAATTCAAAGATCATTCAACTACCATGCTCCATTTAGCTAAAATTTTATGTTTGGAAGATGTTGTGACTGTTTCTTTGAACATCCACTACTTTCGGTACAAATTTTCGGTGAATTCGACCTCAAACCTGCAAAAATATACCACTACAAGCTGAATACCCTCCTACAATGACTCATGCAATAAAATATCTAAAATAAACTAAAATGCAACTAAAAACAAAGATAAATCAAACCAATAATGAGTGAAAATATGAACTCATCAATAGTCTTGACCAAAACTTAGTTTGGGTACTCAGTGTAGGGTTTTCCATACTGACCAGGAGAAGTCAGTATGAGGGCTTCCTTGTACTATCTAGTAAAAATTAGTACGAGGGCTTTGCAGACTGACCAGGAAAAGTCATTATGAGCGCATTTCCATACTGACTGTGGATAGTCAGTATGAGGGTCAACCATACTGGCTATGGGAAATCAGTATGAGGGCTAGCTATGCTGAACCTGGGAAGTTAATATATGGTCTCTACCTTTAAAGTTTGAGTTATTTGAAGGATATCAAACCTCAGTCAGATTGAGAAATATCCATGCTCAAGTGAAAGTCAGTACGAGGTTATTCAAAACTTGGGTTCATTTGTTTGAAACTTAGTTTGACATAATGTTAGTGTATACTACTCTGACATAGTAGAGCAGAGCAGAAGCAATCATACGGCATGGCCTACAATTGGACAACATCATCCATGAGTCTAATGTCTGGATTTATGTGTCTAATGGTCAGAAATTCAAAATGCCGGAGGAAGACCTCTATAAATAGGACTACATCTCAACCTTAAGTAGTTATGAAGTTTGGACGAACAAAAGAAGTCATCACACGACAAAGAGCATTCAGCTAAGCCATCTCTCTGCTCAAACTCTCTGAGTTTCCGTGTTTCTTAACACAAGACTTGAGTCTCTGACTCAAGTTATTACTCTGTGCTATCTTGTCCTAGCACAAGACTGAAGCTCTCAAGCTGAAGCTTTTCTTTGGTGAATATATCTTTGCAAGATATAATCATTGCAGTAAGTTTCCTATTCTGAGATACTGATTCTCACGGGCGTATGCCAACAAACTGAGTTTTGGGAAGAACAACAAACATCCAACCACCAGGAAGGAGGTTGTGGGGTGTCGTCCTCACTTCGAACGGAACACTAAGCCTACAAGGAGTTCCTAGGAGAGAATCATAGTTGTCCGAAGGACGAAGGCGTCGACGGGTTGTGTATATATCATAAGGAGGCTTGTACTTAGTGAATTATCCGAACCATGGGTCAAAAGAGTGGATGTAGGATATTTAGATCCGAACCACTATAAATATTGTGTGTTCTTTACAACTTTATTTACATTTATGCCATGCTTAGTTTCGCAAACTGACTTTTGAAACCTTCAATACTTGTCCAAGTATTGAAGTATATATACACTGTGAAACTAACTTAACAAACGACAGACCTAAGCTTATGCTCTCTTACACACTAAACTTAGTTCCTCTGTTTTCTGAACAACTGCAAGTTTACTTACTTTTGCTTCCGCTACAAATTCAAACCTTCCGCTGTACATATTTGCACTCTAATCTTGGGACCAATAAGTGGTATCACGCGCCAAGGTTCTTAAAAAACCATGGATGTGTTGAGTTACTTAGGACCATATCTCTGTTCTTTGCACTCTGTTTTTGTGTTTATGTGTATTCAAGTTTTGGTACTCAGAGATGGCACATATTACAAAACTTCCAAAGTATTCATCAGAAATCATTGAGATATGGATGAAGCGCTAATTGATAATGCTTAGAAATGTCCACCCAGAGATGGCTGGGGTTCTATCTACCGGACCACTAAAGATCACCAAAGTGAATACTCTGATTGGAGGAGCAGGGGTCAGGAGATAAAGGAGAAACCTTATGCAGAGTAGACGAATGACGACATAGTTTGTTTTCAGCTTGATTCAGTGGCCATGGAGTTTATCTTTCAATCCTTACCAGAGCCACTGGTTGTTGAAGCTCTCGAGCAAAGTAACGCCAAGAAAATGTGGGAATTCCTTGGCACTTTCAACTAAGTGACAACTCAGATGAAGCGAAATAAGCTTCAAAACTGTGTAAATAAGTATGAATCCTTTCAAATGCTTCCTAGTTAAAATAATAAATTAATGGAAGCTATATTTAATGCTATTATTTGTGAGCTAAAAAACTTGGGGAGAACTTATAAGATTGCAGATATGAATGCAAAGATTCTTTCCAAGGAAGCCAAGGAAGATTGGTTCGTCAAGACCACCAGCTTATGTTCGGACGGATCTCTCCAAGATGATGATCGAGGACATGTTCGAACAGCTTTAAGCCCATGAGTGGGATATACAAATGGCCAATAGGAACAAAGCAGTGCGGATTGTCAGCACGCATTCAGAGGAAGATGTTGCTTTTTAGCAAAAAGGAAGATCAAGAGAAATCCTCAAAAGCCTTACCAAGCTGACAACACATCTAGACATATGTCTACATCAAAGTCAGCACCAAAACCTTCCTACGAGAAGTAGGAGAAAGAGAGCTCAATTGAAGAGCTTGAGGAGCAGATGAGGAAGCTGACAAGACTTCTTGAGAAAGTCAAAACCATGAAGGAAGGTTCACAAACCAGTGAACTAAAGTTCAGCGAGAGGCCTCCCAAAGCATGTTTTGAGTGCGACTCTCCAGATCATCTCAAGTATGAGTGCCCACTTGTTTCCAAGGAAGAGAGGGAACGCTTAAAAAGGGTATTTAAGAAGAAAGCTTCCAAAGCAGTTGCAAAGGCCATACTTTCCAGGACTGAGGTGCAAGATATCTCAGATAATGATAATGGCTACTACACATCAGATGATGAGGCTGTGGAGGAAGCCTTCCTGGTGCTGATGGCAAAGCTGGGAGAAGAGGAAGAAATTGAAGCTGAGTCTACTATCCCGGTACACATTCCTAACTCAGTTTCTAATCTTGTAGCATGCATTGAAGACTTTGAATCTTATTGCTCAGATTCAGAGGACGTTACCCTGGAAGCTTTGAATAGAGAATTTTTTAAATTTTATGAGTTAAAAAAGGTTTTGGCTGGTGAAAATGCCTCACTAAAATTTAAGTTTTTAAAATTGACTAAGGAGATCCAAGGATCAAAGTCAGTAAGTGACGAACTAGCCAAACTTTGAGAAGAGCATTCTACTTTAGTTTAATCTTTTAATATCTTTCTAAAGAATGCGAATCTCAAAAATTGAAAATTGCTAATGATCAAAAGCTTATCTGTTCACTTTATTCTAGTACTAGAAAAGTTTAAGAATATCTAAGTTTACAAAGAGATCCATCTGACAAGTCAAGTCTAAGATTTTCTGAAAATTATTTTGAGCAATCATGCATCAACTTCTGAAACTAAAAATGTATCAAACCATCACTTCTTAGGTAGAGGAGTAGTCAGTATGGACAAAGACTCCTTAGTGGCTAATCAGGATAGACGGGGAAAGAAAGTTTCAAAACTGACTCCAGTACCCATGCCTAAAAAAGTTTTGACCTTTAAGTCGAATAATCCTGAGAGAAAGCCAATTCTGCCTAAGAAGTGGATGAAGCAGAATGCTCCTAATACAAGGAAACCCATTTCAACTGCTTAAATTGAATATTATAGAAAGTCAGTTTCATTTCCGAATTCTAGAAATCCGAGGTTCTTTACTCATAATTTGTTTGAGAAGAGAACTTATCTGTATAGGAAGAACACCTATGCGAGGTTTGAGTCCAATCAGATTTCTACTTTTAGGACTAGGAAGACTGTACACTCTAGACTAAGTTTTCGAGAACCCAACCGAAACTTTGTTTTGAGAAAGTCAGTTACTAGAAACTTAGTTTCTATCAAGGTTTCACACACTCCATTCCTTCAAACATGCATAGAAATAACATTAATTATCTAAAGAGGAAGAGAAAGGGAGAGGAAGTAGTGTCACCTTGATTTAAGGTGAAGCAAATATGGATTCCAAAAAGATGGATCTATAAGACTAACCCTGCAGGACACGCAGAAACACGGGTACCTTTAGTCTAACCTTATCTATTTTGGAGGAACAGGGTCATCGAAGTCAGCACAAAAAGAAGAAAAGACCGTAGATTTTGGACAGTTGATGTTCAGCCCACATGATCGGAGAGAGAAATCTCCTTACAAACTGAAGATGTAAAGAGGACAAGTAGTCAGTTTTGGAGATGACTCAAAAGGGAGTGTAATCGGCAAAGGATGCTTAGAATGCAATGTAATCATCATCAACGAAGTATCCTTAGTCACTAACCTCAACTACAACCTTCTGAGTGTCAGTCAACTAATCCATTTGGGATATGAGGTGACTTTTGCCGAAGAAGATTGCTTCATCAATGAAAAAGACTCTAAAGGGATTTTGCTAAAAGGTGTCAAAAAGGAAGTCTCTACTTTTTGGATTGGGAGAGCGGGAAGCCTGACACGTGCCTTGTCGCAACAAGCTCATCCCAAGGAGTCAATCGTCTATGGCATAAGATAATTCGCCATCTGAATTTCCAATCGACCAGACACCAAGCCAAATACAATCTTGTGGAAGGCCTACCACAAGTCAGTTTTAAGAAGGAAGAAGGTGTCTGTAGAGCGTGCAAGATGCGAAAGCAAACTAGAGCTTCATTCAAGAATCAAATCTGTTAGGAAAATATTCTTTGATTTATGTTGTAAATCTCCCTTTAGGATCAAATTGTAAAAGTTTTGTTGAATCAAAGCTTAATTAGTTTGGTCGATCATTGCTGAAGTCGAGCATAGTCTAGCAACTCTTTTGTAATGTCCTGTTTAGGAAGTCTATCGAGTTGTAATAGATTAGAAGAGCTTGAGAAGATTGCTGAAGGATTTCGCAAATCGAACAAAGAAAATCAGATTCCAAGCAACTTAAAAAATGCTAGAGTCGCCATCAGACAAAATTACTGCTAAGGAGTTAGCAGTCAAATGCTGAAAAGAGATGACTGCTAAGGAGATAGCAGACAAAGTGCTAAGAAGAATGATTGTTAAAGTGCTAGCAATCATATGCTGAAAGAAGAGACTGCTAGGAGTAAATGTTCAGCAGTCAGTAGAAAAGACATAGCAGAATGCTAAGAGAGTTAGCATTCACTATTTGCTCAGGAGATTGCTAGAAACTATAACAATCAAGAAAAAAGACAACAAATGATAGCAGAATACTGAAGGAGTCAGCATATGCTAGTACTTAGCAGATTGCTAGAAGAGCTCGGTAATCAAAAGGCTTAGTAGAGTATTCCCAGCATTCTCCGATAGATTGCTAAGCAAGGGGATACTCAGCAAACACTTTCTTTATACTACCGTTCTGACAAAAGGTATAACCAAAGGACGAATAGCCTTCCCGAAATAGGTAAAAAGGCATTGTACATGCCCGAAAGAACGAAAAGCTAGTAACTCTTTTGGACAAGGAGGACCGTTGTGTCTAATGGGTCTGGAGATTCAGAGTTTGAATCTCCAGACATAAAAGAGATGTCCAAACAAGAGAGAACCCTCACCTTCACAACTACTACTGCTCAACTCTAACATAACTGAAAATCACAAGAGATATCTTTTTTAAAGCGAACAAAGCAAAAAAGAGAGTAGTCAATTGAGAGCTCCTTAAAGAGAAGAATTCAAAGCTCTCAACAACCGTAGTGTCCCCCTCATTGAATATCTTACACTACATTGAAGAGATTCTTTGACTTTGCTCAAGAATCTAATCATTGGGATAACTTCCATCCTAGGAAGCATCCAGCAGTCACTTCTCTGAAAAGAGATTGACTCCCATGGGCTGTTGCCGAAATCCCCAAGGAAATTTCGGAAGAAACTATAAAGCTTCCATTGCAGTAAAGGCAAGTTTTACGAAGGTGTGCCCTTGACTTAGCCGCTGCTGCCAACCGAGAAGATCCAAGTAACGGAGGATAGTCTTGTAGTGGTTAGCTCGAAAGCTCACCACCTGCTGTAGGAGATAGGCGATTCCTTGTACTTGACCATATCTTTTTAGAGAAATTCTCAGTTTTCTACTGAGTAGTGGACGTAGATCTTGAAGGATCGAACCACTATAAATATTGTGTGTTCTTACTGTTTTATTGTTTCTACCATTTGATTTAAAACCTAGCAACCTCAAGGTTCTAGAGTATATCTCTGAAACAATCTTAAAAACTACCTCGAGCTAAGTACTTGGAAAAGAAACTTAGTGCAAGTTAATTTATATATTCTGCTGCATTTGCAAAGTAGCTTTAGGCCGCTTATCACGACTCTGATCAGGGACCAACAAAATTATCGCAGGATGCATAGACAAGATCCTTCAGCTGCTGCATATGGATCTCTTCGGGCCAGTAAAGCTACCTACCATTGGAGGAAAAAAGTTCACTCTCATTGTGGTAGATGACTACTCGAGATACACATGGTAAGGCTAATGAAGAGTAAGGGTGAAGTGAAGTTTTAACCTCCAGAGCTCATTCTTCAAATGCAAAACAACATAGGAGCTGACAACGGGACTGAGTTTTGCAACAGTTCTCTGATGGACTTCTGTGCTGATACTGACATTGCTCATGAGAAGTTAACTCCAAGAACGCCCTAGCAAAATGGTCTTGCCAAACGAAGAAACAGAACACTCAATGAGACAGTCAGGACTATGCTTGCTTAAGCTTACTTAAAAGAAGGCTACTAGGGAAAAGCCTTGATAACGGCGTGCTATACTCAGAAAATAAGTGCTACTTATAGTCACCATCACAAAACCCCGTACGAAGTCTTCAATGGTCGTAAGCCTTCTATAGCTTATCTTCGTGCTTTTGGTTCTCCATGTTACATCCATAACAATGAAAAGTCTAAGTTTAATACTTTCAGTCCCAGAGCAGTTTAAGGAGTGTTCCTTGGGTATGGACATCCTTCATACAAGGGGTACAAAGTGTTCAACAAGACTACCGGACTTGTGGAAGTAACATGCTCTATTGATTTTTATGAGTCTATTTTAGTGCGCAAGACTTTAAAAGACCAGGAACTTGGTGATTATGAGGTCAGGAATTGTCGTGAGAAACTCAGTGCTGATAAATAAAATACTCATAAAGTTTCTCAAACTAGATCTATGAATGAACATTCAAGTACTCCAGAGGATGAGACCGGTGATGCAATCGATCCTGTTGAGGCTTTTGGTTCACTAACGATGAATGCATGCATCAATCAAGGGGGAACTTGAGTAGATCAAGATAAAGCTCAGTTTGAAGGGCTAACTAGAAAAGAGATGCATACTCAAACTAACTTACTAGAAGAAGGACATTTCCATCCTTAAGAAATTCAACCGACAGTGCGTCAAGAAGCTCAAGGATCACAGTCTGTGCGCATCATTACCGAAGAAGGAGACTTCAGTCAAAGTGATGAAGATTTAGTTCAAGTTCCAGTTTCGGGAGCAGATGGTAATGAGTATCCTGGAGCATTAACTCACTTTCTAACCTCAATCTCTCGACTTCCTCGGTTAAAGATTGAATATCTCGTTGAAGTGAGGTGTTTTCACCTATGATTGCATTTTTGATTTCATACATTTTTGAGAATTAAATTGACAGCTTTGTCAAATAATCTTCCTCAGAATCAAAAAATGATTCCTCCGATTCATCGATGATAGGATTGCTAAGAGTGTTGGTAGGTAATACCTCACTTTCTTCAGCTGCTAGGGCTGATTCATTGCTTTGCTCAGCATTGATATCCGCATCGGCAAACTGATCTTCAACAATGTTTGCCATTAGTACGAACAGAGCTTCTTCGTTATCTTCTTCTTCTGACGAATAGTAGTACTCCTCGTCATTCTCAGGAATGTCAGAAGCTTCCGTCCTTGTCAGCAACACCCTTGTGACTGCTTTGACAGCACGTCTTTCAAACCTTTGCTTCAGGCGTTCTCTCTCCTCTCTGCTGACTTTTGGGCATTCATGTTTTAAATGATCTGGAGAACCACACTCAAAACAAGTTCTAGGTTTTCGCTCTGCTGAGCGGTTAGATGAAGATAATTGAATTTCTTTTGCCTCTTTCTCAGCCTTAGCTTCATTCATCATCTTCTGCAGCTTTTTCATCTGCTCTTCCAGTTCATTGATCTTCAGATCAATGGGTTGTGTACCTGCATTGGAAATTGCTTCCTTTGCTGGTGATGCTGGAGCAGGTCTTTCTTGCTTGTAGAAGGGCTTTTTCGTCTTAAATTTGTTGAAGTCCTTCTTAGCGAAGTACGCTAAGTCCTCAGAGTTGCCAGCGAAATTTGACGCAGCTTGTGCCACGGCTGCTTCGTTCTTCTTTAACTGCTGTATAATGAACTCACGAGATTTGAGTTGAGCAAATACCTCAGATGTTGTCATTTGATTGAGGTCCTTTTCGCTCAAACTTGTCATCTTCGCGAACCAGTCATCTCTTGGATATAATTTGGAGATGATTTTGTTGTTCATTTCTCCGTTGCCATATTCTTTTCCGAGATTGCGGAGTTCACCTATTATGGTGTTGAAGCGTTCCTCCATATCCTGTATGGATTCACCTGCAATCATGGAAAATGACTCATATTTATCAACGGCTGCTTGTAACTTATTTCTTTTCATCTGGTCCGTCTCTTTAGATGCTTCACAAACATAATCCCACATCTCCTTGGCAGTCTCAAAGTCAAGAGCTTTGTCGGCCATCAATTTCGGTAGACAATCCTAAATCAGCTTCTTTGCTACATGTTCTAGTTGAGCCCTCTTTTTTATCTTCTGTTGTATATTCCTCGTAGGGCTTTGGAACCAACTGCGGTCTTTATCCTTCTCCAGCAGCAGCTTCACCTACAAAAGTGTTAGGTTTCATAATTTTTATAGGACCTCTTTCCAGCACATCCACCATTTCAGGGTGGATGCTTTGTAGGTTTATGAGAGCCAACTTCTTCCAGGACTTGAAGTTCTCCTTGGTATACTTCCCAAGTACGTGGTGATTCAACATATTGTTCACGCTTGAAGTATTCACCTGAGCTAGACAAACACAACACAGAGAAACAAGAAAAGTGCAAGGAAAATACAGATCTGGTTTTAAGCGACTCAGAAGCAGTCGGTTTTTCAACCTCCTGCTCTGATACCACTTATTGGTCCTTAAATATCAGAGTCGTCGTTGCTTAGACAAGAACACGAAATTCAGCGGAATAATTGTTCATCCTTTACACTTATGTTTTCCTAAAAGATTAGTTAACCTCAGGAATAGATTAAAGTTTCTTCATAGTAATACGCTAGCAATACGATTGCTATGTTTAAAATCGTGTGAGCAATGAAATAGTAAATGAACACAATATTTATAGTGGTTCGATACAAATAGTTCTATGTCCACTCCTTAGCCGAAATGCTAAGAATTCACTAAGTAAGTATACAGAGTACAAGGATTCGCCTTTTCCGTTAAGTAGGTAGTGAACTTTCGTCCTGGCTACTTGACAACTATCCTCCGATATTCTGAACTCCTCAAGTGTAAGTCTGGCTGAGTCAAGGGCACACCTTCGTAAAACTAGCCTTTCTTACTTTGGAAGTTTTATAGTTATTTCCTAACTTTCCTTCAGATGCGGCTAAACGCCCGTCTTAGTCTAGACCTTTTCAGGTGTTCGACTGTTGGATTCTTTTTACAAGAAAGGAATCCCAATGATTGAAGAATCTTGAGTGCAATCAAGAATCTCTTCAATGGAGTGTCAGTGAATCACTTAAATACACTTCTGGTTGTTGAGAGCTCTGAATACTCTTTATCACGGGCTCTCAACTGACTACTTTTCACTTTGTTCGCTTTGTCAAAGGAATCTCACACTTAGGATATTTGCGAATGTTGGTTGTGATTGAAGCAGTAGTCAATTCTCACTTGTGGACCTGCCTTTTATAGATGGAGATTCAAATCTTGAATCTCCATATCCGTTAGACACAACGGCTCCTTTGTCCGAGAGTGATTTGACTTGATCAGTCGCTTTTGGCGTTGATCTGTACTTTCCGAACAACTTCGGGAAAGCCTCGTCCATTGTGTGTACTTTTGTCAGAACGGGAGTAAGGCTTCAATAGACAGTCTCGCTTTGCTAGGATCTTTTAGCACAATCTGCTAGATGAATATCCTTGGCGATATGCTAGATGTATATTTTGCTGATGCAACTTCCGTTCACTTTTTGGTTCCTTTTGACTTCTATCTGCTAGCGTCTGTAGCAGTTTTCTGAGTGTTAGCAAATGCTAATGCCTTAGCATTCTGCTATCGACTGTCTTCTAGCGAACAACATTCTTCGATGTCTGCTGGGAAACCTTCTAGCAGACTAGTCTATTACAACTCAATATGTAACCTATACAGGACTTTACATGATATGCTAGACTATACTAGATTTCAGCATTTGATCGACCACTCTAGTAAGGTTTGATCCAACAAAACCTTTTACAATGTGATCCTAAGGGATATTATATGAATAATTTCCCAACAAGGCTGTCATCCCAGTTCGCACAAGATAAGGAAGTGCATTGCTTACTTGTTTTATCTCTCAAGGATCAGAACCTACGAAGATCGGAGATGCTCTGAAGTCAACTGAATGGATCAACGCTATGCAAGAGGAGCTTGCTGAGTTCAAAACAAATAAAGTTTGGTATATGGTGGATCGACCAAATCATCATTCAGTCATCGGCACCAAATTAGTCTTTAAGAACAAGAGAGACGAGATGGGGAATATAGTAAGGAGTAAAGCGAGGGTAGTAGCAAAAGGTTATGTTCAATGTGAAGGAATCGACTTTGATGAGATTTTTGCTCCGGTGGTCAGACTTGAAGCTATTCGATTATTCCTTGCTTATGCCGCCTACAGCAACTTCACAGTTTTCCAGATGGATGTAAAGTGTGCCTTTCTGAATGGGGAGCTTAAGGAAGAAGAATATGTGGAACAACTCCCTGGCTTTGAAGAAGGAAATCAAGTTTTTACAAACTGAGGAAGGCTCTCTATGGGTTAAAGCAAGCACCCAGAGCTTGGTATGAGACATTTCCTTAGTTTCTCCTCAAGAATGGTTTCCAAAAAGCAAAAATTGACACAACGTTGTTTAGAATTAAGGAAGGATCAGACATGCTTTTAGTGCAGATCTACATCGATGATATTATGTTCGGATGCATAAACTTGAAGATGTGAGAAAAGTTTGCCTAAATTATGCAATGCAACTTCTAGATGAGCATGAAGCGTAAACTGACTTACTTTCTGGGTCTTGAAGTTATTCAGTCCGAAGGAGGAATCTTCATCAACTTTAAGAAGTACACCAAGGACTTGATCAGCAAGTTTTGTCCAGACAAGACCAAGCCCTTGAGGATTCCGATGAGCCCAAGTGCTCAAATTAATCTTGATAAAGAAGATGAAGCAGTCAACCCAACTATGTATAGAGGCATTATTGGGTCACACCTATACTTAACTGCAAGTAGACCAGATATTTCCTACTTAGTTGGAGTATGTGCGAGGTTTCAAGCCAACCCTAAGAAGTCGCACATGGAGGCTGCTAAAAGAATAGTCAAATACCTCAAAGGGACAGAGTCACTAGGTATTTGGTATCCCAAAATGACGAGCTTACTCCGAATTCTTATTCAGATTCACATTTTTGGAGGATGCAGAATCGATAGGAAGAGCACTAGTGGAACGTGTCAGTTCCTAGGTCACAATCTTGTATGTTGGTTCAGCAAGAAGCAGCAATCAGTCACCACGTCAACAACTGAAGCTGAGTATGTCGCTGCCGCTAGCTGTTGTGCTCAAGTGCTTTGGATCAAGCAACAACTGCTCGACTATGAAGTCGAAACTGGGTGTGTGCCTATCTACTGTGATAATAGCAGTACAATGTGCATCACAAAGAACCCAGTTCATCATTCCAGAACCAAGAACATCTACATAAGACATCACTTCATCAGAGATCATGTCGAGAAGAAATATGTTGTTTTAGAGTACACCTGAATTGAAGATCAACTTGTTGACATGTTCACCAAACCACTCCTAGAGAGAAGATTCAAGGAGCTTTGCATCAAACATGGTCAATTGGAGATCGACGAGATCTTTTTTGAAGATGAGTAAATGCTGAATAAAACTGAGTCCGAGCACTCAGTTTTGCTCATGAATTTAAAGAAAGTCAGGAGCTGATTAAAACTCAGTTCAAACTCTCAGTTTTATAGACTTGCTGCGTTAATCAGCAAGAAAACTTCATACTTAGCCAATCTTTGAAGAATTCTACTTCAAGTGGTGTCTACACACCATAGTATGCAAATCTTCGCATACTCAAGAGCAGAAAAAATGTCTTTAGAAGAATCCGCCAAAAGTTAAAACTTACTTTAACTAAGTTTCCACTGACTTGCTGAAGAAAACCAAGTTTTGGTTATGACACTTAGAATATCTCTAAAGGACAAATGCGGATTTAAACTGAGTTCCAACTCTTAGTTAGAAACATACTCTTAGTTCGAAAGTTCGAAAGGCAGGATTTTGAATTCCAACGACGATCGTATTGGTTACCACACTATTAATGCATATCTTGCATCGATAAATTAGAATTTGACATGTGGATAGTTTCTCTACCCACGACGCTCCAATCAAATTTTAAAATGTGTATTTCGAAGCAACGTATCCTAATCGTCGCCAAAAATCAGGAAATCGAAAGGTCATACGGTACATCTTCTTAATTGAAATGTCCTTTCTCTTTGTGCTATAGGGTTCATTTGTTTCCCTTGTGAAACACTTTCTCCTTTATCCATTATCGAACCCTTCTTTCCAAGTTAATAATTCGTCTTCAACCAAAACATTCCTTCGATCTGGCAAAATAGCAAAAGAGCCAAAGCCACCAGACATAACTTCACCACACTTTTTGGGTGCTGTCAAAGTGGGGGGAAAGAAGTATGGAAGCTGCAGAATTCATTAGATATCAGAGCACAACAGTCGTCCTCATACCGGGAAGAGCAGAAGAAATCAGAAGATCCAAGGTCTTTCTCAGATACACTGCTCCCTGCTCAAAAGTGACGTGCCAACAACTTCTTGCTGGGCACAGTCACCTAGAGACTCTTCCCCTGTAGATGGTTTTCAAACGCAACATCAAAACCAGGACAGGTGAAGAAAATGAGGCCCGGAGGTGAAAAGAGAGAGTCACCTTCGTGGCAGAGCTACTGAAGCCGGCATGAGGGAACTGGAATGGAGGTTTGCATATCAAACCAGCGACCCTCAGGCAACGTTGAGATGAAAGAGGGAAGACAAGCTTTTCTTGTCACATGGAGTACATCTCAACGACTCAACAACTTCTTTAGTCAGAGAACTCCTAGAAGACAAAACTCCAAGAACGGTGAAAAGTTGGTCAGCCTTTCAGCTGTGTTTGGTGGATGAGGAGTTCAGATCAGACTACAACAGCAGCCAGTTTGAAGAACATGAAGATCGGAAACAACCTATTATAGACTTGTAATAGCTCTATAATAGGTTTCTTTTTGTTAGTTTATCCCTGTACTTGTAATGAAAAGTATAAAAGGATAAACTGACATGTTGATGACAATCTCTTTTTGTCCAACAAAGGTGTTCATTCTTCATACACAGAACTTACACAATCCAGTGTAATCATCAGCTTTCCAACTCTCTCCTACATAAGATTAAATTGCTCTAAACTAATTTGAAAATCAATCGAGCAATATTTCTCCAAATCTATAAGTAGAATATCATAAGTACAAAGCTGAATTTGAGGGGAACTTCTCTGAGTTATGTGACAAATAGTCAAATTTGTAAAAACTCTAAAGTTATCCACACCTCATCATCTTAGGGTAAAGATGGCTTTGACCACACCAAAAAGTGGGAAATTGTTAGTTTTTTTGTTAGAGAAATCCTTCCTTAATTTCTGTGTTTTGGTGGGTCAAAGATTGTAAAAGCCATCTTAGTCAGTTTTTCAGTTTCTAGAGTTCTAAAAACTGTAATCCTTGTATAGGATCAATCGAGTTGTAATAGAACTTAGGTTGAAGACCGAGCAAAGGAGATGTTCGAGAATTGAAACTGACTTAAGAAACGGCAAACCTAGGATTAAGTTTTCTTACGAACTAAACTGAGTTCCTCTATTTTCTGAACAAGGGCAAGTTTACTTACTTTTGCTTCCGCTACATAAACAAACCTTCCGCTGCATATATTTGCACTCTAATTTTGGGACCAACACTAAAATTTCAAACAATCAACAATGGAGCCAAATAAAAGGCCTTTGTTCAAGGAATGCAACTCACTATAGAGCTCGGGGTTCGTAAGATACGATTGGAAAGCAATTCACAGTTACTAATGAACTAGTTGAGCAGAACATAATCCGCCAAGGATACCAGGCTCCTCCCCTACTATGAGACCATTAAGAAGCTCATTCATCGAATGAATAGAAGAATGGAACCTCTGACACTTCACGTTTGAGGACAACGTTTGAGCTGATGCTCTAACAAACCTGGTCAGCACCAGCATCTCCCGTAGTGACCGCCAAATCCCAGAGATGTGGGTCGACAAAACCTCTACCTCTCTAGAAGAATTCCTCGCACTAGTCAATAAATCCTCGAACTACTAAAGGAACCTGATCACCTAGCAGTACGAAGGCACGTTCGCCGCCAAAGATAATAACTATATGGCAGGGGTTGAATGGATGGAAACCAGATACACGATATTTGAAAACACCTTGTATCGATACTCGATTAGAGGACCACTCTTAAATTGCGTGGCTCCCCCCGTTACTGACTTCATCCTGACTTGAATATAGGATGTTTATTCTGGAAATCACGTGGGCGTGGACTTATTCCTTGGTTTGGGGGGAGGCCTAGTAGGCAAACTCCCCAAGGGGACCAGTTGAAGGAATACATGCTGATGGTGATAGATTAATTTACTAAATTGGTGGGAGGAGAACCCTTCGGAAAAACTAGGGACTTGAAAGTCATCAAGTTCTTTTGGAAGCACATTTTCTACCAGTTAGGGATCACAAGGAATCCCAGACAGACAATGGGTTATCGTTTGCCAGCAAATGACTTCAAATGTTTCGCAACATGTACGACATCAAACTAGCTTTCTCCACTCTGAGATAGCCAGAAACAAACGGACTCGCCGAATCAATAAATAAGATAATAATGAGAACGATGAAGAAGAAGTTAGATTCTCACAAGTCTAGATGGGTTAAAGAGCTACCCGCGGTCCTCTGGTCCTACCGAACTACACTTCACACTACCACAGGAGCTACCTCGTTCTCTTTCGCATATGGGACTGAGGCCATAATACAAGCCAAAGTACAACCATGAAGCCCAATAATGGAGCACTAAGATGAGCCCTCAAACGCGGAGTACCTCCTAGAAAACCTAGAGATCTTCGATGATACTCGAGATGAGGCTTCATTAAAGACAACACGGAGGATCCAACAAGTCAAAAAGTTTTACAGCAAAAAGCTCAAACTCTGGAGCTTCCAAGAAAGCGATCTTGTAAGAAGGTATTCCAAAATAATAAAGAACCCTATGCAGGAAAGTTGGCCCCTACTTGGAAAGGACCGTAGAAGATAGCTAGAATCGCGGGACGTAGGGCTTACAACCTCCAAACTATGGATGGGAAAGAAATAGCTAACAGTTGGAACTTTAAGCATTTAAAGAAGTACTATTGTCTTCCAACATAATTGATCTTCTGATCTTTTCCCTTACTCCTCGAAAATCTGGTGTGGATACTCTACTGGGTTCCCCAAATCCTCATAGAAGCCGACCAACCTTCCTTGAATTGATGTAGTCGTCTTCCCTCTTTCTCTTTTCGCTCAATTCTGTACTATCGTACTAAATTATGTGTGTTGTTCTATTATGATCTGATGGAGAGAAGGGGATTATATAGTATTAGGATTTGTAAAACCATAATATTAATGGGCTATTAGCAGTTTGTGGGCAAAATCCAGGTACCAAATACATATAATAAGTGGGCCCTCCTTATTAATTAATTCTTCATGTCCAACCCATAACATAATTAATTAATAAAACATTGTTTTACTTCACCAAAAAATCAATGCTAACTCACCCCTTTATTACCACGTTATATGGAACGAATTGCAATAAACTTGAATGATCCACATATTTAAGGTTCTGGATATTCATTAATTAATTAGGCTTATGACACTAAACCATAATTAATTTATCTCTTATTTGCTGAGAAGTACAACTCACTCATTTTCACTTATGTCCCCATCTTATAACGGATATGTTTACGTACATGTCCAGCCTAATCATACCACACATAAACCGCCACACCCAAGGTGCAGGTATAAGAGAACATGTAAGACTTGCCACCATAGCAAGTCAAAGTGTGGTCAACTTGTGTGCATTGCCCCTTAGCCTTCTATTAGATTTAAGATCTTAACAAGTATGTTGAGATTTGGCTCATTCATATGTCAATGAGAATGACACATCTCACTGTTGATCCCATCAATACATAAAGATGTACCGACACATCAAGTAGCTATGATAAGCTCACTTATAAACTTATGTGTAGCAGCCTAAACCGATAGCCTATCGAGGAACTTTCTCAGCCATGATACTTTTATATCCTGCTAGGTAGGATGATTCATATGATCCTCTGTAATCTCCTACACACCATATGATCATCCCTATAGGTGAGATACTAGGATATTATATTTCATATCATATGTCTGTTATAACAAATAGCGACTATGTTGATGTAATGCATTTATGAAGACCAGTGTATCAAACGAACAAACTTAATCGTAAATGCTTTTAGTATACACTCCCAACACCATAAGCTATACTTCGAGGATCATGCTATAATGCAGGCGCAATTAGATCACTAATATTATTTAACAACTAAGCAAATGCTAATAATGTGACGGAAAATAAAATTATTGATCAATTAGGAATAAAATTATGAAAAATATTATATATTGAAACACAGTTTCTCGGAATATTGTCTAAGCAAATCAAAGTTTGATAGGGTTTTTATAATTTTAGAATAGAATAAAAATTCCAATTGGAATTAAAATCAGAGAAATTATGGTTTTGAATTCAAATAGCGAAAAACACAGATTCCAGGGTGAAATTCCTATCCTGCCTAACATGAAATGAAAAATAAATTAAACACCAATTTAATTTCCAACGAAGTGAAACATGAAAAAATTATAGAAAATTTCAGTTTTTAACAATTTACAAAGTAGATTAATCAAATATTTCTATCCTTTTCGGTCTCAATAAAAATTGAATGAACTCCAGACAACATAGGATTTATTCCTTCGGTCTATCTCTTTTAAGACAAGAAATCGAAACCATATTATGAAATTCTCTTTCCATTAATATTTATTACCTTTTGAGTTTCAAATTAATTAACTAGAAACCTAAATAAGTGGCAAACAGATTTAGGTTGAGAAATAAACACAGAATTTCATAATGTTTGAAAGAAAATGAATTTTCATTTAATAAATCATAAACATGCAAGTAGGAAAGTTTTATAACCCTAGAATTTGATATGGAATTTAATAACACATATTCATCAAAGCAATCAATATGAAAGGATAAAACTTTAAAGTAAATTGCATTGATAAAATAGTTGTAGAATTTGATGTCAGATTCCTACAATGTTGACTCCAGTCTTCAATGTGAAAATAAAACTAAAATTGTTGATGAATTCTCCAAATTAAAACACTAAAATTAGAAGTACAATGGTTTTTATAGTGGTGGAAGATGTATCCTGTTAGATCTTGGACAAAAAGAGTGTAAATCTTCAATCTAGCCCAATCTTTGACTTCCGGTGTCGTCGTCGACTGACGTGTAGCCTCGCTTCAACCCCCTTCATAGTGTGTCTTGATCGATGTTCGGACATGCATGTCGACTGCTACGTTGGTTGATACGGACTCGTACGTTGAGTTCCACTTCCTCCTCACCACGATTGTTCCCCGGAGCTCATATCGACCGACATAGCCTGCTTTGGTCGAAATAGAGGCTTGTGCAAAATGAGCCTACTCCATACCTAGCCAATTTTATACCTAAAATCCTACAAAATACACCACCACAAGCATAACAAGTATGAAAACCCTTATATGCATGATAAAACACACAAAATGCATTGAATATGAATAAAACAATCCTAGTAACTCATTGATAAGTTAGTGAAAAAACAAACTTATCATCTCCAGCAAACTTAAATTATTGATCGTCCTCGATCAATTCATAGACTAGAAAACAAATAACACGCAGATACAAGTTTGCAATGCCTCACAAGTTCCTTTCCTACTCAAGTAGCACTCATCCACATAAATCACACAATCAAGACATAATCCAAATTATCAAATCATCAAACAAGAACATCGCACAAAATTTTTTTTACACTCATCAACTAAAGTGCTTATGGGTGTGTCTATACTCTCAAATCAATGCAACAACTCACTTACCATATGTTTGGCAAGTTTCTCATCTCTCAACTGCTCAAATAGTGTAGCTTTTTTGGAATCAAATAGGTCTTTAATAGGTTGTAACGTGGCTACTTAAGTAGGTGGGGTATTTTGGCTATGTCACTCAAAGATTTCTCAATACTTCCATCACAATTAATCGCACCATAAAACAATGACAACCCATCATTCACATTAAACCTCTTTCTTTCTTTTCTCTTTTCTAAGGTCCCTTTCTCTTTTTCTTTTACAAACAAAACATTCATTTCGTGAACCATACATTATTCTATGCATATTCTCATCTTCACTCATTCTTTATAAATTAGAGATACCAATCTTTGTTTTTCTTCCTTTTCAATTTAAACCTAAAGTTCACATATTTCTAACACATGACCCTCACACTTTTCAACCATTCTAATATAAAAGAAATCATTCAATTGCTAAAATTGGCTACAAATAGAGATAGTTTAATGTTAGTGTACTGGGAATGGGCTAAGAAAGAATATGTCTATAATCACTTTCACCCTAGTACCACACTTATGCAACCTTAAGAAAGAAACAAGTCCATTTTTAGAAGATTATTGCTACAAATCTCGTTACATATCAAATGAACAATAAGGCTCAAAACTCTCACATGGGTTAATATATTGTTACTCAACAATCCTTAAATTCAAAACAGTACATCATGCACAATAACGCATCAAAGAGCGACTCATGATGAAAGATACTCCTATCATCGGCTACTCTATCAAATAAATTCCCATTCCTCGTTTACAAATAATCAATCACCGATCTACTATTTTCACTATAGGGAGGACAATTCACATTCTCAAACCAACAAAACAAATAGATCTGATTGTCCTAAGTTCAAAACATACAAAATTGACTAAAATCAACAATGACATGCAACAATTTCAAAGAGTTTCTACCTAAAATGAATAATAAAAAACAATAAATAAAACAAGTAAAAATGTTTCACTTTTCCATCGTCCTCAACCCTCCAAACTTGTTTCACCCGAAGGAGTGAAAAGTTTGAATGTTAAATTCAAGACAAGTTTTATGGCTCAGTGTAATCATGACCTCTGCACATCGACTGACTGTCGATGAGCTGCAGTCACAACACGCTCTTCCTCAAATGAAGTATGAACCCCCTTTATAGATGAGAGCATCTCCTTGAACGAAGTATGTTGCAACTCCATAAAGGTGTATTGCTACTCCATGAAGGCTCAATGTTGCTCAGCTAACTATTGTTGTTGCTGCATGAAGGCCGAATACTTGGCCCAGACAGGCGTAGTGGAGCTAGAACTCTCCCCACAAAAACATTTGATACCATGATCATCTAATGCATCCTGTATTGTAACATCTATTGTAGAAGTCTCGTGGTGCTGATGAAACTACTCGCGGTGCTACCACATATGTCTCTCCTCTTTCTGCTCCTTGTGAGTAAATTTTTTTTGGTTGGGTGGTGTTTGTGAACATTGTCTTATAAGAGAAGAGCTTGGACCTCCTGAATGTCCAACCATAAGCTGCATATGATCATCCGTACTCATCAGCCAGTTGTCATGGAAATTCAGGCCTGTTATATGCGTAATTTCTGACTGTGGTAGGAGGAACCCAACTGCCACCTCTCCTTCTAGAAATCACCTACATCTACATCAACTTCATGTCATTAAGGCAAGTAGTTGGTGCAAAGGCATTGGATCAGCAGTCGGAACCCCTAATTGCTCAGCAATGGGGGTAAATAATCCCCTACTCCAGATCGTGCCATTTTTTGCTAACTTTTGCGTCTTCCAGTTATCCATGATGATCGCAGCGAGGCTAATGAGCCGCTCAAAAAGCACACACTAGAGCACAAGTATCTCTGGATACCTGGCCTTGCTGCTCTCGTTGCGGCCAACAATACATAATCCCATACTACGCTACAAATACTGGAATATGGGGTTCTAAGTAGAAGAGGCCTTGGCGCCTCATACATCAATGTTCCCAATTTCTTTGTCCCATGCTGGTATTTATCTATGGAACCCTACCACATTGAATTCAGCCAGATGGTGGTACGATCCTTCAGGAGAACTGATATGTCTGTAAAATGACCTATTATTCAATGTGTGAGCATGCTTGTTTGTGTTTATTTTACACCCATATCATATGTTTTTCAATTGTTTTTGTCTTGTTTTCGTGTTTTGTGGTGTTTGAGTTGTGTAGGGTTAGAATGGAGCATATTTCATCAAGTTTGGCCAATTTTCATTGAAATATCGACCTGGATGAGCAGAGGATGTAGCAGGGAAGATTTCATAGCCAAATCCCGACCCATACAATTTTGGATCGGTCAGTGTTTGCCTCTGTTTGGCTCATATCGACCAACCACTACAAAGATCGACCGGTATACGCTCTACAGAGCCAAATACCGGTCGATCCAGTACTGTCCCGAGCGATCCCAGATGGGTTGATTTGGCGGATTCTCAGATTTAAATGTGTTCAGTCAATCTCTTTTGGTCCAGGTCAATCTCTGAGGCTGCCCACTTACTATATAAGGGGAGCAAATGGATTTGGAAAGAATTTTTTGGCAGATTTTAGATAGATCCTCGAGAGAAAAAACTAGTACTCACTCCAAATAACTTCCAAACATCTCCAGACATCAGATCAAGGTAGAATCAATGCTACATCACTTCAATTAGATGCAAATTGAAGAGGAAATTTAAGATCCAACCACGAAGATCAACATTTGGGGGAAAATATCTTTTCCACCTTATATTGTAATGGATTCCTTTTCTCTTGTAATTGAATTGCAATCAACAAAATGTATGAGTGGCTAAACCTTCTAGAATATTGGTTGAATGATGTTGTGAATCTATTGCTTTGTTTGAATGATTGTTTACCTTCTCCTAGGTAATTGCATCACACTAGATCTTTTTCATATTCAAGTAGTGTAGGCATTAACCAATTGGTTGATTGTAAACATCGAAATTGCAGCTAATACGCGGATCTAGATGTCGTGATTAGTGTGTTTGCATACAAGTTTTGACCCAATCCATGTGCGGGGATAGCTTGTAGGTCCATAATCTACGAACCTTTGGGAGTGAGATTTGATTCGATAACGTAACATCTTGAAAGTCCAATATCATCTATGTCTAATTCACCGGTACTAAGGGGATTAGATAGTGTAGGGTGGATGGATCATTACTAGGAGAATTAAAGTTGGTTTACATCATTCTATCATTTTATTTGTTCATTGCAAAGTTCATACCAATATCCTCTTCTCTCATTTGTGCATCCTATCAATTTGTGAATTTAAAGCATTGTTTGTGAGATTGTTTGGAAACATTGAGTGTATTGACATTTCTACCATGGTGATTGAAGCATTTAGTGTTAACTGCATTTGTTAACTTGCACAACGATTTGATTTACCTAGATATAATCTCAACAACAAATAAGCGGTATTCTAGTAGGAGAAATAAGAAGACCTCAGATTAATATTATTCTTGAATTATTAGGAGTTTGAGTGATTGAACTTTTAGCGCGTCAAGGACATCCCCAAATCTCATCAAGTTGAGATCTCATAAATGAAAAACTCATATTGCAAAGCTAGAAGTTTATCTCTAGAGGCTCAACCAAGGTTGGGTAAGTGGCCCACTGTGCAGTCATCCACCTATTCTAACTTACTCTCACAAATTGAGCCTCAACATGTGCACGGATTCCTAGTTGTGTCAACATTGCTGAGCAGGGTAGTGGGATTGTTGAATAATCAAGTTCTCCATAAAATTATCATAAACCATTCATTCATTTTTAGTTCGAAAGCATGGTCTTGTCCCAGCTATAAGTTATATATGCAGCAACAGGTGACAAGGAAAAATAAGTACAATATAGTGAATGGATTCTCTCAAACAAGCTACTATCCAACAAACATACACAGTACATTTTATGCCCAAAATTTCAAAATTCAACCACTAAATGCAATGTCCATTCAAAATTGTGTAACCCTTCTTTCAATTCACATTCAATGCAAGTAAAATTGAATAAAAGATCTCCGAAATTCGCAGCACTTCATGGCATGTGGAAATTTAATCAACAAAAACAAGGAATCAAATAAAAAATCAAATCCTAGCGTAATAATTTGAAATTTGTATGTTGCTAAACCAGACTACAACATATATCGACTAAATTACCCATATCGAATAATTTAACAAGATATGCATTTAAGTTATTGGTCCAAGGCATTCACAAATTTGATTATTTCAATGGTTCAAAATGCAAACTAACTTGAATGAAACTCATAAATCACAATTTAATCAAAATGGAGTAAGTTTAGGAGGCATACCTTGAGTTACAAGAGAGAATTGAAGAGGAATTTTTTAGGGTTTTGAGGTTTGGGAGAAACAATTTCCATGTGTGATGTGAAAATGAAAAGAAAGAGAAGGGTTTTAAAACTAACCTCTCGCGTGTCAGACCTCTCAGTTTCGATCGATGTGCGCTGCATCAGTAGACGTTATTTTTTTAATAATTTAATTTATTGTGGAAATTAAAAGTTTGACCAAACCATGGACTTGAGTCGAAAAATATGCGTCGATCGACGTAGATTGCATTGGTTGACGTAGATAAAATTTCCACCTTGATCGTCGTGTCTTGGCATTGACCGAATTAAATAAACTAAGGTTAGAAGAAGTATCCACCAAACTTTAAACTGAAAATAATGGAAATATAATGCATAGACTCGAATTTGATGTCGAAAACTCATTGAATTAACTAGAACTCAAACAAAAACAGAAAATTTTTAGGTTACCTCCCAACAAGTGCTTGATTTATTGTCCAAAGCTCGACAACACCTGAGGTCATAGGCGATCCATATAATACACATCCACAACACCAATTTTTTGTGTACTTTAGTATCTTTATAACCTTTGCTCATTAAATCTTAATATCGTCCCAACATGACCGACCAACTGAACTACGCCTTTTGGGTACACACACTCAACCATCTAGGGGTCGGTCTATTGTGACTGCAACTTACCAGGCATGAATCTAAGATGAGAATTAAAGAGGAGTACCTTATCGTTAGAACTAAATATTTTCTGGCGAATCCCACGATCATGAAACCTCTAGGCTCGCCTCTTGTGGATGACGTTATTTTCATAGGCCTCATCTCTAAAATCCGCCGATTTATTTAATACCATGGTACGATCAACAACATTGTTTTTCAAATTCAGATTAAGCTCCTTCAATGCCTTCCATGCATTGTGCTCCATCTCGAAAGGGAGATGACATAATTTACAAAGGACATGCTGATAAGGAGACATACCTATGGGAGTTTTGTAGGTAGTGCGGTATACCCACAGTGTATCATCGAGCTTCAAAGCACAATCTCTCCTCTGCTTCACAGTCTTCTCTAATATTTGTTACAAAAATGTGATCCGCCATCTCTTAACAGAGCTCTCGGCATCCTAAATCGAGTCACAAGCTTTTGGGATGTTGATGACGACTCTAGAATAATTGGTGGTGGTCGGGATGGCCTCCACCTATCGTGAAATGTAATCAACTACAAGAAAAATGTAGGAAAATCTTTGAGATGGCAGAAAAGGGCCTATAATGTCGATCCCCCATACATTAAAGATTTTGTACTCAATCACCGGGGTTTGTGGCATCTCATCCCTTCTGAGATGTTGTCGGTCCTCTAGCAACAATCACAACATGTAATCCAGCCACAACAAACCTCGTGGATAGAAGGCCAGTAAACTCTGCTCACCAATACCCTGAAAGCAGTACTATTTGTAGAATTGTGAGCGCGACTTTGAGACGAATTACAAGCCTCAATGATCTGCTGCCACTCTGATTGGGGAACACAGTGGCTAATGATGCCATCAGCACATTGGCACCACATGTAGGGATCTTCCCAATAGTAGAATTTGATGTCTCTCAAAAACTTCTTCCTAGCATAGGGAGAAGAATTAGGAAGAAGAGCACTGGTTGCCAGATAGTTTGCATAATCAGCGAACCAAGGTGTCATAGACTTAAGTAACTCCCACATATCCTCGATATCACAAATCTGCTCATCTGGAAATGTCTCTCAGATCAAAGTTTCCAGGTTATCCCCTTCGAATGATGGCTCCAATAGCAATAAGTGATTAGCATCGCATTCTCGATTCCTTTTCTGTCTTTGATCTCCAAGTCAAATTCTTATAGCAGCTGAATCTATTTAATCAACCTCGTCTTGTTATCCTATTTCGTGAACATGTATTTGATTGCTGCATGGTCAATGTAGAAAAATGTTTACGAACCTATCTGATAGGACCCAAACTTGTCAAAAGCTTAGACTACCGCCAACATCTCCTCTTCTGTAGCGGCGTAGTTGCACTGCGCCAAATTTATTCTCTTGTTGGTGTAGTGGATCACATGGAACAGCCTTCCTTTCAGCTGGCCAAAGGCTACTCCTGCTGCATTTCCACTAGCATCACACATCAAAATGAATGGCTCACTCAAATCTTGTAAAGTCTGACCTGGTGCGGTGATTAAGGTTTTCTCCGGTCTCTCGAAAGCTTGCAAACACTCTGATCCAATAGGTTGCACAGAGGCCTTGTATTCTTTGAGAAGTCCTTGATGAATCTTCTGTAAAACCCGGCACGATAAAAAAACTCTTAACTCCTTTAACATTCACGGGTGGTGGCATCTTTTCATTGTCACCCACTTTCACCCAGTCCACCTCCATTCCCTCAGCTGACACTAAATGTCGCAACACGATCCTCTCTAGCACCATGAAGTGGCACATCTCTTAATTACGGTAGTAAAATTCTCCAAGCAAAAATTAAATGAACTACCAAAAATAGAAAAATCATCCATAAATACCTCCATGATATCCTCAATAAAGTTGTGGAAGATAGACATCATGCATCTCTGGAAGGTTGCCGGTGCATTGCATATGTCGAACGACGTTCTTCGATATGCAAATAATCTGTATGGGCATGTGAATGCGGTTTTTTCTGGTCCTCTATTGCCACTTCAATATGATTAAAACCTGAATAACAATCAAGAAAATAATAAAAGGGATACTATCAAGCATTTGATTAATAAGAAGTAGAGGAAAGTGATCCTTGCACGTGATGGCGTTGAGAGCTCGGTAGTCGATATAGAACCACCATCTATTGATAGGTCATGTCGCAACCTACTCCCCCTCTTTGTTCTTGATGATTTGCATCCCACTTTCTTCGCTACCACCTGAGTGGGGCTAACCCACTTGCTGTCGGATATGGGATAAATCATGTCGTGATCTAGAAGCTTCAATACTACTTTCTTCATTGCTTCATGCATGATCAGGTTTAGTCTCCATTGTGCTTGCCTTTTTAGTATCGCATTCTCTTCAGAAATATATTTTTTCACGCACACCGAAAGGCTGATCCCTTTGAATTCGAAGCAGGCTGTCCAATTAAACTTGTGTAAGAGAAGAAGAGACAATTAAAGGATAAGTGTTATTCGAATATAGGAATGCATACCTCAAAGGTGTGGGAAGTGGTTTGAGGTCTAGAATAGGCGAATCGGAGTTAGAAGTTGGCAGATCGAGATTCATATCAATCGAGAAGCGTGCACCAATTAATGTTGATATGCACCTTCTACATATCTCCTAGAAGCGTGCATATCGCTCGTTAGTCTTCATCTTGGCAAATCGCAACGGATACGGCATCGATGACTTTTTTATTGGTGGGTTCGTGTAGGAACTAAGTATACAACAAACAATGCGAATTGTCTTTTACTATTTCAACCATTTGGATCGTTCTTAGGATGACTTTCTCTTTATGTATGATAATATCTCCACACCGTTTCCGAATGGGAAATACTATCTACATAATATGCAAGGATAACCACTCTTCCGCTGATATATAACTAGTACTTGAAGCTCTCGTTCTCAATATACAATAACGGTGTGATCTATCAAGGTAAACTGATTGAATCTCTTTATATCATGAATTGTTTGCATAAATCTTCCGTAAATGTTACCTTGAACTCATCCAACAATCATAATCATTTAAAGAAAAAGTTTTCTTCCTACGAGGATCAAACATATCTCTTCCACTTGAGACTAGGTCACATTAGTCTAAAAAGGTTCAAGAGACTGGCGGATGATGGAGTCTTTGATTCATTCCATATAGTACCTCATCAAGTCTGTCAGTCATGTATAGAGGCAAAGATGACAACCAGGCCTTTTAAGGCAAATCATTCTCGAGCAGAGGATGTCTTAGAATTGATCCTTCCTGACTTATGTGTACTAATGTCCACACAAGCTTGTGGAGGTTATAAGTACTTCGTCACATTCATTGACGATTATATAAGGTTTGGATATGTCTATTTTCTTTGCTACAAGTCTGAATGCGTTGAGAATTTAAAAAAACACAAGAGAGAAGAAGAGAAGAAGCTTGGTAAGAATATAAAATACTATGATCAGATCGTGATGGTGAATACCTCAGCAACGAGTTCTTGCAGTATTTGTCAGGCAATGGGATCACATCCCAATGGACTGCACCAGGAACCCCACAACAAAATAGTGTGGCAGGAAGAAGAAATAGAAATATTTTGGAAATGGTTAGGTCAATGATGAATTATGCAAACTTGCAAATTTTGTTTTGGGGATATGCGTTGGAAACAGTAGCATATTTTCTTAACCTGGTACCTTCTAAATCAGTTCCAAAAATACCTTTGGAGCTCTGGTATTGGTGAAAGCCCAGTTTAAACAGAATCAGGGTTTGAGGATTTACAGCATATGTGCTAACAAAGGAACCTGATCAGTTAGAAAGTAGGTGTAAGCTGATGTTGTTTGTAGGATATCCCAAACAAACGAAAGGTGGTTACTTTTATTGTCATGAGAATCTGAAAGTCGATATCACTACCAACACAATATTCATGGAGGATGAATATGTAAGAAACCACAGATCGAAATCATTCTCTACGAGCTCAGAAATGTTGAAGAGATTCCATGAGGGAAACCAAGTGTACTGGTAGATTCACCGTGAACCGATGAGGGACTACAAACATTTCCATCAATACAAAGCATGGGACCATTGAGTACTGTGCCAATGACTGATGTTGGTCCCTAAGATCAGAGTCGTCGTGATTAAGATAAAACTCTCACACGAATCGCAGCGGAAAATTAAAACGTTCACTAGCACTTTAAGTTATTTTCAAATATTATTTAGCTCAACTAGACTTAGGTTTTCTTGTAGACATACCCTAGAAACTCTATTGCTAGGTTTCAAAACACAGTTTAACGTTAAGCAATAAAACAGTAAACAAGATAACGACACCAAGTTTATAGTGGTTCGATCAAAAGATTTACGTCCACTCCATAGCCAAAACGCTAAGAATTTCACTAAGTAAGTATATGGTGTACAAGGATTTGCCTCTCAAGTAAAGCAGACAGTGAACTTTTGGGCTGGCTATCCTCCGTTACTCCGAACACCTCAGGCATAATTCCAGCAGAGTCAAGGGCACACCTTCCTCAAACTTGCTTTTACTACTTTTGGAAGATTTATGGTTCCTTCCGAACACTTCTTCGAATACGGCTAGACGCCCGTCTTAATCAATCCCTTTTAGGTGAATTGATGGCTGGATGCTTCCAATAAAGGAAGGTATCCCAATAATTGAAGATTCTTGAGCAAGGTCAAGGAATCTCTTCAATGGAGTGTCAGATATTCAATAGGGACACTCTGGTAGTTGAAGACTTTGAATGTCTTTCGATTGTGGCTTCCAACTGACTGCTCTCAAGCTTTTTGCTTTTATCTTAGGAATCTTTCGAGTGTGAGTTCGTGTATTGAATGAGCAGTAGTCTTTTTGCTCTTTTGGACTCGTCTTTTATACCTGGAGATTCAAAACTTTGAATCTCCATGCCCATTAGACACAACGGAACATTTCTGACTTCATACAGGCTTTCCGACTTACTTCTGAAAAGTCAAGTCCTTGCGCGCAGGTTTGTCAGAACGGTGGTGTAGCAGCCGTTATATGTTGTCTTCGCTTTGTTGAGCTTCTTCGGAATGACCTGCTAATTTTCTTTAGTAATCTGCTAGATGGACTGCTGACTGCTTAGCAGTTGCTCTTCTGATTCCTTCGACTCCGGATTGCTAATATCTTTAGCAATCTGCAATGTGCTAGCAAATGCTGATTCCTCAGCATTCTGCTGCCACTGTACTTCTATCTTCTTTAGCATTCTCCGATGTTTGCTGGAAGTGCTTCTAGCAGCCTATTATATTACAACTCAAAATTTACCCTATACAGGACATTAGAAGAGTTGCTAGACTATGCTAGTGTTCAGCAATTGATCGACCATCTACTAAGGTTTGATCCAACAAAACCTTTTACAATATAATCCAAAGGGAGATTTAGGAATAATTTCCCAACAATTTCCCCCTTTTTGGTGCGATCAAAGCTTACTAATGATTGCTGAGACTTAGCAGAGAAAATTTCTGAGTTACAAGGAAATTTGCTAGACATACTATCTCAGAATCTTACTAGCTTTAAGTCCCTAGCAAGATGATTTATTTTAGATAAAATTCCCCCTCAAAATATGCTGGGAAATATTTTTGCTCAATAAAACATAAGTAAATGCTGCAAAGAAAGTATGCTGGAAAACCTAGCATTTTTAAGAACAGCAGACATTTACCAACCAATCAACAACCAGCAAAACATAGTATCCATATTCAAATTTGTTGAATACAGGAAAAGTGTAAGTCAACTAGAGCACGCACACAAAAATCAGAGGTGGACTATAAGATTTTGTCATGAATCTGATGATTTCATATATGATTTTGAAAATACAGGTACAATGAAATCAATCAGAAGCAAAAGAAAATATGAGCTAGAAAGAGGTAACCTTAGCTTTATGCATCAGGTGGAGGCTTCGATGCATCAGGTGGAGGCTTCGTTTTTTCAATTGAGTCCCATCTGTTCATAATTAGCGCCATGAACTTCTCAACACGTGCTTGATGGGCCGCTCTCTCCCTTGCCTCTCTTGCCATCCTCTTCTCCAGCCTGGCCTGTAGGATTTCCAACTCCTTCCTTGCTAGTTCAGCCTCTTCTTCCTTCAATCTAGCCTGCTCAGCAATCCTTTGTTCTTCCCCCTCTTTGATCGCATCAAAGTAAGATTCGGAGAAGGATTTGTGTTCAGCAATGTCCACTTTGATTGCTACCACATCGGTTTGTACCGTAGAGACGGTTTCTTCCACGTGGGTGATCGTCTCCTTAACCTGAACAACCTTTTGTTGAACTTCGGTGACTGAGGTCTTAACTTCAGAAACCACACCCCTAACATCAGCAATCTCCTTCTTGACTTCTTCAACCGCCTTGGCTTGCTGGATGTCACGTTGGTGCAGGGCTGTGTTGATCAAGGACACAATGTAGGATTAGAGATTTACTTGCACAGCTTCAGCAGAAATGGGGGCATCAGAAGTAGTTAACTTAGTTCCTGCTATAATGTCAGGATTCGCAACATGTCCACCATCAACTGTCATAGCGGCAGACTAAGGAACCGAAATCTCAAGATCTTGAGGATTTGCTTCCCCTGCATTGGGATTAGCAGGTTCCTCAGCAACCACTTCGTTCCCAATCTCCATCGAATCTTCCACCAAATCCTGAGTTTAATCTATAGTAGTATCATGAGCTTCAGTGCCTTGGAGTGAGGCAGCAGCTTGGTTAAACCCTTTGTGAAAGAAAATCATTTCAGTGAGGCATTGTCTTTTGGCTTCGTCTTCCTTAGCTTGTTCAATAGCTGCCAGCTCCATGCTTCTCACTCTCTGCTTCTCCTCATATGCAGCTTTCCGTTTCAGGTATGCAGCAACAGATAGTGCTTGACATTTGGATAATTGAATATGTGCAGCAGAGCGTTCATCCGGTGCAAAAGCTGATGGGGGCAACAACTTGGATGCAGAAAACAGTCGATGAGCTCGAATAACTTTCAACCTCTCCATCACTTGTTTATCTGTAAGTTGCTTCATAAATAGAGGTTAATCCATCCAGTCATTTGCCCAAACCTCCTCTGCGCGCCAAAAATTTTAAACCTTGCAGGGCAATAATGATCATCATTTCTTAGAAGCACAACTCGTGCATTATGTAGTCATATGTTTTCCATCGCAGGAGCTCTTTGCCTAGAAGCTTGCCCTGTTCTGTTGTCTCATCTATTTCAGCAGAGAAAACCTCGACAATATCTTTTTGTATTTCTTCATTCACAAATGCCATGATCTCGTAACCCCATTCACAGAGATCAGCATGTAAATCATCGTCGAGGGAGACAGACGCACACCATTGTGCTACTCTCCTCTAGAAAAAGAGTTTAGAAGGCAGCCCATGGTATGGAATCCTTAGTACCTCATTTTTAGCAGTAGGAAACTGTTGTAGAACTTTGGCATCAAATACCTCGTTTGATTCTCCTTTTGAGTCAGAACCTGAAGAACATGCTGATTCAATCAACATATCACCAGTGGAAGAAATTTAATCCTCCATTCTTTCTTTGGCTTGTGCGGTATCAGCAATTGCAGGCGTCTAATGAGCAACGGAGGCTCCTTCAGCAGTTTCCACAACCATTTCCTCAGCAGAAGGTCCTTCCGCAGATTTAGGAGCCACTTCCTCAGCGGAGGGTCTTTCAGCAGATGCGGTCGATTCGACAGTATGTTTCCCTGCTCCAGATGATTCAGCATTCTTATCTCTTGGTGGCCTGACCGCTTTGTCTTTAGTTGGCAAGGCCTCTTCTGAGCTACTGTTGTGGCAGGGTCCTTCAATTTGTTCACGAAATTGAACCTTTTCCCTTTGGAGTGTTCAGTGACATTGTGTTGGGAAATTTGGCTAAGTTTCCTTTCCCCAGTAGCTACTTGTTTAGATTCTAGTTTTGGTGTTTTGGTGGATCAAATCCTAAGTCCTACCAGCGTCAGTTGTCTCTAGATAGCTCTAGTTCTCAAATGTAAAGTCCTGTTTAGGTCTTTTGAGTTGTAAGTCGCAGCTGATCAAAGACTCATGCTGACACTGTTCACCAGCATGAGAAGTGCTTACCACTGGCTACTGTTCACCAGTTGGGAAAGTCTCATCCGAAGGCGGCTGAAAAAGACTCGTGCTGACACTGTTCATCAGCATGAGAAAGAGCTAATGACTGGCTACTGTTCACCAGTTGGGAAGGATTTCACCAGCAGGCGGCTGACAAATCCTACCAGCAGAATACGTGTTCTCACTGACACTATTCACCAGCGGTGAAGTCACCAGTCATGGGAGATTCCAAGAAAGGGATAACATCAGACATATTGGTAGACTTAGATTGTGCCAGCGCAAAGTCACCAGCAGAGACTGCCAGCACAAGATCACCAGAATGATCTACCAGTCGGATGTTACCAGCAGAATTCCAGATTCTCTCTCCCAGAGTCTTAGAGACAAAAAGAAGATTCGTCGAGGAATTAACTGACAGAGTATGACTTTAAGGAGGATACCTTAAAGTCTATCAGTTCAAGACACCAGTTCCGATTCCTCGTACTGACGAATAGTGCCGTTCTGACATAAAGAGATCAATGTCAGATAAAGTGGACAAAAGCATGGCGCTTTCCGGAAATTCCTACCTGCCGCCGTCTAAAGGACATGCGAGGACAGAGACCTTTTCCGGATGTGTCCAAACGGCTAGAAGATTTGAATGGGATCCCGCGTCTATAAATACCTGGGATCCATCAACATTCAATACTCTTCTCTCTCGCTCAACTACCGAAAGTCAGAAACTTTATTGCAAGCAAGCAAAACACTTTCGAGGCCTTTCTAAAGGCTATCCGTGTGTTTATTTATTCAAACACGAGACTTCAAGCTTCCAGCTTGTAAGTTACTGATCTCTTTGGTGTTCTTTCTCTTCCGAGGAAGTTCACAGCAGCTCTTGTGCCAGCCAGCACTTGAGTTATCACGGGCTTTTGCCGTATTGAGAAGATTCGTTCTTGGGAGAACTAAACACCCAGTGAAGCTGTGGAGGTTGAAGTGACGTGCTCGCACTCCACCAGCTGATCAGAGTTGAAGAAGGACAAGGCCGGGAGCGGTTGATCTAGTGAACTGGTGGACGAGGCATTCACCAGCTAGAGATAGATCGTAGGACGCTTGTACCCGATTACTCTTAGTGAATTTCCAGTGCTACGACTGGAGAGTGGACGTAGATCAGTTGATCGAACCACTATAAATCCTTTGTCTTTTATCAGCTTTCTGCATTTTATACTGATTTAAAACCCAGCACCCAAGTGCTGGTGTATATCTGAAAACTGATATAACTGTGCAAACAAGGCTAAAAATATTCTAAGTCTTGAGCTACCAGCTGACCAGCCAGTCGCCAGTCAGCTGAGTACGCAGAGTGCAAGTTGACTTACCAGCTGACAAGGTCCCAGTCAGCTGAGTAACCAGCAGAGTGCAAGAAACGATTAACCACATTTTCCGCTGCTAAGTTATACCCTGATAATCCGGGACCAACACATTGAATGCTCCGTATTGTAGTATCTCAGCAAGCTCGGCATTAGACATTGCTTCCTCTTCCGATACAATATTCCTACTGTCATCAACTCTGGGAACGGTGGCAGGAATTCATTCATCTTCCTTTGTTTTTCCGTTCATAGCAGTCTCGACTTTTATTTTGCTTTTCTTTGCTGCTTTGTCCAATGTCTTAGCAGCCTCCTTGTACACTTTCTCACCAGTAGCATTCTTTTGATCTTCACGCTCATCATAAGATTTCTTGATTTGTTCGAAGTTCTGATCTCTTGCCTCAAATGTGATCCTGTCAACCTCCTTCCTATACTGCTTGGTCTCAACTATCTTCTTCTCAATGTCGCATTTCCTCTTGGTTGCCCTTATACCTTTGAGACGGTCCTCAAGACACTTAGAGGACAAATGAGTGTTGTCCAATTCCGTTTCAGCAGCAGCCTGCTTAGCAACAGTTTTCTTCCTAGCATCTTCCTTCTCTGCTGCTTTCATGTCAGTTTCCTTTAGATCCGCGGTCTTGAAGAGACGTTTACGCGTCTTCTTCTTCCTAGGAGATACAATCTATGTTCGCTCCCCTCTTGAAATTGGTTTAGCAAGCTGACCCAGAATGAGTGTTGATTGTTCGGAGGCCTTCTTGGCCATGATTTCGTCTATCTTTTCAGTTGGGAGATCACCTAGGTGCACAATCTCCTCAAGATGCTGAAAACATTGCTCTGTTTCAGCATTCTTGGTTAGCGCGGCAATTTCCTCAGTAGACAGAGGAGAATCTTGCTACAATACTTGATATCCCAAGGAACGTTCATCAACTTCTTCATCGGAAGTAGATTTGTCTATATCCAAATTTAACTTGCCTCTCAATTTCTTAGGTCTCTTAAAGTCGAGAGGTTTGGCTTCCTTCTTCGTCAAAGGAATGAAATTGGTAGTAAGGAGCTTCACACCCTGATCGACCTTCTTGGTGCCCAAGATTATCTCCGAAAATTTGCTGATCTAAGCACCAAAGTTGACATTCGAAGAGAATGTCTCATCCACTGACATTTGGTCGTTCTTTCGAGCATGCTCTGCCCATCGTTCATAAAAAAACTCAGCCCAATTTCCTTTCACCTTGTCTACGAGGGCCATCACGACCGCATACTTCTTAGCAGATAATTCGGAATAAGACCCAACATCACATTGGAACATCTTGATAACCAATTCAGCGAGGATTTTGAATTCCTCCTTCAAAGTGTTGATGGGGGTGGCTACCCTAAATGAAATAATCTTCCCTTTCCTATCCTTCATATCACCGGGCTTTCTCCACAAGTTCCATCTCCTCTCCATTTCTCCAATATTGTTGACCTTATATTGAGATATTCTTTCTCCATGATTTCGGAGCCCAAATATCTTGGTAAGAACCTCTGCATTTACGTCAATAATATTGCCATAGACGGAGGTTTTGAACGACTTTTTATCATCATCCATCACAGCCCTAGCGTAAAATTCAGATACCATGTGCGGGTGAAAGTGTTCGGGTTCAGCAGAAAAATACTTTATTACCTGCTCGCTATCCAGAATATCCATTATCCAGTCTGGAATGTGGGATGGAGCGAGAAGCATATACAAAATCCTGTCCTTCATGATTTGGGCCAACCTTCTCTGTTCTTTGGCATGGCCGGTCTGCTCCTTCTTCCGAGCCAAGATCACGAGTTGACCATAAGGGATTGAGTCGTTGATATCCTCTTTCTTCACAATTCCCGTAAATCCCGGTGCATGTCGTACATGCAGGGGTGAACTAGTAAAGGGTGGAAAAGTATAAATGGGGGCCACACTGGTTTCGGAGAGATGATTGTCGAAAATAGACTTCTGGGTTGATGATGACTCAGGATTGGTAGCCATTTTAGAGAATAACTTTGGGTATCGGTGAGATTTTGAGAGGTATAGAGAAGAAATGAGGGCTTGAGGGTTTGAGAGGTAGGGTTTCTGATTTGGGTTTCGAAGAAAAAAGAATATGAACAGTGATGATGGTTTGAGTTTATACCTTTGGATGTTAGATCCACCTGTTGAGGGAGTTTCTACAATGAGTTAAATTGACGGTTCAGATCCACCACGTCTTTTCGTAAGGCCTCCCATGCTCTGAGAAAAACCTGAGTACTTTTTGCGTGGCACTTCCTATTCAGCGCAACCGTCTGCATGCATTAAATGTGACGGGTCCCTTCAATTTGAAATTTAGATTTCACACCTCGAAGTGTGGGATTGCTGAGACCATAGACCCAGTAGAGTGCCATCGAGGACAACAATGAAGGCTGTAGCTTAGCATCCAAAGCTTAGCAGAAAATATGCTATCTTTCCTTCTTGATTCATTAGCATACTCGGAATATCTACTGAGACTCAGCAGTCAATATTTTGATGAGTGTCTCGAGCCTTTCACTAACTTGACCACTTTCCGTCACTGCTGACTTTGATTAGAACTTCCATGCACACTTGTCGATCCCTCTCCTTGCGACGCTTCAAATTCCGAGAGATGACATGAATCATTGTGATCTTCTGAAAGATTTTACGGCCTGTCATTATGAAGGAACGTGATCATTATTCTCCTTATAAATACCACCCTTGGTGATGACCCTTATCTTCACACTTCTTCCTTTCAACTTTCTCTTCCCTTGCAATCTTTTAACCAGAAAAACTTCTTTCTACAAAGACGAATTCTCCAAAGCGCGTAAACATCCGAAGGAATCAAATACTAAATGAGTCTGACTTATACACGGAGTACGAGTCGGACTATACGGTGGCCGAGGAGGTTATGGCCGCTGTTAGGCAGAATGGGCTTGAACAGTTCGTCTGCTCCACCCCCCGCCACTTCCAGGAGGCTCACCTCCAGGAATTCCTTCGCACATGTGTGCAGGAGGAGGACGCTATCTATGGCGTCTTCCAAAACCAACTCATCCGCTGGACACCCGCTTCCTTTTCTCGGGACTTCGGCCTTCGTCGGGGTCCAATGTCGATCTTGGACTACCGCAGGGGGAGACGGCACCTGAATGGTCATCGTAGGAGATGTGGAGGAACTCTCCCTTGTTTGAGTTTAGCCCAACGGTCTCTACGTCCGAGCTTCAGACTCCGTACTGGGTGATGTTCTACATCATCCACAACATGGTCGTTGGCTACGACCATGACGACTGGACTTTCTCCAGGGAGGTCTGGAGGGCCATGATGGCCTTGGATGATAGGGCGGAGGTAGACAGGGCTGCCTTCGTCTTCGAAGGCGTCCGGGACTGCGTCGCATTTTATCCGGTGGCGCCCTTCCCATGCGGCATGCAACTTAGCTGGCTACTGGAACAGACTTTTCCAGATATAGCTGCAGCTCGCTCCAACCTAAGGGAAACTGACTTCTTTCCCTTCAGGCCTCGCTCCCCCTACTAACTGAAGTCATTATAATTTTCTTTCTCCTTTTTATGTAAATATATTTTATATGAATGAATGAATCTTTCCTTCAACTTCGGTGTGTTTTTCTTCTACATCTCTCATGTAATCGCATAATCTTCATAAACTTCAGCAAATCAACTTAATAATTTTCGAATATTCCCTCCAAACAATAAGAACATCTTAAAATGTTAAGACTCAAGAATCCCTAGCCTTCGGCTTTGACCATCTGCTGAGCAGATTCATCATTTCTTCTGATTATCTAGCAAAGATTCTCCATTTATGCTGTCATCCTAGCAGACTTCTCTTCAGCAGAGATACTCAGCAGCGAGTTAACGTAAGTTGGGATTCATTTTCCACACTCCTTCCAGAAATCCAAGAAGCCCAGAAAGAATGAGAATAGCATCTCATTCATCCATAGTATCGTCTAACTCCATAAGGCCCATCATGATATTTAACTCCTTGAATCTTGTCTCTGCTAGAGGCTTAGTAAAGATATCAGCAATCTGATCCTCCGTGCATATGTATTGAATATCAATATCCTTCTTCTCCTGATGATCTCGAATAAAATGATTTCGGATATCGATATGTTTTGTCCTCGAATGATGCACAGGATTCTTCGTAATGCACATAGCACTATTGTTGTCGCAGTAAATTGGCACACATTCAGGAAGGACACCATAATCCTGTAGTTGCTGCTGAATCCATAAAATATGCGAGCAACAGCTAGCGACTGCTACGTACTCTGCTTTGGTGGTCGACATAGCTACAGAATGTTGCTTCTTGCTGAACCAACAGATCAGCTTGTGTCCAAGAAATTGACATGTGCCACTGGTGCTTTTCCTTACAATCTTGCACCCTCCAAAGTCTGAATCCGAGTAACCACTTAGCTTTAGGCTATCAGATCTTGGATACCAAATCCCAAGTCCTTCTGTGCACTTGAGATATTTTACAATACGCTTAGCAGTATCCAGATGCGTCTTCTTAGGGTTGGCTTGGTATCTCGCACATAATCCCACAGCATATGAAATATCCGGTCTGCTGGCAGTGAGATATAGCAGAGAACCAATAATACCACGATAAAGGGTGGGATTCACATCGTCTCCCTCCTTTTCAAGAGCTGCTATGCACGTAGTGCTGATCGAAATTCGTAGAATCTTGGTCCTCTCAGGACAATATTTTGCAATTAAATTGCGTGTGTATTTCCTTTGTTGGATAAAAATCCCTTTGCTGGACTGTTGAACTTGAAGTCCAAGGAAGTATGACATCTTCCCCATCATGCTCATTTGAAAGTTACTCGTCATGAGCCTGGAGAACTTATCACATAGATCTTGATTCTTTGATCTAAATATAATGTCATCTACATATATCTGAACTAGGAGAATACTTCCTTCATCTTCGATCCGAAAGAGAGTTTGATCAATCCTCCCTTTCTTGAAACCATTTGAGAGCAGGAATTTGGATAGAGTTCCATACCATGCTCTTGGTGCTTGCTTCAAGCCTTATAAGGCTTTCCTTAGCCTGTATACTTGGTTTCCTTGTTCGAAGCCTGGTGGTTGCTCAACATATACTTCCTCCTTGAGCTCACCATTCAAAAATGCACTCTTTACATCCATCTGCAAAACGGAGAATTCATGGTGTGCTGTGTATGCAAGGAACAACCTTATTGCTTCCAAACGAGCCACCGGAGCAAATATCTCATCATAGTTAATGCCTTCGCATTGTCTATATCCTTGGGCTACGAGGCGCGCTTTATTTCTGACAACCATGCCGGACTCATCCTTTTTATTTTTAAACACCCACTTGGTGCCAAGAACACTTTGATGTTCTGACCTGTCCACTAAGTCCCACACATGATTGCGTGTGAATTCAGCAAGCTCCTCTTGCATAGCATTCACCCAATCTGGACATCGTAGAGTATACTCTTCCTTGGTTGGCTCCTCATGTGATATATAGCAAGCGAGCATCGCATTGCCTTGCCTTGTTAGGATAGGATCATTAATATCTCCAAGAACATTATGAAGAGAATGAGCGCGCAACCATACCGGTCTTATGTGAACTGGAACTTCAACATTTCCTTCTCCTACTAGATCGTTGTCTGCTACAATGTTCTCTCCAGCACCTGCCTGGTGCTCAGCATCTCGATTATAGGCAATATGGTCTTCAGCAACAGGGACATCGGCAACGGGTATCTCAGCAACTGGAGCCTCTGCTACGGGATCTTCAGGAACATGAATCTCTTCAGCAAGTATCTCAGCAGCACCTCTGCCAAGACCTTTAGCAGCATCTAGTCCTTCTTCAGCAATAGGAGGTGACCTTGATATCTCCTCCTCTTCGTCATCGAGCGATTCCGAGATATCCGGATTATCATTGAGATGAATAGGTGTGGCCTCAGCATGATCATTAGCATCACTGGCCCGGTCAGCAGTCTGGTATCCTGCTGAGTGCGTCTGGTTTGGATTGCAGTCATTCATAGACTTAGTTAGAACAATACGCATATTTTCGAATGAATTTAAGAACGATTGATCATTGACATCATTAGTTTCATGATTGCTATCCTCTTTTTCTTTTATGGCTCTGCGCACTAAAGTAGACTCATAAAAAATAACATTGTATGTTATTTCCACAATTCCGGGTGTCTTGTTTAATACTCTATAGCTTTTGTGAGTAGGGTGACCGTATCCAAGGAATATACCCTCATCTGACTTTGGCGAAAAAGTATTAATTTCGATTTCCCATTGTTATGGATATAACATGTCGAACCAAATGCACGAAGATGAGTTATAGAGGGTTTACGACTGTTGTACACTTCATAGGGAGTCTTGTTAAATCTGCTAGTAATAGCACTCCTATTCTGTGTATAGCAAGCCGTCATAACTGCTTCACCCCAATACTTAGCAGATAGATTAGAGTCCGCTAACATTGATCGAACAGCCTCCTTCAACGTCCGGTTCCTTCTTTCTGCTAGCCCATTCTGCTGAGGAGTCCTAGCGATGGACTTTTCATGCGCAATACCAGCTTCAACACAAAAATCCATGACTACTCCATTACAGAACTCTGTTCCATTATCACAGCGAATCGTCTTCACTGTGAATTCTTTGTTGTTTTGCTCTTTGAGGATTAACTCCGGTAGAATGAGCTTTACTTCGTCTTTGGTCTTTAATAAGCGAACCCACATATACCTGGAAAAGTCATCAACCACCACAAGAGTATAAATCCTTTTACTTACAGTCGGTGGAGTGACAGGGCCAAGGAGAGCCATATGTAGTAGCTCTAGGATCCTTTGCGAAGTGGCCTTCTCAGGATTAGACTAAAATGATGCTCTAGTCTGCTTTCCTTGTTGACATGCTTAGCACACCCCTTCTTTGGGAATAGTTTCAGCGGGCAGACGTACAACAAGCTTGTTCTTGGCAAGGTGGTTAATAGTTTTAAAATTCAAATGGTTGAACCTCTTGTGCCACAGCCATGTTGTCTCTTCCTTACTCAAGGCTAAGAAGCATGAATGTTGTTGACCACTCTGCCAATCAACAATGTATAGGCCACCCTTGCGGATGCCTCTGAGCTTCAGTTCACCTGTAACAGTGTCAGCAATAGAACAACCAGTATTGACAAATGATACAGTGTACCCATTCTCGCATAGTTGACTTATGCTCAGTATATTGTGCTTCAGGTTGGAAACAAGTGCTACGTTGATGATTCTCAATCCATTACGCTCAATGCACCCTCTTCCAACAACTTTGCCTTCGTTGTTGTCTTCGAATTCGACTTTGGGGCCATAATGGAATCTTTGAATATCTGAAAATAACCCCTCATTCCCGGTCATATGTGCGGAGCAGCCACTATCAAGGATCCATTCATTTTCTATATATGATGCTTTAGCACTTGGATCCTATCCCTGCAAAATAATCACTCAAGTTGATTTAGGTACCCGTATAGCTTTGGGTCCTTCGAGATTAGCATGGATCATGATTCCTTTTGGAATCCACATTTTGGTGATCTTTAAGATTTTCTTTTTGATTTCACCCTTCACCACCTTCTCGACCTTAGGTTTAATATGCTTAACAATGCTAGATCTAGGTGATGTGGTGTGCTTAGCCGTCCTTGCCCTTTGAAATGAAAATGAGTTAGGCTCAGGCCTTACATAGGTGTTCCTCCTATGTAGAGTGTGACGGTCGTGTGAAGTGACACACAATTTCACGTTAAATTATCAATCCGAGTTCTTTTTCTATTCGCTCTCGTGGAAACTATTTACTCGTAGGAAGATGTATTAATTGCTAGGCAATACAATTGTCATTGATTTTCTTTATCTAACAAACTATGAATTGCAAACTAAACTACAAATGCACGCAATCAAGCATTCAACAATTTGCTAACTTTACCAATCACTTAATTTTATCAAATGTTCGGGTAGATTAGAGTAACAAGTCCGACAATCTTAGAAGGAAGTGAGTGTTTGTAAACTTCAATTGATCCAAATTAAATCAAGCTATGTTGTAAACGGATTTTAATTCCTATGAAGTTGAGCAACCGACTCTTATATTGACTAGTCACTTGCTACGGATAACTAGCGATAGATGACTCTCGAAGTTGCAAACAACTACGTTATTAACTCCGAGGCCACTCCCAATCGACTGTCGATTATTGTCCTAAAATCCTAGCCCCGCACATGGATTGGAACTAAAACTATATGATTATGCACTTTTCACGACGATTCCGTCTGTGTATTGGCTGCAACGGTCACATCAACTACCTATAGATTGGCTATTACCTACATCTAATAGGTATGAACAAGCTCAAGTGCAAACCAAGCCTTCATAGGAAAGTAAACAAGCATAGAAGATTTAATCAATCTAAATATCCATATTACAACACTCAGGAATTTAGTTCATCATACCTTGAATTAGAAACAATACAAGTTGAGAAATAAGAATAGACATTACAAAGTTTCAACGTCAAAATTGATCTTCTACGATTGCCTTCGTTGAATCCAATCCACCTATTCTCCTTCTTCGAATTTCACCAAGACGATGGAATGTTCCTTGGTTGTCCCTGATTCAAGTGGGGAAAGAAGTGTAGAGATGAATCTAGATGGAAGTTCATGACGATTATTCTCCAATTGGACAAAAGTTTTTTATTTAATAAATTTTCCCCCTTTTATAGACGAGCTAGCATGGCCTCGGATTGCCCGAGCTGAAGTTGGCTCGCCCGAGCCTCCAGAAGATCCGCGGGGAAATGGGAAGCCCGACCTGGCTCGGTCGAGCGAGGTCTCTGTTCCATGGCTCAGCCGAGCCTGCACCCCGATCGGCCGAGCAAGTTCTCTGTCGGGCAGCTCGGCCGAGCCTGCACAACGCTCGCCGGGCAACTCCTCCAAGCTCCCGAAACTCCTCTTTTTGCACCGCTCGGGCAAACTTAGCCTCCTCGGACTTCATACTTGGACGATTTTCCTCCAAAACTCTCCAAAATACGCTATATTATGCTCAAAATGTATCCTACATCATTTCAAACACAAAAACACAAAAACAAGACAAAAGAACAACAAAAACATATGATATGAAGGTAAAATGCCCACAAACATGCAGGCTCACACATAAAAAAATAGGTCATTTTACACACATATCAGACAGTCTTACAGCAGTATAATGAACTTGCTTGCCCTTGTGAAAGGTAGGGTTTGCTATCTTAGCGTTAGAAACATAACGCTCAGCATTCCTTGGTATAGCAGAATATGGTCCAGTTACTGAATATAGCAGGTACATACCTAGCATTCGTCCTTTGGATCATCTGCTGAGGTCCAGTAGATACGTTCTTAGCATTCATCTTTTGGTTCCTCTGCTGAGGTCCGACAGATGTATGCTTAGCAGATCCTGATTAGAACTTCTGCTGAGATCTAGCGACGAATGCTTAGCAGATTCTGGCTGGAACCTCTGCTGAGACTTAACAGATGCATTCTCCTTATATCCATTCTTCTGCTTAGCATCCTGCTTAGCATTTGAATATTCAGCAGTAACTTTCCCTTTTCCTTTGTTAGCAACGATATTTCCAGCAGAAACAAATAAGATCGGTTTCTGCTTAGAGGAACTAAAATGAGTATTCAGAGTCTTTCTAGAAGGTTCACAGCAAGGCCAGACATATCTTTATGATGTCTTTGCTGGCTAACAATGGCATTGAGAACTGCCCTGCTGGATGTATATGTACAGATGCAATCCTCTGTAGGTTTATTTTTCAAAGCAAGATTTCCTTTCTCTAATTTTTGAAAATTTTCTGAAAGTTGAGAGAAATCTGCTTTCAGTTTTAAAAGTTCCTCACTATCTGACCTTAGTCTTTTGACTTCCTCGGTTAAGAATTGAACATTTAATTTAAGTGAGGCATTTTCACCAACAATAGCATTTTTGATCTCATACATCTTAGAGAATTCAATTGAAAGCTTCGTCAAATAATCTTCCTCAGAATTTGGAAAAGATTCCTCCGATTCATCCATGATTACTGTGCTAGGAATGCTGGTAATTTGTACCTCATTTTCGTCTGCGGCTAGAGCAGATTCACCACTCTGCTCAGCATCAGCAAATTGATCTTCGACAACATTTGCCATGAGGACTAGCAGAGCTTCCTCATTATCTTCTTCTGAGGAATAGTAGTATCCTCATTGTCATCTGGAATGTCAGGTACCTCTGTCCTTGTCAGCAATGCTCTGGTTACGGCTTTGACGACACGCTTCTCGCAACGCTGCTTCAAGCAATCTCTTTCCTATTGGCTGACCCTTGGACACTCCTTCTTAAGGTGATCTGGCGATCCACATTCGAAGCAAGTCCTGGGCTTTCGCTCTACTGAGAGGAAAGAGGTTGATGTTTGCTTAGCTTCTTTAGCTTCCTTCTCAGCTTTGGCTTCCGTCATCAACTTCTGAAGCTTCTTCATTTGTTCTTCCAGCTCACTGATCTTTAAATCAACAGGTTCGGGACCTGAGGTTGAGACAGTCTCCTTTGCTGGTAATGCTGGTGTAAGTCTCTCCTGATTATGGAACGGCTTTCTGGGTGACTTCCACTTGTGTCCATCCTTCTTGACAAAGTATGCAAAGTCCTCATGGTTTCCAGCATTTGATGCAGTAGGTTGTGCCATAGCAGCCTCATTTTTCATAGATTGTTGGATTATGAACTCATGAGCTTTCAACTGTGAAAACACTTCAGCAGTCGACATTTGACTGAGATCCTTCTCACTTAGGCTTGTCATCTTAACAAACCAATCACTCCTTGGGAAGAGTTTGGATATTATTTTATTGTTCATCTCCCCATTATCATAGGTTTTGCCCACATTCTTGAGCTCGCCCACAATCGTAGTGAATCTGTCCTCCATGGATTGAATGGTTTCTCTAGGATTCATTAAGAATGACTCATACTTGTCCACAGCCACTTGGAGTTTATTACGTTTCATATGCTCAGTTTCCACAAAACAATTACATAGATAATCCCACATATCTTTGGCTGTCTTGTTTTCCAGAATTTTTTCTGCCAACAAAGGGGGTAGGCAATCAATGATTAGCTTAATGGCAACGTACTCCAGCTGACCCCTTTTCTTATCTTCCAGCATCCATTCCACGTAGGGCTTTGGTACCATCTCCGGACGTGGTTGGCTTTCAGCTGGTGGGGCTACTGAGGTATTGACCTTCATGATTTCTATAGGGCCTTTCTCCAGCACACCCCTCATCTCTGGATGGATACTTTGGAGTTGAATCATGGCCAACATCTTCCAGGACTCGAACTTCTCCTTGTTGTACTTGGGAAGATCGTGACTAGTCATCTTGTTATCTTTCACCTGAGCTACACAAACACAGAAAATAGAGTAACAGCGCAAGGAAAGCTAAGATCTAGGTCTTAATTGACTCAAAAGCAGTCAGTTTTTCAACCTCCTACTCTGATACCACTTGTTGTTCCCTAAGATCAGAGTCGCCGTGATTAAGATAAAACTCTCACACGAATTGCAGCGGAGGATTAAAACGTTCATTTGCACTTTAAGTTATTTTCAAAGATTATTTAGCTCAACTAGACTTAGGTTTTCTTGTAGATATACGCTAGCAACTCTGTTGCTAGGTTTCAAAACACAGTTTAACGTTAAGCAATAAAACAGTAAACAAGATAACGACACCGAGTTTATAGTGGTTCGATCAAAAGATCTACGTCCACTCCTTAGCCAAAATGCTAAGAATTTCACTAAGTAAGTATACGGTGTACAAGGATTCGCCTCTCAAGTAAAGCAAGCAGTGAACTTTCGGGCTGGCTACTTCACGGCTATCTTCCGTTACTCCGAACTCCTCAATCGTAGTTCCGGCAGAGTCAAGGGCACACCTTCGTCGAACTCGCTTTTACTACTTTTGGAAGATTTATGATCCCTTCCGAACTTTTCTTCGAGTACGGCTAGATGCCCGTCTTAATCAATCCTTTTTCGGTGAATTGATTGCTGGATGCTTCCAATAAAGGAAGGTATCCCAATGATTGAAGATTCTTGAGCAAGGTCAAGGAATCTTTTCAATGGAGTGTCAGATATTCAATAGGGACACTTTGGTAGTTGAAGGCTTTGCATATCTTTCGATCGTGGCTTTCTACTGACTGCTCTCAAGCTTTTTGCTTTTGTCTTAGGAATCTTTCGAGTGTGAGTTCGTGTATTGAAAAGCAGTAGTCTTTTATCTCTTTTCGACTCGTCTTTTATACCTGGAGATTCAAAACTTTGAATCTCCATGCCCGTTAGAGACAACGGATCCATTGTCCAAAAGTGGGTAGACTTTTATCAACTTTTCTGACTTCGTACAGGCTTTCCAACCTAATTCTGAAAAGTCGAGTCCTTGCGCGCGGGTTTGTCAGAACGGTGGTGTAGCAGCCGTTATATGTTGTCTTCGCTTTGCTGAGCTTCTTCAGACCGGCCTGCTAACTTTCTTTAGTAATCTGCTAGATGGACTGCAAACTACTCAGCAGTTGCTCTTCTAATTCCTTTGACTCCAGATTGCTAATGTCTTTAGCAATCTGCAATGTGCTAGTAAATGCTGATTCCTCAGCATTCTGCTGCCACTGTACTTCTATTTTCTTTAGCATTCTCCGGTGTTTGCTAAAAGTGCTTCTAGCAGCCTATTTTATTACAACTCAATATTTACCCTATAAAGGACATTACAAGAGTTGCTAGACTATTCTAGTGTTCAGCAATTGATCGACCATCTACTCAGGTTTGATCCAACAAAAACTTTTACAATAAAATCCAAAGGGAGATTTAGGAATAATTTCCCAGCAACTGACACGGCTCTGATGCCTCATCGTAGTGGGAGGGTTGTTCGGCAATGAGAAAGGTACATGTTTGTGGGAGAGTCTTCTGACTTGATCCCAAAAATGGACTTGATGATACTGACCCATTGATATACGATGTGGCGGTATCTGATAAATATGTAGACAAATGGTGGGTCGCCATAGATTCAAATATAGAATCTATAACGGCTATGGATGTAAACCATAAAACTGAGTTCCCAGATGGCGATCGAGCCATAGGCTTCAAATGGGTATACAAGAGAAAGAAGGAGCGAATGTGGAAATTACGGCTCATAAAGCGTGGTTGGTGGCAAAGTCACAAAGAGGGTATATATTGTGATGAAAACTTCTCACCAGTAACCATGCTTATGTCCATTCGGAAACTACTTTCCATAGCAGCACATATAGACAATGAGATCTTGTAAATGGATGCAAAAAATGCGTTTTTAAATGGGTACCATGAAGAAGGTCTTGACATTTGATCGATTCAAAATCTGCACACAGATTATAGCGAAGGGTAAATAAATTTATAAAAACCCGAAGGTTGTCGAACCCACAGAGATAGTGCAATGAAAGCAATTCATGTAATGTATATAGTTTTTCAATCCTTTGTTTGGGTGAATCCAAATTTGAAGGGGTTTTGGTTCTTATAAAAATAACTTTTGAAAGAATTTCAAATATTAAGAAGCACAGATCCTAGGGAAACCTACCAATCCGATCAACATGCAAGAAATAAATAATTCAAACCCATAAAACACTTTTGGTGGAAAATTTGGTAAAGTGGAATTAATTCCTTGGTTGGGCAACTAAAACCTAGATTATTAAATAGTGTTTATCTCCTCTTGGTTTCAAAAATACAAGTTAATCAATCTTAATAAAAATAAGATTAGTCCTAGAATTGAATTTTTTTTTGTTGGATAGAAAATCAAATACATTAAACTCTTACCTCCTATTAGTAACTTTCACCTCTCAGTTCATCAATTAATAAAAAAAACCTAATCCAATCTTCATCTCTCGATCCTTCAATTGAAAATAGATTTTAAATAAAACCAAAGAGTTTAACCCAATTTAAGGGTTTGAAGAATTCAAATCAAAACACGTATCACAAATGGATAAACCCTAGAATCTGCAAAGGTTTTTAGCATAGCATATTGGAAATAAGCATTGAAACAAAAATTCAAAATTGCATTGAAGTAAAGATGCAAAAAATGCAAGAAAGTAAAGGGTTTTTATACTAGCTCTTGAAAACTTCAAACTAAAATCTAAAAATCAAAATCAAAACTAGAACCACCAATAATGAGATAAACATAAGTCTATATAGAGGTAGGGCTGTGCTCTTGAATGGTAAGAATTGATAATCTTTGTTATTCGCTTCTCCAAATTCACCCATGACTTGTTTTGGTATTTTTCCTCTTCAAATTCATCAAAACGTGCGAAAGGAAATGTTGCCACGCTGAAAATCATGCGCGTTGACCGATAGGGATGCTGCATCGGTCAACGTGCATCTCCATGTTGAGATCTGTCTTGGCTCGACTTGCCCCCTGCATAGATAGTTTCACGTTGATCAACACAAGGCTGTGTTGGTCGACACAAAGAAGTTCCTTTTGTTGGTCGACACTCTTTCCACGTTGGTCGAAACAGACCATTTTTTGGTGGATTTTTTTATCATTCCTTCCATTTCCTCAATTAAAAATGTTTTTCCCACAAAACTTTGCACCCCGAGTATAATACCCTCCAAAACATACTCATGCTAAATTTATTTAAGTAAACAAACTAAAATGCTTAAAAGAAATAAAAAAAATAATGCAATAAGTTTGTAGAAATATGAGCTTCTCAATCCCCCCAAACTTTAACACTTGATTGTCCTCAATGAACAGAAATAATATACCAAAAGCTCAAGTATTTGAGAAATGCAATGCCTCACAAGATCTATCACATTCAAAACCAAAAATCCAAAATACACCAACACGTTGAAAGAATTGGACAATTTGTAAACTATAGATGACTCATAAGGAAAAGAGTATCGCTCATTCACTCAAGTGTTTAGGGTTTCATATGAGATCACACAGAAAAGTCATGAAGGTAAAGCTCTACCATAGGCTTGCAAATATTATCTTTCCTCCAATGCAAATATGTGCACACAAGACCTAGGATCATAAAGGACTTTATTTAAGGTTTAATGTAAGGCTTTTGTGAGGGGTAGGAAAATTTGGCCAAGTGACTAAAAATAAATTGAGTTGACTACTCTCAATAAATCTAAAACCACCATTTTTCTTCATTCACCCACTCTCCTTGAATCTATCAATACATAACAAGGCTCATTTTTCTCTTCTCCCCCTCTTTTTTTTTTCTTTTCAATCCTTTTATGCTCTTAATAATTTTTTTTATGAATTTGAGCTTATAAAGATAACATCACAACATTTTTTTCTTTTCCTTTAGAGCTCAACCTTTGTGTTCACCCAACAATTATTGTGTTATCCATCTCAACTTTATAGACAAAGAAAGAAAAATACAGAGGCTCAAAAGGGTTTACTAGGGTAAATTTTAAAATAGAACAGTGTTTGGATATAGGCTAAACAAAGATGACATAAAATCACTTCCTAGACTCAAGCGCACTACGCAGTCTTGAAACAGAAACAGACTAAGTTCTAGAGATACTAAAACATGCAAACACACTCACAATCAAATTTAAAGGCTCAAAACTCACACTTTGGATAAATTTTCTTTCACATAAAACATCAAATCCTCATCTAACATCATGCCAATGCAAGTTTCAAATCAATAAATCATGTGGTATTATACATTCATATGCATTCTCAATCTCCGTTACAAATAGTCCAAATTATTGTCAATCGATTTTAATCTCATATTCTAGTAATAAGGTTCAATCATAACTCACAAATCTTCACAATGTCAAAAAAATTATCAAATTTTCCTAAAAATCAGATCTAGGGATTGAAACTGTACCTCGAATATTGGTCTTCAGACCTCAAACGATGTGAAATTTCGGCTGCTAGCACTCTGCATCGCTGACACAGGGTGATTGTCAGTCGACGTGGTGCCCTCTACATCAGTCTCCAAATCGATCGAAGTACGCCACATCATTAACATCTATGTCAACCGACATGCAGTTGTGTCAACCGACACAAAGCTCAATTTTTTTTTCAGAAACAAAGAAAAAGGTGAAAGGAACATAAAAATATATAAAAATTAACATTTAAAAGAAAAATGATGAAATAATGGGTTACCTCTCATCCAGTGCCTTATTTACCGTTGTGGCTCGACACAACTTCATCCTACCAAGGCGGTCGAGTCCAGACTCGTCGACCCCTTGAATACTCAGTAAGCACTGATATATGTGTAAAATGACCTATTTTTTGATGTGTGAGAGTGCATGTTTGTGGCCATTTTACCCTCATATCATATACTTTCGTTGTTCTTTTGTCTTGTTTTCATGTTTGAAATGTTGTAGGACGTGTTTTGAGCATAATATGGCATATTTGGTGGAGTTTTGGAGCAAAATCGTCCGAGTTTGGAGTTCGAGGAGGTTAGGCTCGTCCGAGCGGAACGTAAAAAGGGTTTCGGAAGCTTGGAGGACTCGCCCTGCCGAGCGAAGCATGCTTGGCCGAGCTGAGCCGGGCAGAGGGCTTGCTCGGCCTAGCAGTGCAGGCTCGATCGAGCCTGGCTGGCTTGCTCGGCCAAGCTAGAACGTGCTTCCCAGATGTGCTGTGGTTCCTAGGATGGCTCGGGCGATCCGAGATCCTGTTTGCACGCCTATAAAAGGGGGAAAATCAGTTAATTAAAGAGCTTTTGCCCAAAATTAGAATAACCGTCACGATACTTCTCCTTAGATTCATGTCAAAACATATCCCCAACAAAAATCATGGGGAATCAAGCAACATTCCATCCATTTGGTGAAGATTGAAGAAGGAAGAGAGGTAGATTGGATTCAAGAGGAAGACAACCGAAGAAGATCAATCGTAGACCTTGAAGTTTTGTAATGAATTCTTTCAATTCTAAATTTATATTGTACTTAACTCAAGGTATGGAGAACTAATTTCATTAGTGAGTGTTGTATTACGGATATTGTGATGGATTGAATTGATTATGCTTGTTTACTTTCTTATGAGGGGTTGATTTGCACTTGAGCTTGTTCTTGCCTATTAGGTGTAGGTAATAACCAGCCTTTAGGTAGTTGACGTGAACGTTGCAGCCAACACGCGGACGGAATCGTCGTGATAAGTGCATAATCTTATAGTTCTAGTTCCAATCCATGTGCGGTGTTAGGATTGTAGGGCAATAATCGACGGTCGTTTGGGAGTGGCCTAGGAGTTAATAACGTAGCTGTTTGCATCTCCTAGTGCCATCTACCGCTAGTTATCCGTAGCAAGTGACTAGCGACATAAGAGTCGGTTGCTCAACCTCATAGGAATTAAAAGTTGTTTGCAACATAACTTGGTTAAATTCGGAACAATTGAAGTTTACAATCATTCACTATCTTCTAAGATTGTCGGATTTGTTATCTTGATCCACCTATACAATTGATTGAATTGTTTGCTTGGAGAAGTTGTAATTAGTTTACTAGTTGATTGTTTGCATTTAATGTTTTGTTAACAATTCATCACCAAGATAGATAAAAACCAACGACTTTTGTGTAACCTAGCTATTGATACCCTTCAATGGAGTAGATGATATCCACTTGAGCGAATTAGAAAAGAGACCGGATTGATAATTTTAACGTGTTAATTGTGTGTGCTTCACACGGCTACCACGTTTTTTGGCGCCGTTGCTTGGGAATCTTTTAGTAGGTCTTGTGGAATTATTGAAAGTTGAAGTATGGTATGCTAGGTGTTTGAGGAAATACTTGTGTGAATAATTTTACTAACATTGTTTTGTTTGTTATTTGTGTTTGTTTGTTTTTGTTGAATTGTTTACTTGTAATTGGTTTTGTGGATTTTTCCTAGGTGGTTTATGATCACTCGATCAAAAGCTAGAGAGCTTGAGGAAGGGAAACGTCAAGAAGGAAGAGGACATATTCAAATTGATTTTGAGATGGCTAACCATGGGGAAGACACGGTTAGGATAGAAGAGTTGGAAAGGCAACTCGAGTTGATGAAGGCTATGATCAATGAGAGGAATGGTTCGAGGAGACCATTACAAAATCTTTTTCGACCTTAAGGGGAACCGTTAACGGGAGGTTTTCGGTTAGGAGTAAATGCCACGCAATTCGAGATAAAGCCACAGTTGGTCCAAATGATACAGAACAACCAATTTGGGAGGCACATAACCGAGGATCCAAATGTTCATATCTCTCGATTTTTGGAGATGACTGATACTATAAAGATCAACCAAGTGCCTCAAGATCAAATACGGCTGCGGTTATTCTCATTCTCTTTGAGAGATGGTGCTAGGAATTGGTTCGAAGGTTTGGACAAATCAAATATTGTCACTTGGGAAGAGTTGAGAGAGAAGTTTCTATTCAAGTATTTCCCACCAATTTTGACTTTGAAGAGAAGGGCTAATATCACATCGTTTGGGCAAAGATACGATGAACCTCTATACGAGGCATGGGATAGGTTCCTAGAGCTTCTACGAAAATGCCCAAGACATGGAGTTTCTCGGAGTCAACAAATTTGCCAATTCTACGGGGGATTAAACTATGAAACAAAAGTGATGTTAGATGCTTCATCGGGAGGACCATTTCTTGATCTAGAAGAGGAAGAAGCTTGGAGGAAAATTGAGAAAATGGCTGAAAATAGTTTCCATTGGCCCAAGGAACGGAAAGACTATCGATCGGTTAAATCGGTCAATGAGGCAAATGAAAGAGAAGAATTCAAAGAGCAAATTGCGATTATGCAAAAGAAGCTTCATCCATTGTCTACATCGGGAAGTAGGAATGAGGATATGATGGTAGTTCGACATGAAGAGCCGCATCCGGAGAGTTAAAATTTTGTGAATCAAAGAATGGGGTTCAATGTTCGTCCCCAATACAATCCACAGGGGAACATGTACTATCATCCGTCCAACCAATTTCACCCGAGTTTTTCCTATGCTAATCCAAACAACGCTTTAAATCCTCCATTACAAATTGAAGGGGGAAGTAGTGGTCAAGGATATGCTGGGGGAAATAGTAAGTATGCAAACCAAGAACCGAGGTGGAATTTTAATGAAGAAATGGATAAGAGATTTGAGAAGTACGATGGAATGTTTTCTGATATTCAACTTCAAATTTCCGCTATCGCTAAACAATTAGGCGGGAAGCATCAAGCAGGGAAGTTTTCGAGTGATACGGAAGTGGTGCAAATGAAAGGTTGTAACGAGGTAGAAGGTGAAAGTAGGATGGAGGAAAACATGGAAGTGATGACCCCTAAGATTGAAATGGGGGAAGTTGAAGAAGAGTTGAAAGTAGACATTGAAGAAGAAAAAGAAGTTGAAGTAGAAATTCAGAACAAAGAATCGGAAAAGGATGAGAGAACCGGAGATGTGAATTTCTTTGATTATGTGAAGAAAGGTGACATCGAAATGCCTTTACCGGAGGAGATAGAAAGGGTACCTATGTTGGATAAGCTAGTTGGAGGAGAAGAGATCTTGGATAGTAGCACTTGTGAATTTGAAGAGAAGAATATTGCTGGTAAAAAGGAAGATCCCGGAGGTTTCGTAGTAGGATGTAAGATTGGAGATAAATGTATTGAGAAGGCATTGTGCGATTCCGGAACGAGTGTCAACCTTATGTCATGGGACTTGTATAAGGAGTTGAAGGTTGGGAACCTTAAATCTACAAGTCAAGTGCTTCAATTGGCTAATCACGCTTTGCTTTGCTCAAAAGGGGTGGTTGAAGATGTCCATGTTGAAGTGTTGACGTTTACCTTCCCGGGAGATTTTCTTGTAGTCGACATGAAGAATAAGGGGGGTATACAACTAATCTTTGGGAGGCCATTTTTGCACACAGCCGATGCTTTGTTTGACATGAAACATGGTTAACTTACATTCCGTTGTTGTGGCAAGGAAGTAGTGTTTTCCCTACCTCCGAAGAATGTGGATGCAAGTGAAGTTGAGAAAGTTGGGAAAAAGAAAAGGATGAAGGATGTGCTTTATCCGGGTTTAAAACTTATGAGTGAGGAGAATGAAGTCTACAAAGATCCGGGGGATGAAGAAGAACTTGTTCAAAATCGTTTGAAGAAAGCTCGAGTGGATACGGATCCACCACGAAATGCAAGAAGGAAGCTTCTTTTCCCGGAGGAGCATGTGATCATTGATCGAGGTATGAGTTCCGGTTCAGCACCTTTTGACCACGATTGACATGAGATATGATCGTCGAGCTTCCGACGTTAAACAAGCGCTTATTGGGAGGCAACCCAATGTTTAAATTTTGTTACTTTGCATTATTGAATAATGGTTTGTTTGTGATTTTTGTTGAATAATGTGGTTTGTTGTTGTGAAGGGTTCCTAATTGTTTGTGGTGCTACTCTTTCATTTGACAATTTGTGTATGAAGAATAGAAAGGATGGAAGGCAACATGATCGGGAAGATGTCGAAAAGAGGGCTGAAATTGGCAAAAGCAGGGGAAGCTCGGCCGAGCAATGTAGGCTCGGCTGAGCTGGGTCGAATGCCTCGGACAGCGGCCTCGCTCGGTCGAGCAAGGCAGGCTCGACCGAGCCCAAGCGTGCCAGCCAGCCCGCGCGGAGAGACGCATCACTCGGCCGAGCCATCTCGCGCTCGACCAAACCGCGCGAAATTTTAAAATCTCGGTTGAACAATTGCTCGACCCATTTGCATCTCGGTCAAAATTTCTCTTCTATAACTTTCTCCCATACTTTGGTGCATTGAATTGTTCTATCCTCATCTCACCTGTCAATTTTACTTATGGCTAATAGTCATGAAATTGGGGTTCCTCTTTTTCTTCCATTTGTAGGGCTGAGGGTTTTAATGACGATGAATATGCACGGTACATTGAGTTGACACAAAAGAAAATGATTGGAACTACATACTTATACAGTGAAACTTTGGAAGCTTTGGATTTAAAGAAGGATATTTGGAGTTTGCTCATTCGAATGGGATGGAAGAAATTGCTCTATGGTAGATGGCCGACGTACGTGCGGTTGATGAGGGAATTTTTGGCCTCTGTTCATGTCATTTGGAATACAAATGGTGTGCCGATTCTGGTAAAATCTAAACTTGTTGGTCAAGAGTTTTCTTTGAGAAGACAAGATATTGATAGGATATTTGGATGTTCAGTGAATTCTGTGTGTGTATTTGATGAACTTAATCCTCTTGAATTTTGGGAGTCAATTTTTGGAGTTAGTGTTTCTGGTGATTTTGATTTGCAAACTTGTAGGTCATTCATGATTAAGAATCCTATCGTTCGTTATCTCCATAATATGTTAGAGGGGTGGTCATGTTGTTTTGATGGATCTGGTGCTGTTAATATTTCCGATTTTCAATTTATGTTTGCTTTGTTGAATGGTGTGGAATTCTCCATTGGTGGATGGTTAATGGAGAGTTGGAACAAGACTTGCAAATCTGCAAGTTCAATTATTTGTGGTGGTGGCTTGATGTTGCCAATTTTATAATTTTGTGGTGTTGTTCGGTTAGGAGTTTTTTCTCCTGGTTTGAGCCATGATACAACTGCATTGGTTAAGAAAGCTTTCTTGGTCCCATCTAAGTTTGATGATTGTTATTTCTACAAATTTGGTGATTTGGGAATTTGAACTGCCTAACCGTGCGTTGACTGAGATTGATGATTTGCATGACCATTCCAACTGGTTGATGAATTCCGAAGCTCATCTAGATATGGCTAGATTAATTGTTGCTTGGTGTGAAGAGGTGATTCCGATGCCATGTCAGTATTGTTGTAGTATTCAACCACCATAGGATGAAGAGGACTAACGCCAGCAACCACCGACGGATCAAGGGGAGTAAGAGTGCACCGGTTACTTTTTTACAAACTTCGTCTCACTTGACTAAGTTTGGGGGGAATGGTCGGTATCTGGTGCTCTCATCAGGTTTACTTTTCTATCTATCTCTATCTTTATCCCTAGTTTAGATTAGTTTATTGAATTTGAATAACATTGATCATTCGATATGGTTGTAATATGATATTAATCTACTCTTGTTTGATTGTGGATTTTGGATGTTAAATTTGATTGGCTTTTATTTCTATTGAATGGTTGTGATGAATCATTTCGCGAGCTTGCATGAGTTGAATTCTTTCTATTTGGCTTTGGTGTGTGGATATGTATAATGGTTTGGTATGAATGGTGGTGCTAGTGGATTATTGTTATAATTTTTCTTGAGATATTGGTTTGTGGTAAATTTGGTGGATATGAGAGCTTATTTGGCTTTATTATGTTCAATTGTTTGGTGGTGTTGTATTGATGTGTAGTAGGTGCAAATAAGGAATGGAGAGCGGTTTGATCATGTCTACCGATGGGTAACACTTTCTATCGTTTCTCCTACCATTTAGTTTTAATTTAATTGTTCATGGCATGTAGATTGTTAATTAGGTTGTTGAGTGCTTGTCGTGTGTGTATGATGAACCCAAACAAGAATTGGAGATTTGAATTATGATTTACTTTGTAAGGCTTAAAAATTTTTTTGGACCAATGATAGGGCATAATCTAGTTGTTACATGCTCGAATTGAAATTTTGAATTGCCGAGTTTTGTGTGAGGTTAATGCCTAGGACATGACAAAAGCCGAGAGTTTTTTAGCCTTGATATTGTCATATTTTGATCGATTGTGAGTGGCAAGGTTGAGAGTACAAAATCTAGGACTTGAATATATTCTCTATCTATTTGGCATGAGTGTGGTAACTAAAAGATGATCTTAGGCCATCGATTCTTAGTCCTTCCTTTCACTTCGGGAGTATAAGGTGGTTGATATCATAATTTCGCCTTTCATACCCTTGATTCCCGTGATTGAGCTTAATGGTGATATTTCTTTTGAAATTATTAGGACAAATTTTGGGGGAATGAGTGTATGAGGGTGAATACGGAGATGAGAGTTGAGTTGGGAATTGTTTGAATTGTGATTGTTGAGGCAATAAAGTATGATTGTAGGATTGATATGAATCCTAGAAAAATGAGCACCAATAAAAATTTTGGGTGTTAAGAAAGAATATAAAAAAAAGAGAAAAAGAAAAAAAAAAAAGAAAAGCACCGTGAAAAAAATAAAGGTGCTAGAAGAAGAAAATGAGAAAAGAAAGAAAAGAAAAAATGTTGAGAGTCATTGATGAAAAAGCCTCAAGGTTAGAAGTGGATTGAAGAGAATAAGTTTGGGGGTTTTGGGATTTGGAAGAAGTTTGTCACTTTACCCCAAAACCACTTACCTTGTAGTAAGCCACGTTATAACCGAAAACAAAGACCTTTTTTATTTAAGGAGCCAACTCATTGTAGTATAGTGGTGAGAATTGTTTAAAGCCTATGGAAATCGTGCTCGATATCTTGTGAATGAGTGAATTCATCAAGCCCCAAACACGTGAGGGAGTGCTTTCATTTCTTTATCCAATCTTAATGAGTGGTTTAAGTCGTTAGCATTAACCGTGTCACAAAGTTAGGTGATAATCTCGTTTGATAAGAGCATGCCTAGATGATTATGATGAGCTATGAGGTTTGTTTGATGAGGTTTATTGATTGCCTTACTTTGTTTTGATTGAGGATAATCAAAGGTTCAAGTTTGGGGGATTATGAAATGTGTGTAAAATGACCTATTTTTTGATGTGTGAGCATGCATGTTTGTGGCCATTTTACCCTCATATCATGTACTTTCGTTGTTCTTTTGTCTTGTTTTCGTATTTGAAATGTTGTAGGACGTGTTTTGAGCATAATATGACATATTTGGTGGAGTTTTGGAGGAAAATCATCCGAGTTTGGCGTTCGAGGAGGTTAGGCTCGTCCGAGCGGAACGAAAGGAGGGTTTTGGAAGTTTGGAGGACTCGCCTGGCCGGGCGAAGCAGGCTCGGCCGAGCTGAGCCAGGAAGAGGTCTCGCTCGGCCGAGAAGTGCAGGCTTGACCGAGCCTGGCTAGCAGAGAGCAGGCTCGGTCGAGCGGTTATGGCTCAGCCGAGCCAGAACGTGCTTCCAAGATGTGCTGTGGTTCCCAGGATGGCTCGGGCGAGCCATGGTTGGCTCAGGCGATCCGAGGCCCTGTTTGCTCGCCTATAAAAGGGGTAAAATAAGTTAATTAAAGAACTTTTGCCCAAAATTAGAATAACCGTCACGATACTTCTCCTTAGATTCATCTCAAAACATCTCCCCAACCAAAATCAAGGGGAATCAAGCCAAATTCCATCCATTTGGTGAAGATTGAAGAAGGAAGAGAGGTAGATTGGATTCAAGGAAGACAACCGAAGAAGATCAATCGTGGACCTTGAAGTTTTGTAATGAATTCTTTCAATTCTAAATTTATATTGTACTTAACTCAAGGTATGGAGAACTAATTTCATTAGTGAGTGTTTTATTACGGATATTGTGATGGATTGAATTGATTATGCTTGTTTACTTTCCTATGAGGGGTTGATTTGCACTTGAGCTTGTTCTTGCCTATTAGGTGTAGGTAATAGCCAGCCTTTAGGTAGTTGACGTGAACGTTACAGCTAACACACGGACGGAATCGTCGTGATAAGTGCATAATCTTATAGTTCTAGTTCCAATCCATGTGCGGTGTTAGGATTGTAGGGCAATAATCGACGGTCGTTTGGGAGTGGCCTAGGAGTTTATAACGTAGCTGTTTGCAACTCCTAGTGCCATCTACCGCTAGTTATCCGTAGCAACTGACTAGCGACATAAGAGTCGGTTGCTCAACCTCATAGGAATTAAAAGTTGTTTGCATCATAACTTGCTTTAATTCGGAACAATTGAAGTTCACAACCACTCACTATCTTCTAAGATTGTCGGATTTGTTATCTTGATCTACCTACACAATTGATTGAATTGTTTGCTTGGAGAAGTTGTAATTAGTTTACTAGTTGATTGTTTGCATTTAAAGTTTTGTTTACAATTCATCGCCTAGATAGATAAAAACTAACGACTTTTGTGTAACCTAGCTATTGATACCCTTCAATGGAGTAGATGATATCCACTTGAGCGAATTAGAAAAGAGATCGGATTGATAATTTTAACGTGTTAATTATGTGTGCTTCACACGGCTACCAAGCACCCATCGGTCTTTGAAAAAGGTGGTGACGTCGGAGTGAGGTAGTTTAATTACCGATTTCACTGCCTTATTTCCTCGTTCATACCTAATAGCTTCTTCTCCCACATCCGGCGTCTCATCTCCTTCGATAGATGTCACTCGGTTGCACTCTTCTCTTCATTTGTTTTTGTCAATGGAGAAGGTAATCGATTCATCGTAACCTCAAAGAGTGATTTCCCCTTTCATACAGTCAATGAGGACTCTGGTAGTGTCAAGGAACTCTCTCCCCAAGATCATCGGGGTGTAGGCATCTTTTTTCATCTCGTGTACTACAAAATTAGCTGGAAAAATCAAATGAACAACTCGAATAAGAACTTCCTCCACAATACCTTTTGGTCAAGAAACAGATCAGTCCGCCATTTGCAACATTTTTGTGGTGGCCCTCATTTCTCCTATCTCCAGCTTTTTGTAGATGGACAACTAAATTAGATTAATGCTTACCCTAGTGTCACATAGCACGTGCTGGAATTCTTTGCCTCCAATTTCAATCGGAATGGAGAAACAGCCATGATCAGATCTCTTGATGGGGATTTGTTTTTGTAGAAGCAAGCTGCACTCTTCATGTATTCTGACAGTCTCATTCTCCAAGAACTACTTGTTCTCACTCATCAATCTTCTCAGATACTTCATGTGGCCTTTGATTTCTTGGTGTGCTTCCACCAAAGGGATGTTTATAATCACCTTTTTCAAATTTTCAACGAACCTGGTGAATTTGGAGTCCTCCTTCTTCTTTGCAAACCTTTGGGGGAAAGGCATGGGAAGAGTAGGATCACTTCTCTTCTTTTCCTTCTCTTTTTCAACCAAAGCAGAGCTCTGTTTTGACAGTCCTGCTGTTGTTTCGACTGAAGTGTCTGTAGAGTTCTGCATCAACTTATGCAAGGCTATGTTAGTCGACATGCTTTTGTCACCCGAGTCTTCTATCTATCGACCCTTTGTGTTGACTAACATAAAGTCTGCGTCGGTCGAAACAAAAGGCTCCTCCTCGAGAATTTCCTCTCTTTTTCCCCCAAACTCGTTTTTGGCCTCTTCGAACCTTCATATTCCTTCTTGGATCACAGAGATATGGCATTTACTATTTTTTCCTTTGTCGGGTTCACCTTGGTAGCACTTAGAAGCTGTTCAAGCTTGTTTTGATTGCTGAGAGTTGTGGCAATTTGGCTCAATTGGGTATCCAACATCTGAAGATGCTTCGTTATCAACTGCATGTGAATGGTCATCCCTTTGACTTGGGTCTCCACATTCCCGAACTGGTTGCCGGAGCTTTTAATAAACTTGTCAAGGGTTTCCTCCAACACAGATCTTTTCTTCTCAATAATCTCTCCTCCAGTACCTACATTAAAACTAGTTGGAGGGTGCTCGGCTGCAGAGGGGTTAGCTGAAGAATAACAAGGGTGATTTCTCCAATGGTTGTAATGATAGCATTGGTTCCCTCATTAATTGTTCTGATATCCACCTCCGATGTAATTCACCTCCGCTCCAATAGCTCCAAATGAACTTCTTGTGCTTCCACGATTGATGTAGTCAGATTCGACGAGAACTATGGCCATACTTTGATCAGTTGTATCAATAGGTGTGGTTTTGGCTGCTTCTAACTTCCTAATGTCCTCTCGGAGTTTATTCACTTCGGTAATAACATCAAACTCCAGTCTTGCTTCAATTGTTTTCGCTGGGGGCTATCTCGCGGTCAGCCATCGGTGGCTGTTCACGGCCATGTCAGCTAGTAACCTCATGCTCTCGCCTCCATTCTTCTTCATCAGAATTCCTCCGATAGATGCATCAACTAACTACATCATGTGTGGAGTCAATACATCAAACAAGTGGCATACCTGCATCTCAAAGTTGATACCATGTCCAAGGCACAATCTGATCAAATCTTTATATCTGTCCAAGCTTCATACAGTGACTTATCATATCTTTGGCTAAAGTTCGTGATGGCAGCAGACTCGGCGAGAAGTAGTTGGTGAGGAATTTAGCTCGAAGTTCCTCCCATGTCCCTATTTGACTCTTGTCCAAACTGACAAACCAAGACCACGCCTTATCTCGAAGTTATAACGAGAGCAGCCTCATCCTGATCACATCTTGGGGTACTCTATTTTGCTTCACCGTATCACACACCTCGATGAATTTTTGAGGTGTGCATACGGGTCTACTTTGGCTTTCCCTGCTTATTGATTTTGCAGCACTATCTGAATCTAGCCAGTCCGCAACTCAAAACTGTTGGCATTGATGCAAACTCTGAATCCAGGCTCTTCTTGTTGTGGAAGAAATCGATACAAGATGGACCACTGTTGCACCAAGACCTGCCTTTCATTATCCCTTGTTGTAGTCAGCTCTGCCAATCTTGTAGCCTGCTCTGCCTGAGTGGCTTGAGCTGCTTGAAGTTATATTGTCTATTGTTGCACCTAATCCACGAACTGTCTTTGCCTCTCAGGAGTCATATTCTACAATGGGGCTTCTTGGTTTTCTGCCATCTCCTCTTGTTGTTCCTTTCCTCTCTATTTGTTTCTCCTACAGGCTGCTTTTATTTTAGAAACAAAAACCTCGAGTGTTTTCTCTATGGCTTGTGTGTTCATACACCTGCTTAGGAAAAAGAGAGAAATCAATACACGTTGACCGACACGGAGGCGTGTTGACGGACTTGGAAGTAAAATCTGTGTCGACCAATGCGGACGCTGCGTCGGTCAAAACAGATACACAAATCACGCACTCACGCAAAAATACAAAATCCAAATCCAGAAGATTTCAAACAAAACAGTAAAAAACTAGAATATGACTATCCCCGGCAATGGTGCCAATTTGATCGATGCAAAATCGGCACTCAGATTATAGCAAAGGGCAAATAAATTTATAATAACCCGAAGGTTGTCGAACCCACAAAAATAGTGCAATGAAAGCAATTCATGTACTGAATATAGTTTTTCAATCCTTTGTTTGGGTGAATCAAAATTTGAAGTGGTTTCTATTTTTGTAAATATAACTTTTAAAATAAAAATTCAAGTATAAAGAAGCTCAAATCCTAGGAAAACCTACCAATCTGATTAACATGCAATAAGCAAATAATTCAAACCCATAAAACACTTTTGGTGGAAAATCTGGTGAAGTGGAATTAATTCCTTGGTTGGGCAATTAAAAGCTAGATTATTAACTAGTGAATATCTTCTCTCGGTCTCAAAAACACAAGTTAATCATTCTTAATAAAAATCAGATTAATCCTAGAATTGAATTCTTCTTTGTTGGAAAGAAAATCAAATGCATTAAACTCTTACCTCATATTATTAACTTTCACCTTTCAGTCCATCAATTAATAACAAAAACCTAATACAATCTCAATCTCACGATCCTTTAATATGCTAGGCTAAAACCTTTGCACATTCTAGGGTTTCTCCATCTGTGATACATGTTTTGAAGATTTCGAATCAAAACATGTATCACAGATGGAGAAACCCTAGAATGTGCAAAGGTTTTAGCCTAGCATATTAAGAATAAGCATTGAAACAAAAATTGAAGATTGCATTGAAGTAAAGATGCCAAAATTGAAGAAAGTAAAGCGGTTTGATTCTAGCTCTTGAAAACTTCAATCTAAAAACTAAATATCAAAATGAAAACTGGAACCCCCAATAATGAGCTAAACTTGAGTTTATTTAGAGGTAGAGTTATGCTTTTGGATGGTAGGAATTGACAGTCTTGCCTATTCTATTCTACAAATTTTCCCATGACATGTTTTGGCATTTTTCCTCTTCAAATTCATCAAAATGTGTGAAAGGAACTGTTACCATACTGAAAATCATGTGCGTCAACCGACATGGATACCGCATCGGTCGACGTGCATCTTTATGTCGAGATTTGCCTCGGCTCAACTTGCCCCTTGCGTCGATAGCTTCACGTCGACCGACGATTGTATCGGTTGACACGAATGAGTTCCCTGTGTCAGTCGTAACATACCACTTTGTGGCGGATTTCTTCATCTTTTCTTCCATTTCCTCATTTTCAATATTTTTTCATACAAAACTTTGCAGCAAAAGCATAATACCCTCCAAAACATACTCATGCTCCATTTATTCATCTTAACAAACTAAAATAGATAAAAGAAATATGAAAATAATTCTTTAAGTGAGTTGAAATATGAGTTTATCAACATATATATGGAACAACCAAAAGGATATGTGCAGAAGGGCCAAAAGCATTTGGTTTGGAAGCTCAAGATGTCTTTATATGGATTAAAGCAAGCTTTACGGTCATTGAGCTTATGTGTTGTAAAAGATAAATCAAATTGAATGAACCAATAAAACCCTATGCATGCCTTTAATATTTAATTGCAGAGGATGGATTTACGGAATACCTGAACTCCAACTTCTGAATTGTAGATCTGGATAGTTGACAATGGATTCCTGATGTAGGGATCTTGATCAATGCTATTTTGCTCCAATAGATCTTATCTTCTGATCTGTTCTCTTGCTCCTCGGAAAATTTAGTGAGGAGACGCTACCTAGTTGAATCAGATGACCGGAGAAATTGTTTAATTTCTTCCTTCTTGCTTAGTCCGTCACCACTCTCCCTCTTTTCTCTCAATTCTGTATTATCGTATGGAATTCTGTATTGTGTCTAATCAGTACAGATTTGATAGAGAGAAGGGGTTTATATAGTATTAAGGTTTTTAAAATCCTAATACTAATGGGCTCTATGCAGTTTCTGGGCCAGACCACGCATCAAATGCAAATAATAAAGTGCGTCCTCCTTATTAATTAGTTCCATGTCCAACCAAAAACTAAATTAATTAATAAAATATTAATTTGGTGTCACCAAGGAAATCATGTTTACTCACCCTTTTTATTACCACATTATTTGAAACGGGTAGCATTAAACATGAATGATTCACATATTTAGGGTTCCAGATATTAAATAATTAATCTCGCTTACAACAATCAGCCACAATTAAATAATCTCAATTTTTCTCAGTAGTACCACTTACTCCTTTTCACTTATGTTGAAATTAAATAATTTAACCCCTGCAGGGTTAAGCTTAATGAACCCTGTAAGCTCCTCAGGGAACGTCCCCATCAAGAAAAGAATATGATTACTTACATTTCCTGCCTAAGGAGGCCAAACAAAAGCCCCCACACCCAAGATGCAGGTATAAGAGTACACGTAAGACTCGCTACCATAGTAAGTCAAAGTGTGGTCAACTTGTGTTTTCCTCTATCATATGTCAATAAGAATGACACATCTCTCCGTTGATCCCATCAATACATAAATATCTACCAACACATCAGTAGCTAGGATAAGCTTATTTACGTAATGATGTCGCTGCCTTAACTGTTAGCCTATCCAGAAACCTTCTCAGCCATGATACTGTTTATATCACGCTAGGTCAAACGAGTCGTATGATCCTCTTTGATCTCATACACACCATATGATCATCCCTATAGGCAAGATAATAAGATATTATAGTTCGTATCGTATGTTTGTTATAAAAGATAGTGACAATGTTGATTTAACTCATTTATGAAGACCAGTGTATCAAACGAACATACTTAATCATAACACTTATACTCAAAGCATTAATGCCATTGTTTTATCCTAGTAATAAGTGTGTTCATATCAGATCTAGCTTATTTACACACTTATCATCTTTTGATCGATTTTACCAACAGATCCAGACTATGATCATGATTCTCATAAGTCCTTTGAGGTAAATACCGTGTAAATAAATATGTTATACCTTTCATGTCAATCTCTCCTTTTTTTGCACACATCGCCTCTTTTCACAATTTCTCGTATGATGTGGTACTACATATCCTATTTGTTTCATTATCTTGTAAGTCCTGAGTTCCCTTTAGTTTGCTATTGCACCAGCATGATCACAGTACTTTGTGATTCTATCAGGTAAACTCGGAACACACACCACTAGAGGACAAGATCGAAGTTATACTGCTTCTTGCGAAGTTAATGACATTGTTACACACCGACCCTTCATAACGGAATTTGCGACACACTTCTGTGGCAAATTCCTATAACTCCTCCTCCAAGGCCAACACATAGTTAGAGGTCGATTTCCTTCTTTATGATCATCTTGGATATCCAATTCCATACAACCCACAGGGCATATTAATAAGCCAATGTGCCTATCAAAGGTTGAATTGATATTTGTTTACTATACATGTAGTATTACAGATATCAGACTTTTTGCCACATAGAAAGGCAACAACCCTTTCTTGGCTTGAAACGAGTCACCATAGAATCAACATAAGCGACTTGAGACACCTGAACATCCTTTCTTGTGAGAACACACATGAATTTAATCCAAAAGATGTTCTAGTATCTCGTATGTCCTTCTGAAACTGTTCGGATAACATTCTCTTTATGTCTGACAATATATCCACGCCATTTCTGAATAGGAAATACTATCTACATAATGTGCAAGGATAACCTTGCTTCCGCTGACATATAACTAGTACATGAAGCTCTCGTTCACGATATACAATATCGAGACATTTGTCTCATGTCTGCTTTTAGACAAGATGTTACTCACCTTATGGCACATATCTTATCTGGTTGTCCCATATCGATGTTATCACCTTTTATCAAGGTGTCCGTTTGTGACAACACGGATGATGACTTCTATCTTCCAGATTCTCATTTTCATATGAGTTGTTATGGAAAAAAAAATCAAATGGGTTTATGAGTTGCAACTAGTGAGAAGTTCTAGTTATGAAACATACCCTTGCTCACAAACCTAGACCTTTGAAGTATACTATGTTACCATTAAAATATTTATTTTCTTGTATATCATTCAGTTACCTCAAGCTGGAAAGCTACTTTGTAACATTGATCATAATATACAAACATAACTGTTATTGATTCATTTCTGAATTGATTACTTAACGTCATTAAACTGCATAATTTATCTTAACTGCTTCGTTGTGTATCCTGGGGATAGTACAATGTTGTTCGTCAACTAATAATATGTCCAAAGACAGTTTCCCACGAACCAGTACTGCGAAGTCTTTCAAGGCAACCTCCCACTTCAATGATGTTCCTTTTAATCGTGTTAGTTATTGGTGCATTAATTCGTGATTTACCGCTTTGCACGGGCGACCGAGGTATTTGCTGATGGATTTCCTGATGGATTTGAATTGTCCTCTCCAGATCATTGGAGAACAATCTTAAATTCGGATTCGTGGTTTCATCCTATGCATCATGTTTGTGTTTAGGATATTGAAGAAACAAACTCTATTTTCTTTTAACTAGGAAAACCAATAGTATTAGCTTTAACCTTACTTCTAACCAATCAGCTTCCTTCATCATTTGAAAAGCCGAATCACCCATCATTGCCCTTTGACAAAGTTAATATCCACTAGGGTACTTGGAAGTTATTTAGAAGACATTGGATTAAGCAACAACAACAATACCGCTAGGCACATTTTCACTAAAATTAAAAATGGCAAAGCTTGCACAGCTTATGAATATTAAAGAATCTTATTTCGTTTGTTTTGTCCACACCATCTCCTTTAAGGGATAACAAGTGTAGTTAACTGGGAAACAATCCATATGCTCTGTCTAATAGTAGAACACATCACTTGAGATGCACACCATTGATCACTGTAATTTCTACAGATTAATTATAGAAATAGTGGCAAATAAATTTGTAAACCCTAAGGTTATCAATCCAGGGGAATGAAGCAACGAAAAATCCTAAATACTAAATCAGACGTTCTTGAAAACACTGGTTAGGAAAAGCAATTAAAAGTTTTGGTTGTTTTGAAAATTGTAATACTTGCTAATGAAAATTAAACAGGAAATTTAAAAAGCTTTTAGATTCAAATAAGAGAAGCACAGATTCCAGGGATATCTACCTATCAAGTATGACATGGATGAATGAATTGATTAATTCCCAATTTTAATTCCTCTTCCGAACTCCGATTGACCCGATTCCAATTGCGTTGGAGAGCTACCTCAAAGCATCATCCATTGACATGTACCAATAGCTCGAATTCCTCTTGTGGAAGAAATCTTCATTGCTACTCTTACACGTCACTGCTTTCGGAATGGTTTTCTCATGAGTTTAGGCCTAAAAACTTGCATAAACATCAACACACACCTAAAACCACCTAATATTGACATCATGCATAAAATATATATATAAACTCAATAAAACTACATAAAATAATATAAAAATAATATAGATAAGTGAGTGAAATAACGAGCTTATCAAATCCCCCAAACTTGAACGTTTGATTGTCCTCAATCAATAGGCAAGAAAGAAATCAAAAGATCAAGTTGTTAAAGTGCAATGCCTCACAAGATTCATCACAGTCAAGAACCAAGAATCCACTACCCACAAGCAATTTGAAAAAGACAAAAAATTCATCAACCGTGGAAGAACTCACAGGAAGTGTATCGCTCAACTCTCAAGTGTTTAAGGTAAAGATGAAAGCACTCAAAAATATGTATGAAGAAGTTTCTACCATAGGCTTGTAGATTTTCTAATATCTCCACTGCTAGAATGTGCACACAAGTGTAGAATCAAAAAGGACTTTCATTAGGTTGTAATGTAGGCTTTTTGTGAAAGGTAGGGAAATATGGCCAAGTGACTAAAATCAATCAAGTTGTACTTCCTCAATCAATCCAAACCACCTTCTATTCATCATCCACCTCATCTCCTCAAATATATCAACAAATACAACCCCTCTTTTTTTTTTCTAGCTCATATTGAATCTCTTATGCTCTTTTCGATAATTTTGTATTCTTTTGTTTTCAGAGAGCTTATGAGAATTCTAATTATTTCTAGAGCTTCTCAAACATACATCTTTTCACCACTTATTTATCATATCTTATCACAAATTCACCAATCAACCCCGTACATACCACAACTCAAGACACGAGTGAGACAATACTTTTCTTTATCTCATAGACAAGGAAAGAAAAATTGTACAGACTCAAAGTGGCTAACTAGGGAAAATTTTATTGTGAAGGGACAGTGTTTAGGATATTGGGTTAACAAAGATGGCCTAATATCATTTCCTAAACTTGTGCACACTATGCAGTCTCAACACAGAAAATAGGCAAGTTCTAGAGAGATCAAAACACACATGTGAATCTCACATCAAACGAAATAAAGGCTCAAATTCTCACACAAGTATTCAAAAATTTTCTTCCACAGTCAATTTCAAATCAGCTCAATCATCATGCAAGTATAAGTTTCAAATCAGTCCTATCATGCGGTATTCTACATTCATAGGCATCTAACCACAATATCAATCAATTCAATACTCAACCCTCAATCAATTCTAATCTCACAATCTCGTTCAGGTTATCTCAAAACTCAAAAAATTTCCCCACAAAATAGCATAAAAATACAAAAAATACGAAAATTTAAAGACAGAAGTATAAAATAGAAAGGTGCGAAAATTTAAAGATAGAAAGCAGAATAGAATAAATTAAAGATAGGGCGTTCCATCTCTTGTCCACATCCCCCCAAACTTATTTCCAACTCGAAGAGTGGAATAAGTTTGAAAATCAGACAAAAGAGGGAACGATACCTGGTAGTTAATCTCAGACATCAACTTTTTTATCCCCCGAAATCTTCAATCACCATCAGGGAGGTCGGGTCCAGACAGGTCCTTTCGCGACCTCCTTTCCATCTTTGTTCTTGATAACTTGCATCCCCCATTTCTTGGTGTCTTTTAATGTCCCCCCAATGGCGGACTTGTACTTCCGTAGAACTCGTAGTAATTTTTCCAACTTCCCATACCTGAGGTGTGCCGGAAGCATCTTGAGTTTCAGAACCAGCGGATCAGAGTTAGATTGCAGCTTCCCCCGATTTGCATCTGTTGACATTTGTGAAACTGCCGCAATCCCTTTTCTACGTCGCGCTGATGAAAACTCCATCTCTGTCTTTCGTCGTGCGTCGATCGACAAGATTGTAGCATCAATCGAAGAGGATCCTAAGACTGCTTCGATCGACGTAGCTCCTGCGTCGATCGACGTGGTTGCTTTTCCACATTTTCTTTTCTTTTTCTGGCTGCCGCGGCTTGGAAATTGCTCCCGTTTGTTCTCTTTTTCATGTGTTAATCCCTCGGGTACATCGAGCTTCATAAGCTCATCATTCGCCTTATCCAAATCTGAAGACAAACACAAAGAGTGTAGTAAGCGGTTCTCCAGAAAATCCGGATCAGGTTCAAGAGAAGAAAAGGGATAGGAAATCACCGGATTTGAACATTTGATCATGTGACACTCCTCCTGGCAGCTCCCTTCATTACGCTTCTGCACTGCTTTGTAGATGGGGAAGGTGACTGACTCGTCATTAACTCGGAACGTCAGTTTGCCGTCTCGAATGTCAATCAATGCTCCAGCAGTCTTCAAGAAAGATCACCCCAAGATAAGCGGGATGTTGTGGTCTTCTTCCATGTCAAGTACCACGAAGTCTACTGGAATGATGAAGTCTTTCACCTTCACAAGTACGTCTTCCACGATGCCTTTCGGGTAGGTGACTGATCGATCGGCCATCTGAAGTGAGATTGTTGTGGGCTTTATGCTTCCGATCTTCGACCGCTTGAAGATTGACAGCGGCATTAAGTTGATGGATGCGCCGGAATCGCAAAGGACCTTCCCAAAGGTCTCTCCTCCAATGACACAGGGGATCGTGAAGGATCCCGGGTCTTCTCTCTTAAGCGGCATCTTTTTCTGAATAATCGCGCTGCATTCCTCGAACAAGTTGACCCTCTCGTACTCCACGAAGGGTCTTTTCTGTGAGACCATATCCTTTAAAAACTTCAAATACCCCGGTATCTCTCGTAGTGCCTCAATCAGCGGGATGTTGATGTTTACTTTCTTCATGTTCTCAAGAAAGCGTGCATACTTCTCGTTCATCTTTGCTTTGGCAAACTGCTGCAAATATGGCAAGGGAGGCTTATACATTGGCAGAGCAGGGGCGGCCGTCGATTGACGAGTGTCAGCCTCGGTCGACGGAAGTTTTGATTCCTCGTTGATCGACGGGGCTTCGCCTGTGATGACTTCTTCTTCTTTCTCGGCTTCTCCTTCATCTTGGGTGTTTGTCCCTGCTTGCTTAGGCCCTTCATAGGTTTTTCCCCCTCTCAGTGTGATGGCATTCACCTGGTTCCTCAGATTCTGGATCTTGGGGTTCATCTGAGTGTTGCTCAGAAGTTGCCCCGGTTTGTGCTGGGCTCCGAGGGCATCGGCGATCTGGCTGACCTGGGTTTCTATGATTTGTACATGCTTCTGCACCTGGTCCACTTTAGTATCCACGGCTGCAATTTCTTGCTTCAACTTGGCTATAGTATCAGTAGAGCCTTCTATGAACTTGGCCAAAATCTCCTCGAGATTTGGCTTCTTCTTCCTTCTTGTACGGCAAATCCTGGTGGTGGTTGCTCTGCAGCTTGAGGGTTTGCGTAGGAGAATCCAGGGTGATTCCTTGCGTGATTGTAGGTATAGGGCTGGTTATTATGCTGATTGTGTTGCTGATATCCTCCTCGGTAGTTGTCTTGATAACCGCCCCTTTGAATGAAATTTACAGCGGAACAATCCCCCTCAGACGGAACTTGCACTGGCTCTACTGCAGAAACTGTTTTCTCCTGCTTCAGTGCAGCGAAGTCTTCCCTTAATTTTTTCAGCTCGGCTGCCAAATCAGGTTGTTCGGTAACTTTCTCCACCACTTTCTCCTTCTCGACCACCATCACAGGCCGAGTTCGACTTGAGGACCACCGTTGAGTGTTGTTGGCCATCTTTTGGAAGAATTCCATGGCCTTCTTTCCGCTTTTCGTCATGATGGTGTCTCCCAGTGTGGTGTCCACCAACTTGACGGTCTTCTCATTGAGTCCTTCGTAAAAAGCTTCTGCCTGTTCTCCTGGCGGAAAACCATATCCGGGGCATGATCTCAGCAGCTCTTTGAATCGATCCCACATCTCACTGAAGCTTTCATCGGGTCTTTGAGCGAACCTGATGATTTCTTTCCTTCTCTGCCTGATGACATTCGGGGGGAAGAAGTTTTCCAGGAACTCATTCCTTAATTCGGTCCACGTGCCTATGCTTCCTTTGTCCAGTGCGGTGAACCATGATTGTGCCTTATCCCTCAGAGAGAATGCGAACAGACGCATTCGGATGGCACTCTTGCTGACTCCTCCGATCTTGACAGTGTTGCAGAGCATAAGGAACATATCCAAATGCTCATAGGGGTCCTCAGTAGGACTTCCTCCGAATTGATTTTGTTGCACCATCTGCACCAATCTGGTCTTCAGCTCAAAATTGTTGGCATTGATGCCAATCCTGAAGTCTGTCTCCCTGAACCAAGGTTTATACCGGTTCTGCATGGCTTCCTCTTCTTCCTCATCGTCAGATTCCCCTGGCGGATCCTGGTTGTCATCCTCTCCATCGTCGGGATTGTCATCAAACAGTGGGTTATGACGAAGATCCCTTCCATTCGGATTGTTCCTCTCGAGGTCTCTTTCCAGATGGTACTGTTGGATTTGCGCCCTCATAGCTTGGACTTCTTGGAGAAGCACAGCCTGCTCCTCTGCATTTAGCACTGGTGGAGGCGGTGGTACGTTATCTTCCATTGTGTGATTACTTGAGCTTTCCTGAGCACGCTTATTCCTTCGGATCTTTCTGCAAGTGGCTTCAATGTCTGGATAGGAATAAAGCGGGTCCTTTCCTCTAGCTCTTGTACTCATGCACTAACTGAAATAAACAACTGAAATTCTGAAAAAAAAACAAGGCGTCGATCGACGAGATAAAGCGTCGATCGACGAGGATGTAGCGTCGATCGACGGGATGTAGTGTCGATCGACGATAATTACAAAAATACGAGAAATTAAAAGAAAATATGAAAATTACAGCCTAAATCAGTGTTTTAATCACAGACTTAATGGTAAGATTAATTCTGTTCACTCCCCGGCAACGGCGCCAATTTGATCACTGTAATTTCTACAGATTAATTATAGAAATAGTGGCAAATAAATTTGTAAACCCTAAGGTTATCGATCCAGGGGAATGAAGCAACGAAAATTCCTAAATACTAAATCAGACGTTCTTGAAAACACTGGTTAGGAAAAGCAATTAAAAGTTTTGGTTGTTTTGAAAATTGTAATACTTGCTAATGAAAATTAAACAGGAAATTTAAAAGGCTTTTAGATTCAAATAAGAGAAGCACAGATTCCAGGGATATCTACCTATCAAGTATGACATGGACGAATGAATTGATTAATTCCCAATTTTAATTCCTCTTCCAAACTCCGATTGACCCGATTCCAGTTGCGTTAGAGAGCTAACTCAAAGCATCATCCATTGACATGCGCCAATAGCTCGAATTCCTCTTGTGGAAGAAATCTTCATTGCTACTCTTACACGTCACTGCTTTCGGAACGGTTTTCTCATGAGTTTAGGCCTAAAAACCTGCATAAACATCAAAACACACCTAAAACCACCTAATATTGACATCATGCATAAAATATATATATAAACTCAATAAAACTACATAAAATAATATAAAAATAATATAGATAAGTGAGTGAAATAACGAGCTTATCAACCATCATGATGGAATCATAATAACTTTACGAACTTGTTTATCTTCTCCTCTACATAAGTTATAATCGCACTTGAGTAAAATAATAGAGTTAGACTTGTAGTTAATTAGATAAACATATTCATATCTTAAGTTTTTAAAGTATCTATGCCTATTTAAGGCAACTATGGAAGTAGGCTCAACATAGTGCAAACACGAAAATAACTCCTAGAGATTCAATTGCCTATCCAAAGGCCTGGTTATTATCTTTTACCTCTAAGTAGTATTTATAAGTACCATTCTTAGGAATACCTATATTAAATCCATAATTCGATGTATTACTTAATACTACTTAGACCGATGTAACATTATCTCCAGTACGATTCTTTAACACAAACCATCCATTTATTCAAAATGGAAAATACTATTATTTATCATGACAGAATAATTCTATAAAAAATAATTGATAATCTATAGAAATAAAAATGGAAATGAGTTTTAAACGAAACATCTCTTCAAATTTAAAACTTGGTTTATCATAAACATAAAGTAAAATCTCCATCAGCTGAAATAGCGACTTCCAACATCAATCATGGAGATGGTAATCCCGCCATCTTCGAACCTTAAACTTGATCCCATGAAAAGTGTAGTAAACATGATTAGGAACCTCAGTAACCACGACCCACTAAGGAGTACGAAATTGATACTAAATATGTTTCAAAAACTAATGCAAAAGATGATATACCTTGCCCCTTAGTTACCAAACTTGGACAATATACTTTCTAGTGACCCTTCCTGCCACATTTGAAACATTTTTCTTGCTTGATATCTTTCTTTCCTTTGTTCCTCTCTCTTTTACCATTCTTCTGCTTCACGTCATTACGTCGTGATTTAGAAGAACTTTTAGCAAGAGATTTGAAAGATTCAACACTGCATGATTGCTCCTACAACTTCCTTCATCCCTCTTACCTTTTACATCACAACAAAGACTGAAGAAGCTTCTACTGACACAAGATCCATGAGCAACCTGTGAAAAGTAAACTCACTCTTGCTCTGATGCCAATTGTAGAAACTGAGTCTACAATAGGCGACGTGAATCGCCATTTATTTTTTCACTCCGAATTCATTTTATGGATATCAAAATAAATGTTATGACAAACAATAAATGCCTTATGCATGCTATTTTTTAATTTAATGCGTAGATTCAAAGGAGTACCTCAACTCCTGTGGATTGAATAACAGCGGTAGATGGTTGATGGTGTTCTTACAGATCAGATCTTCTGATCTGTTCCCTTGCTTGATCCAGAAATCTTGTGAGGATGCGCTACAGGATTGAAACAACCGCCCACTCTCTCACTCTCACTAGGGTTTCTTATTTAGAACTTCAAAACTTATGTGGGAATTGAGAGAACTGATCTATTTATATAGATCTAGAGAATGGGCTATTAGGGTGTAATAAAACATAGTGGGCTCTGAGCAATGTTGGGTCAGATCAGGAATCAAATGCAAACAATGAAGTGGGCCTGCAATTAATTAATTTCATGTTCGACCCAGAACATATGCCACCAGAGAATTAATGCTGACCTACCCCTTTATTACCACGTTATTAGGAAAGGGTTGCATTGACTTGGTTAATCCCCATATTTATGGTTTCAGACATTCATTAATTAATTCTGCATATGACAATTAGTTGTAATTAATTAATCTCTTATTATTCCTGAGTAGTACCACTCAACCCTTATCGTTTATGCTTGAATCAATGATTCAGCCTGCAGGACTTAGCATAACGAACCTCGTGAGCTTTTCAGGGAATGCTACCATCCTAAAACCGATATGGTTATCTTAATCCAGCCTGAGGAAACCCCACACAAACTTCCATCACCCAAGATGCAGATATATGAGTACATGTAAGACACTCCACCATAGCAAGTCAAAGTGACAGTCAACCCATGTGTGCCCCTCAGCTTTCAATAGACTTTAGATTCGACCAAGTTACCAAGATCTTTACTCATTCATACGTCAAGTAGAATGGTTCATCTCACAGTTGATCCTGTCAATACATTGAGATGTACCGGTCACACAAAGTGTCAAGATAATCCACTTATGGATTTGTGTGCTGCAGCCTAAACCGATAGCGAAACTAGAAACTGTCTCAGCTGTAATAACTGTTTATTTCTTGCTAGGTTGAATGATCTATATGATCTTCTGTGATCTCTTACACACCGTATGATCTCCCTATCGACGAGATAACTGAATGTGTTTGCTCGCATCGTATGATTATTTTATTCAAACAGGAATTGTTTATTACAAGTCATTAAAGATTACTAGTTTATCAAACATAATGTTTCCCAATATACCAATCATAATGCTTTTATGTATACAATTCCAACAATTATCACACTTACTGCATGGACATTTTATTTTTTCACTATCTGTGAGCGTAGGTTGACTAATGGAAAATTCTATAAATTCCTCTAGTCCATCTACATATTCCTCTTTCAAAATCCCCCAAGATGAAAACACTTGTACATCCAATCACAATTTGTATTTATTGTATGACCCCCTAATTTAAAACACCATTAATTGAAAACAAGAGATGATAGGAAAGCTAGTTTTGGTTGATAAAATGCATTTTTTTTTGGTTGAACAGAGAGGTACAATTTTGTATGGGAAGAGAAAAATGTATTGGTTTATAATAAAATTAATTAATCATATAATTTAAATTAGTTTACATAATTTATTCTTGGGTGCATATAACAATATTGTATGAATCTTAAAAAACATATAGAAATCTTAGTCGATTAGTTCTCTTATACTTATAACAAGAATTATCTATTTTTTTTCCATGTCATTTAAACTTTCAAAGTGTAGATAACTTTCCTCGTTCAAGTATTAGCTAATCCTCTTAACTATTTTTATTATAACATCAAACGTATTGGAAAATCTTGAACAAATAATTTATCATCATGACTCCTTTAGATATCACTATAATTTCTTACATCTCGGCTAAGCTTTGTTCATTCACACTCAAATAATTAAAATATCTCTGGCAAAAATTGCGTTAGGCACGCTTAAATGGTTTAGGCGGATTGTATCCATACTCAAATGGGTTCTCTCATCCCAAATGGGGTTAATTAATCCCCAATTAGGGCAAAATTAGCTAGATTTGGCTTGGGTTTATGGATAGAATCCGCTAAAACCGTTTAGCCGTGTCTAACCTGAGACCTTTCCATTATCTCGAATTTGATATTCATAATCTTTGTTCTAATTTTTTATCTAAACCTTTTTTTTTCCATTTAAGATTATCAAAAGCATAAATTACTGCAAAGTTCACGCTTATTAATAAATTGTCATAGAGATCCACTTTTGTAGCTTCAATTGAAATAATTATATAATCACAATTTTTTCATATTTTAATAAAAAGGAGAAACTGGGGCAATTATATAATTATGAAAGTATTAAATCCCCATCAATTGCCTAATTTGACATACAACATTCCCTCTATCAGCTATCATGCTGTAGTTTTATTGATCAACTAATAAACGCTAGGTAATTGAATTTTGATGAATATTTGCAGCTAACATATATGCTAGCTACATTTGAAGCAAATCATATATATTAACTTCAATCCCAAAAAAATAAAAAAAAAAAAAAAAAAAAGAAATGCACAAAGTGATATGAAATCCAAATATCATAAGTGATAGTGCTCAATTGAAGAAATGTGAACCATAATAAATACAGAGGGAGAGAAAATACTTGAGTGAGTGAGTGAGTAATGGTGGAGAAGCGAAAGAAGGAAAGCGAAGGTGATCAACAGCGACATGGTGGCGGACATGGTTAGCAGCGACGGTGAGTCGTGAATGTCCTTGCAGCACAGGTAAGTGCTGAGTGGCACACAGAGAGGGGAAAGGAAGAGAGACTACCATATCTGAGACGTTAGGACGGCGAAAAGAGTGGTGAGATCTTAGCTACACGCGGTTGGATTTTAAATTAAAGAAATGTACATGGTCCAAAAGAGAGAAACGAGAAAGAAAGGAAAACAAGCTTACTGTTGGAGGTGCTGGTGATTGACGATTTGGGGGTGCCGGAAAACCATCGAGAGAGGGCGATAACCGATTTGTGGGGAAATGGATTAATCCGCAAGAAACAGATCTATGATTTACCACATATTTGCAATAGAAAAATTGTCAAAAACATTAAATAACTTTGAAAAAATAAATTAATATAATTTGCGTCAAATTTGCGAAGCAATAATCCATCGCAAAAGATATCGATGGACATATATTTCGACATAGTTCCGTATTGAAATCCGTCATCTAAGTGTCTTAACTCCATCGCTAATTTGCAACTCGTTTTATGGGCGATTGTGATTCCTTCGCAAATTCTATGTTTGTTTTTCCTGTAGTGAATTGAATTAATAAATTACCACACATATTATTGTGCATAGATTATAAACATATTAAAGTCCTTAATTTGGACCATGAAGTTTTCAAATTTATTTTAATGTTGGATTAATTTGTCCACATATTGATGAAATTATATACTGAAAGCATTATTATTGGTATATTATGTACAATGTTTATTGATTAATATACTGGGAATCATTAATGTCGTATGATCATCTCCTATCTGAATCGACAAACATGTGTCGCAAGCATTCTTATCCTCTTATCTCATCGATAGTGAGATCATACGGTATGTAATAGATCACGGAAGATCGTATGGATCGTCTGACCTAGCGAGATATAAATTGTTATCACAACTTAGACAGTCCCAGGATTGATTGTCGATATAGGCTGCAACATATGCGGCAATAAGCAACTTGTCTTGGTTGCTTGATATGTTGATGTGGGGGTACGCATTGGCAGGACCTAAGTTAAGATCAATTCCTTTATCTGACATTAAAGGAATTAAGATCTGGTGGCTTGATGATATCCTAAACATAAATGAAGGTACAGAAGTATGCAGAAATTGTGTTTCACTTTGAGAAGTAAAAGGCTCTAGTTGAGCTTATATATCTATGTCTTGGGTGGTAGCAATTTGTGTATGACCATCAGGTACTAGAACTAGGTAACCACATCAAGTATAGGATGGTGACATTCCCTGAGCATCTCAAAAGGTTCGTTATGCGAAAGTCCTGCAGGATGATTAATTTCAAGCATAAGTGAAAAGGGTTCAGTGGATTGACTCAGAAATATAAAATGTTATCTAATTAAATGGCTTGTCAGAGCTTAAATTAATTAATTAATGTGTGTAACTTTAAATGTGGGGATATACCGAGTCTATGTAACCCATTTCTCTGTAGGAACTGAGCCTACAATAGGCGACACGAATCGCCATTTATTTTAACTCCGGATTCGATTTATGGATATCAAAATAAATACCATGACAAACAGTAAATGCCCTATGCATGCTCCGATTTAATTTAATTCGTAGATTTAGAAGAATACCTGAGACACCAGCGACTGATCTACAGATCTAGATCGATGATGGCAATGTTGATGATGTAGATCTGGATCTGAAATCGATCAAAGCGATGATATTCCTACAGATCTGATCTTCTAATCTGATCCCTTGCTCGATCCGAAAATCTGGTGAGGATACGCTACCGGATCTACAGCCGGCCACTCTCTCTCAATCTCTCTAGGGTTTCTGATTTTGAAACTTCAAAACTTATGTGGGAAAATGAGAGATTTATCTATTTATATAGATCTGGAGAATGGGCTATTAGGGTTTAATAAACCCTAATGGGCTCTGAGCAGTGTTGAGCCAGACCAGGGATCAAATGAAAATAACAAAGTGGGCCTCCTATTAATTAATTCCATGTTCAACCCAGAACATAATTAATTAATAAACATTAATTCATGCCACCAGAGATTTAATGCTGACCTACCCCTTTATTACAACGTTATTAGGAACGGGTTGCATTGACTTCGTTAATCCCCATATTTAAGGTTTCAGACATTTATTAATTAATTCAGCCTATCACAAATAGCTGTAATTAATTAATCTCTTATCATTCCTAAGTAGTACCACTCAACCCTTATCGCTTATGCTTGAATCAATGATTCAGCCTACAGGACTTAGCATAAAGAACCTCGTGAGCTTCCCAGGGAATGTCACCATCCTGAAACGGATATGGTTATCTAAATCCAGCCTGAGGAAACCCCACACAAGTTGCCATCACCCAAGATGCAGATATACGAGTACATGTAAGACTCTCCACCATAACAAGTCAAAGTGACAGTCAACCCATGTGTGCCCCTCAGCTTTCAATAGACTTTAGATCCGACCAAGTTATCGAGATCTTTACTCATTCATATGTCATGTAGAATGGTTCATCTCACTGTTGATCCTATCAATACATTGAGATATACCGGTCACACAAAGCAGTCAAGATAAACCACTTATGGACTTGTGTGCCGTAGCCTAAACCGACAGCCAAACCAGAAACTATCTCAGCTGTGATAGCTGTTTATATCTCGCTAGGTCGAACGATCTATACGATCTTCTGTGATCTCTTACATACCGTATGATCTCCCTATCGACGAGATAACTGGATGTGTTTGTTCGCATCGTATGATTATTAATTCAGACAGGAGTTGTTTATCGCAAAGTCATTAATGATTACCAGTATATCAAACATAACGTTTCCAAATATACCAATCATAATGCTTTTACGTATACAATTCCAACAATCTCCCACTTATACTTAAAGCATTATACCATTACTTTCCAGAGTATAACATGTGTCTATTCTAATCTAGCTATTACATTTGGTCACCAGGTGGCCGGCATCTACCTCAGCTCTAGGCTACGAACGTGACCCTCGTATGCCTTCTGTGGTAGGCCCTTTGTAAATGGATCCGCTAGATTATCCTTCGTGACAATCTTCTCTATTTGCACATCGCCCCTTGTTACGATTTCTCGTATGATGTGGTACTTTCTCTCTATGTGCTTTGACGCCTTGTGAGTTCTTGGTTCCTTAGAGTTTGCTACTACACCAGCATTATCACAATATACCATGATAGTCTTGGGCAAACTCATAACAATATCTAACTCTTGGAGGTAGTTCCGGAGCCATACTGCTTCTTTAGAAGCTTCTGAAGCTGCCACATACTCAGCTTCCATGGTGGAGTCCGCGATACATTTATGTTTCACACTCCTCCATGATACAGCTCCACCTCTCAAGGTGAACACATAGCCCGAGGTCGATCTATTCTCATCCTGATCCGCCTGGAAATCCGAATCTGTATAACCCACAGGGCACAAATTCTCACACTGATAAACAAGACAATAGTCTCGAGTTCTTTTCAGATACTTGAGAATGTGTTTGACAGCAGTCCAGTGCGCCTGTCCAGGGTTAGACTGATATCTGGCCATGATCACTGTAATTTCTACAGATTAATTATAGAAATAGTGGCAAATAAATTTGTAAACCCTAGAATCTGAGGAAGAGATTAGTTACACATATTCATAGTAATATTCATCATAGATAGATAAAACCTGAATTGCATAAAAACATGGATTGGAATGTCTTCCCACAAAAATATGTCTTCAAACATAAACCTAAAAACTCTTGGAATCTCTAAAATCTGAAATCTGGAATGAGGAATGATTGGGAATACTAAAAAATCGAATTTACAAAGATATATATAGAGGTGGAGGTGTATCAAATCAAATCTAGGGCTAAAGATATGAAAAAACTCGAATTCAGCCAATTTCCCGCGCCAGCAGGTCCACGTCGATCGACGCGGCATCCCCATTGATCGATGTAGCTTCCAAGTCGCCATCGATCGATGCTGATTGGCGTCTGTCGATGCAGCTTCTCGCCCCCTCTGCGCGGTCTCACGGTTTTGGCCATAACTTCCTCTCCCGGACTCCGATTGACCCGATTCCAGTTGCGTTGGAGAGCTAACTCAAAGCTTCATCCATTGCCATGTGCCAATAGCCCAAATTCCTCTCGTGGAAGAACTCTTCACTGCTACTCTTACACGTCACTGCTTTCGGAACGGTTTTCTCGTGGGTTTAGGCCTAAAAACCTGCATAAACATCAAAATACACCTAAAACCACCTAATATTGATTCATGCATAAAATATATATATAAACTCAATAAAACTACATAAAATAGTATAAATATAATATAGATAAGTGAGTGAAATAATGAACTTATCAAATCCCCCAAACTTGAACGTTTGATTGTCCTCAATCAATAGGCAAGAAAGAAATCAAAAGATCATGTGGTTAAAGTGCAATGCCTCACAAGATTCATCACAATCAAGAACTAAGAATCCACTATCCACAAGCAATTTGAAAGAGACAGAAAATTCATCAACCGTGGAAGAACTCACAGGAAGTGTATCGCTCAACTCTCAAGTGTTTAAGGTAAAGATGAAAGCACTCAAAAACATGTATGAAGAAATTTCTACTATAGGCTTGCAAATTTTCTAATATCTCCACTGCTAGAACGTGCACACAAGTCTAGAATCAAAAAGGACTTTCGAAAGGTTGTAACGTAGGCTTTTTCTGATAAGGTAGGGAAATATGGCCAAGTGACTAAATCAATTGAGTTCATGACTCTCAACATCTCCAACCACTATCTATAATCTTCCACCTTATCTCCTCATATACATCAACAAACTCACAATATATATATATATATATATATATATATATATTTTATAGCTTATTTTGAATCTCTTATGCTCTTTTCGATAATTTTGTATTCTTTTCTTTTTTCAGAGAGCTTATGAGAATTCTAATTATTTCTTTGAGCTTCTTTTTCACACATCTTTCCACCACTAATTTATCATATCTTATCACCAATTCACTAGTCAATCCCCGTACATACCACAACTCAAGACACGAGTGAGACAATACTTTTCTTAATCTCATAGACAAGGAAAGAAAAACTGTACAGGCTCAAAATGGCTAACTAGGGAAAATTTTATTGTGAAGGGACAATGTTTAGGATATTCGGTTAACAAAGATGGCCTAATATCATTTCCTAACTTGTGTACACTATGCAGTCTCAACACAGAAAATAGGCAAGTTTTAGAGAAATCAAAACACACATATCAAACGAAATAAAGGCTCAAATTTCTCACACAAGGGTTTAAAAATTTTCTTCCACAGTTAATTTCAAATCAGCTCAATCATCATGCAAGTATAAGTGTCAAATCAGTCCTATCATGCGGTATTCTACATTCATAGGCATCTAACCACAATCTCAATCAATTCAATACTCAACCCTCAATCAATTCTAATCTCACAATCTCATTCAGGTTATCTCAAAACTTAAAAATTTTCCCCACAAAATAGCATAAAATAGAAAGGTACGAAAAATTAAAGACAGAAAAGCAGAATAAATAAAAGATAGGACGTTCCATCTCTTGTCCACATCCCCCATGTTGGGAATTATCCCTAAAATCTCCCTTAGGACTTATTTGTAAAAGGTTTTGTTGGATCAAACCTTATCTAGTTGGTCGATCATTTGCTGAAATCTAGAGAGTCTAATACAATTTGTATTGTCCTGTATAAGTTAAATATCGAGTTGTAATAGACTAGAATGTCTTCGAGAATCTCTAGCAGATGAAGTAAGCGCTCAATCCACAACTTGCTAGAGAAGCTGGCGAATTGATTGCGCTAGCACTTGGATGAAGACTTGCTAGAATGTTGAGAAATCAGCATTCAATTTATTCAGCAATCAATGAAGGACCACATATAAAACAAGTCAAAGGATCTCAAGGAATATACCTTTAGAAACGTTGAAGCCGAGCTGCGACTCTGACAAAAAAGGACGCACAAGGGACGAGACTTTCCCTAAGTAGTCTGGGAAGTACATCTCCACTCAGAAAGGCGTTCTACCAGTTTAATCCATTCTTAGAGAAAGAAGCCGTTGTGTCTAACGGGTATGGAGATTCAAGTTTCGAATCTCCAACTATAAAAGGCAGAATTCAAGAACTGGATAGACAACTGCTTTTACAAATCTACAAGTGCTCTTATCACTTTACTCACGAACGCTCAAGCTAAAGATTCCCTTGACAAAGTGATCCTTAAAAGTAGTCAGTTGAGATCCACCTAAAAGTCTATCTGAAGACTCTCAACAACCTGTAGTGTCGTTCATTGAAGTACTGACACTCCATTGAAGATATTCCTGATAGCATTCAAGGATATCTCAATCATTGGGATTCATTTCTTTCATAAAGGAATCCAACAGTCACTCTTGAAAGATTGTGACTCACACGGGTATTAGCCGCAGACCTTTTAAGTTCCGAGGCAAACTATAAACGCCTCATTAGCAAAGGACAAGTTTTACGAAGGTGCGCCCTTGACTTGACCGGAGCTGTGTTCGGAGAAGTTCAGATTCACGGAGGATAGCTGTCAAGTAGCCAGGCCGAAAGCTCACTGCCTACTTAACTGGAAAGGCGATTCCTTGTACTCTGTATACTTTTCTAGTGAAATTCTTAGCGCTTCGGCTAAGGAGTGGACGTAGATCTATTTGATCGAACCACTATAAATCTTGTATTCATTTACTACTTTACTTACTGTTTTATTGGTTTACTGTTCGAAGATTGATTTAAAACCTAGCAACAAAGTTGCTAGTGTATATCTGTAAACTAACATAAACAACAACTTGAGCTAAGAAAACATTTTCCTAATAACGACATTAAGTACAAGTGACTTTAATCTATTCCGCTGCACTTCGTGTTAAGCTTTAAAACACGACGACTCTGATATTTCGGGACCAACAAGTGGTATCAGAGCAGGAGGTTGAAAAACCGACTGCTTCTGAGTCGCTTTAAGACCAGATCTATCGCTTTCCTTGCACTTTTATACATATTTTTTCTCAGCTCAGGAAATCACTCAAAAAGCATACAAAATGATGAACCACTCACTTAGAGAGTATGACAGAGAGAACTTCTCATCATGGAAGAAGATGGCTCTCATACAACTTCAAAGCATACACCCTGAGATGGCTGACATACTGTTAAGAGGTCCTATCCAGATTATGAAAGTTAACACTTTTATAGGACAAGGACGTGCTGAAGATGCTGCTGGAGGAGAACCAAGACCCCCAAGACCTGAAATGGTTCCTAAACCATTTGACGAGTACACCAGTGAAGACAAGAAGAGAGCCCAACTAGAACATGTAGCAAAGAAACTCATTCTTGACTCTCTTCCAACATTGATGAAAGACAAGGCACTTGACATGGAAACTGCTAAAGAAATGTGGGACTATGTGTGCGAGTCTTCGCAGGAAACGGAACAAATGAGACGCAACAAACTACAGGTAGCTGTAGATAAATATGAATCTTTTTCTATGCGTGTAGGAGAAACTATTCAAATCATGGAGGAACGCTTCAATACAATAATTGGAGAGCTAAGGAATCTTGACAAAAAGTATGACAATGGGGAAATGAACAATAAAATCATTTCCAAACTCTATCCAAGAGATGACTGGTTCGCAAAAGTAACAAGCTTGAGTGAGAAAGACCTCAACAAAATGACTACATCTGAGGTATTTGCTCAACTTAAAGCTCATGAATTTATTATACATCAGTCGAAGAAGAATGAAACAGCTGTAGCACAAGCTGGTTCAAACTACGCTGGGAACACTGAGGATTTAGCATACTTCGCTAAGAAGGACTACAACAAATTCAAGACTAAGAGACCTTTCTATAAACCAGAAAGACCCACTCCAGCATCACCCTCGAAAGAAGGAACTTCCAGTGCAGGTACACAAGCAGTTGATCTAAAGATCAATGAACTGGAAGAACAAATGAAGAAAATGCAACGGATGCTGAATGAAGCAAAGGCCGAAAAGGAAGTAAAAGAGATTACATCTTCAACTTCTAACCGCTCTATAGAGCGAAAAATTAGAACTTGCTTTGAGTGTGGTTCTCCAGATCACTTGAAGCATGATTGTCCGAAGGTCAGCAAAGAAGAACGAGATCGCCTGAAGCAACGATTTGAAAGACGTGCTGCTAAAGCCGTAACCAAGGCACTGCTAACCAGGACAGAGATTGCTGATGAAGAAGAGTTCTATTGCTCGTCAGAAGAAGAAGATAGCGAAGAAGCTCTGTTTGTACTAATGGCAAACATCACTGAAGATCAATTTGCTGATGCGGACTACGATGCTGAGGAAACCAATGAATCAGCTCTAGCTACTGAGGAAGCAGAGGTATTGTCCGCTAACTCATCTAGCAATAAAATTATAGATAAATCGGAGGAATCACATTTCGATTCCGAACAAGATTATCTAGTGCAGCTATCATTAGAATTCGCAACAATGTATGAAATCAAAAATGAGATTGTGGGAGAAAATGCTTCATTAAAACTTCACATTACAAGTTTAACCGAGGAAGTCGAAAGACTAAGGTTAGAAAGTGAAGAACTCCTCAAATTAAAAGAAGATTTCTCACAGTTGTCAGGAAGATTTCAACGTTAGAAAAAGAAAATCAAGCATTAAAAAACAAACCAAAAGAGGATTGTATATGCATGTACGCATCCAGCAAGGCTGCTCTCAATGCCCTTGTAAACAGTCAAAGACATCACTCTGATAAGTCTGGACTTGGATGCGAATCATCAAAAAGAATGTCAAAATCCAATGATAATTCCTTTATGCAGAATCCAATTTTGTTTGTAAATGCTGGGTATAGCTCTAATGAAAAAGGTAAAGGAATAGTGTCTGCTGAAACTTTGTCTGTTAAATCAATAGCTAAAACAAAGAATAAACCTCAGCAGAGTGTGTCCAGTAAAGCTCAGCAGAGGACTGTATCAAAGACAGCCAATAGTTCATCTGCTGGATCTCAGCAGAGGACAGAGTCTGCTAGGCCTTTATCCAATGGACCTCAGCAGAGGATCCTAAGGACAAATGCTGGATGCAACTCTAAGCCTCAGCAGAAGAATCAAATGATGAATAATAGGCAAGTAGTTGATAAACCCCTGCTGAGAAATTCTAGAGTATACACTAAACACTACTCAACCAATCTTAGGAGTATTGAGCATTCTAACACTAATGCAAGGATAGTACATCCTAATCTTCACCAGAGAAGGACTACACAGTACAATGCTGTGAGACCTAACTACCCGCAGAATACACTGCATGGAAGGAATGTCTATGCAAAGCCTGAGCCCATTCCACATTATTCTTCAAAGGCAAGGACGACTAAATTCACTCATTCATTTAGAAATAGAAATTTTATGCCAAAAGTCAAGAAAGTGGTGAATAGTGAAACCAAGACAAAAGTCTTGAAAATCACTAAGATGTGGGTTCCGAAAGGAACTATGCTTCATGCTAATCCTGCAGGACCCGACACTAAACGGGTACCTAAATTTGCTTGATTTACTTGCAGGAACAGGACTCCATAGCTACGGAAACTTGTATATCCAATGAATGGGTCCTGGACAGCGGTTGCTCTGCTCATATGACCGGGAATGAAGAATTATTCTCAGACATAAGAAGATTATTCAACGGTCCAAGAGTCAAGTTCGGAGACAACAGTGAAGGAGAAGTTATTGGACGAGGTTGCATCGAAGTGAATGGCTTGAGAATTGTCAACGTAGCGCTTGTCTCCAATCTGAAGCACAATTTACTCAGCATAAGTCAACTATGTGAAAATGGGTACATCGTATCTTTCAAAAATACTGGTTGTACTATTGCTGATGCTATTTCAGGAGAAGTAAAATTACGAGGGATCCGCAAGGGTGGATTATATATTGTCGATTGGCGAAGCGGCCTACAACACTCCTGTTTTCTAGCCCTCAATAAGGAGGAAACAACATGGCTATGGCATAAAAGGTTCAATCACTTAAATTTCAAGACCATTAACTATCTTGCCAAACATAAGCTTGTTGTAGGTCTACCAAATAGCATCTTCCGCAAAGAAGGAATATGCAAATCATGCCAACAAGGAAAGCAACCCAAATCATCCTTCAAGACAAATCCTGAAAAGGAGACATCTCAAAGGATTCTGGAATTGCTTCATATGGATCTATTTGGCCCAGTCACGCCACCCACTGTAAGTAAACGTCTATATACACTAGTGGTGGTTGATGACTTCTCCAGGTACACATGGGTACGCCTATTGAAGACGAAGGACGAAGTGAAGCTTATTTTGCCAGAATTGATTCTTAAAGAGCAAAACAGTAAAGAAGTTACTGTAAAGCGAATTCGATCCGACAATGGAACAGAATTCTGTAATGGAGTGCTGATGGATTTTTGCGCTGAAGCTGGAATATCACATGAAAAATCTACAGCAAGGACTCCGCAACAGAATGTGATAGCAGAAAGGAGGAATCGAACGCTGAAAGAGGCCGTTCGATCAATGTTAGCAGACTCCAACCTTCCTGCTAAATACTGGGGTGAAGCGGTCATGACTGCCTGCTACACACAGAACAGGAGTGCTATCACGAGCAGATTCAACAAAACTTCTTATGAAATATATCACGGTCGTAAGCCTTCCATAACTCATCTACGTGCTTTTGGTTCTACATGTTATATTCACAATAACGGCAAATCCAAACTTAATACCTTTTCACCAAAATCTGATGAGGGTGTTCTCCTTGGTTATGGACATCCTACTCATAAAGGTTATAGGGTATTAAATAAGATCACTGGGATTGTGGAAATAACATGCAATGTTATTTTTGATGAGTCTACTTTAGTGCGCAGTGAAAGTAAAGGAGAAAAGATTAGCAATCATGAGACTGATGATGTCAATGATCATACATTTCTAAATTCTTTCGAGAATATGAGTATTGATCCGACTAAGTCTATGAATGACTGCAATCAAATCAGGACGCACTCAGCAGGAGATCAAACTGCTGACCAGGCCAGTGATGCTAATGATCATGCTGAGACCAAACCTACACACATCATAACCAAATCAACCATTCTTGAAGTGATTGACGATGAAGACGACGGAGTAGCTCCCGATACCGCAGGAAATGCTAAAGACGATGCTGAACCGTTGGAGGCTGTAGCAGACCAAATTGCAGCAGAACAAGTGAATGCTGAAGTACCCACTGCTGAGAAACCAGCCTCGGAGTTTCCCATTCTTGAGATGACTGCTGATGATATACCTACCGAAGATATTCTTAATCTTAGAGATCCTATAGCAGAAGTTTCAGACAATGGCGAAGAAAATGCTGACATTTCAAATGCTGAGCATCAGACAAATGACGAAAGGATTATCACAGCAGATGACGATCAAGAAGAAGCACCAGATGCTGAGAATTCAACACAAGTTAGACCTACTTGGTTACGTGCTCATCCCCCAGAAGGAATTCTTGGAAATGTTAATGATCCATTATTAACAAGGCGAGGAAATGCTAATGCAATGTTAGCGTGCTACATTTCCAGTGAAGAACCCAAGAAAGTCGAAGAAGCTCTGCTAGACTCCGATTGGGTGAATGCTATGCAAGAGGAGCTTGCAGAATTCACAAGAAACAATGTGTGGGAGCTAGTAGACAGGCCAGAGCATCAAAGTGTGATAGGCACTAAGTGGGTGTTCAAAAACAAGAAGGATGAGTCTGGTACAGTTGTAAGAAATAAAGCAAGACTCGTAGCCAAAGGATATAGACAATGCGAAGGCATTGACTATGATGAGACATTTGCTCCAGTAGCAAGACTGGAAGCAATCCGCCTATTCTTAGCATATGCTGCATATCATGAGTTTGATGTAATGCAAATGGATGTGAAGAGTGCTTTTCTAAATGGCGAACTCAAGGAGGAAGTCTACGTCGAACAACCTCCAGGATTTGAACATGGCAATCAAGTCTACAGGCTAAAAAAGGCACTGTATGGTCTGAAGCAAGCACCAAGAGCATGGTACGGAACCTTATCTAAGTTCCTGCTATCCAATGGATTTCAGAAAGGGAGGATAGATCAAACTCTCTTTCGCATCACAGATGGAGATAGCATCCTGCTAGTTCAAATATATGTCGACGATATAATTTTTGGGTCGAAGAATCAAGATCTATGCGATAAATTCTCCGATCTCATGACCAGCAACTTTCAAATGAGCATGATGGGAAAAATGTTTTATTTCCTTGGTTTGCAAGTTCAACAATCCAGAGAAGGAATCTTCATCCACCAGAAGAAGTATACTCGTGATCTTATTGCAAAATATTGTCCGGAAAAGACTAAGAGCCTACGAATTCCTATAAGCACAACCTGCATTGCTGTTCTTGAAAAAGAAGGAGAAGATATAAATCCTACTCTGTATTGAGGAATCATAGGGTCATTGCTATACCTCACTGCTAGCAGACCTGATATTTCCTATGCTGTTGGATTATGCGCAAGACATCAAGCCAATCCTAAGAAGACACACTTTGATACTGCTAAGAGGATTGTCCGCTATCTGAAGTGCACAGAAGGACTAGGAATCTGGTATCCTAGAGCCGATAGCCTTTCTCTCAGTGGATACTCGGACTCAGATTTCGGAGGATGCAAGATTGATCGGAAGAGCACAAGTGGCACGTGTCAATTTCTGGGACACAAGCTTATAAGCTGGTTTAGCAAGAAACAACATTTTGTTGCCACTTCGACCACCGAAGCAGAGTATGTGGCAGCTGCTAGTTGTTGTTCACAGATTATCTGGATAAAACAACAGTTGGAGGATTATGGTATTACTCCTGAATGCGTGCCAATCTACTGTGATAACAACAGTGCGATGTGTATCACAAAGAATCCCGTTCATCACTCTTAACGAAGCACATTGATATTCGTCATCATTTCATCAGAGATCATCAGGAGAAGAAGGATATAGATGTTCAATATATATGCACTGAAGATCAAATTGCAGATATCTTTACAAAGCCTCTTCCAGAATCAAGATTTAAGGAGTTATGCATTATATTGGGTCTTATGGAATTAGACGAGACCTTGGATGAATGAAATATAGTTTTCATTCTTTCTGGATTTTATGAAGATTTATTATTCGAAGTATAAAGTGCTCATTATTCAGCAGAGCATTTATGGTTATTCTACAGAAGATGTTAACTATCTCTATCATTATTACGGATTTCAGTGATCTATGCAATTCATACTCAAGTCTGAGTACAAAAGATGCAGAAAATAGAAAGATATCTTTTCATATATAGCAGAATGGTGGAAGAACAATCAACTTACACCCTTCAAGATTAAAGGGGGAGAGAAAGAGTGGATACAAACAGAGAAGAGAGGAGTGCGTACATAAAAAGAAACAGAGTTACATCAACTTAACGACATCAAACATCACATGGTACGGGGATCTCTCGGAAAGAAGTCGGATGGACGAAGGGTCGACGGGCCAACAGCAAGATCAGGAACGATTTGCTCTAGCAGCCAGCTAAGCTGCATCCCATTTGCCAACCCGGTGTTAGGCCAGCAGTTGACAACTTCCTTCACCTGGTCAAATACAAGCTTCGCCCAATTGGCATGGAGCCATCCATCGTCGACCACCATCATCACCTGCCAGACACCTTTGGTGAGAGATAGTTCCTCCTCGGCATACATTCCGTTCACCATCCCATTACAGATGTCGTACAAGATACCGTACTCAGGACGAAGGCCCAGTGGAGACACCGTCGTGGAGAACTCGCTCCAATAACCCCTCTTCCAACGCTTCCAACTAGAGTACTCCGGCGCCACATCGCGAGAGCGATAGTTGAAGATGGAACTGTCGCCTTGGGGTAAGCAGAAGTCTCGAGCGAAGGAATCAACATTCCACTTCACCAAATGGTTATTCAGAAAACCGAAGATGGCGTCACCCTCAACTTGCGCCTGACTGAAAAATTTCTGAAGCGCCTCTTCATGGAAGTGTTGAGCAGTAACAGTGACATATTTGTCAATCCCCGACGATATCAGTTTTTGCATCACCACATCCGGAACCCTGGGATCGCTCGCATAGCAACGACGAAGGTTCTTCTCACAGAAGATTGGATTTCGGCTGATAGTTAAATGATCAATGGGAGAATCTGGGGAACTTGGATTGGAGTAAGACGACACAGGGGATTCATGTTGTAACATGCTTGAAGAAGGAGAAGACATGTTCTAAAGATTTATGGAAAGGATGTTATAGATGAAGTGAAGAAAGTATGAAGCGTCTACTTATAGACGAATGGCAACCACCATATTAATGACGGCCTGATCCATTGAGAACAGGAACGTCATGATTCAATGTGATGATTCACTACGTTGGACACTCAATCGTCACCTCGAAATTCAAAACGTTGTGACGATAGGAAGCCTCAAGTCTAATCCAGTGCATGGCTCGAGAATCATAATAGCTTCTTCAGGAATAGTGACTCTCTATGATTAGATTCACACTATTTCATTTCATCATTTATCTGGAGTTTATCAAGTTCAGAATTAAATGTTCTCATTTCCAGCAAAATGGTTTGAACAATCACACTTGAACCTGAATTTCAAGAAAACTTGATGCTGAAGAAGATGAATGAGTCCAAGCTCTCATTCTCTCTATGAGAACATTTCTTAAAGGCGAATATTCATTATCAATTCTGGATTACAAAAGATGACAAATACAAGAAAAGGACTGCTACATCATCAAATACATCATTTCTGCTGAAAAACTAACTACGAGTTTTCATGAAGACTACAAAGAAGGAGAATTTAGAGCATTTCTCAACCACAGTTTGGGAAATGAGCTCTCAAGGGATAGTAATCAAAACCCATCAAAGGAAGCCCTTCAGAGACCAGATGCGGAAAGGACTGCTCAAGCAACCAACTTAGCTGCATGCCAGTTGGTAGAGGAATCTGAGGGAAAAGATCAATGCATCTCCACACTCCGTCAAAGAAGAACTCAGCCCAGTCAAGATCCTTCCTTTCAGCATCAATGGCCATCATGGGTCTCCAGATCCGCTGATTCATCACATAGTTCTCAGCAGGGACACCAAAGGTGACATTGCTCACAATGTCAAAGATGACCCTATATTCCTCCTTCAGAAGCAGACACGAAGGCGAAGGTGAAAACTCATATTCAGCAGACTGCCTCCATTCATTCCAGTAACGGACTTCTGGATTTGTAAGATGGTGGAACACGTCCATGACCCGTACTGGACCTCGTGGAAGACCGAACTTCTGAGAAAACAGATCCGGAGTCCAGCAGACTACTTCATTGTCATAGCAACTCCAGATAGCATTATCCTCAGCCCTACCTCTGAAGATAAAGGTTTGAAGAGCCTCCTTCTGACACCTTGACGGCATAGTTGTCATGAATTGAGTTAGGGAACTCTCATGAAGAGCCCCCATCACAAAGTTGGGAACACGGCAGTTACTGCCATATTCGAAATACAACCCTGATTCATGGAGAATCTGGTTGCGTGTGATAGTCAGATCACTAGGAGCTCTTGTTATGTTATACATCCTTGGAGCAAACAGAGAAAGACAACGAGCTACTAAAGAAAGAAGAGAAGTTGAAGCTCAAGAAGACTAAGTGAAAGATGAGGATTAGGAAGCTAAATGGGATGATATTTATAGCCAGATCATGGCATTATTCAAAGGGCGAACACTCATCCAAAACGTCTTATCGAATAAATTCAAATCCAGAAGAGCAGAAGTCGAAGAGCCTCGACAAAGGGGGAAGCGCCACCTGTTATGGTAAAACTACATTCGGCAAATCCTTCTACATGGATTTACTGACGCTCTATTCCACGAAAGCTTAAAAAGGATATCAAAGGATTGCACATATCTTTTGATCCAGACAGACATCCACCATCTTAAATGATATCAATTGAAGATTATACGTGGAAAAAGATAATTTACGTCAGACACAACGTCAGATGTTGAGACATGGATGCTAGCATAGCAAAGACGTCAAAAGGTGTGGAAATTCAATACATCTTTTATTTATCAACAAGATGATATTACAAGAAACAGGGGAGATTCGAAGACAACACTACATTCAAGATTCTAGAAGGAAGAAGGTCTAAACGGAAAGAAGTCCTCAGTCACAAGATTAGTTGGCCCTTCAGCTAAGTGAGGACAACTTTGCTCTAGCAGCCAACTAAGTTGCATTCCGTTGAGAAGAGGCACGGCAGGATAATACTCGACGCAATCTCGAACGCTGTTGTAGATATAACCAGCCCAGTCTACTTTGGCTCCATCATCGATCGCCATCATGAGTTGCCAAGTCTCCTTCGAGAAGAACGTATCGTCAATACACTCTCCCATCAGCATATTGTTGGCCACACGGTAGAGCACCCAATAAGGAGTGCGCAGATCGTACGCAGAGACCGACAAAGAGAATTCCGACGAAGGACAACGTCTCCATTTCTGCCACGCCGACCACTCAGGGGCAATGTCCGTCACACGACAATTGAAGACCGACCCAGGGCCTCTCGGAAGACCGAATTGACAAGAAAAGACTTCCGGTGACCAATAGATGAGTTTCCCAAGGAAGAAACCATATATGGCATCTTCCTCCAAAGAACAACTCTCCATGAATTCTCGAAGCATGTCGCCTTGAAAACGCCTTGGAGTAGTAGTAACAAATTGGGTTAATCCACTTCGATTTAACCTCGACATGATCATTTCTACAACCCTCGGAGTATTATCGTATAGAGAATTCAAACCAGCCTCGTGAAGAATCTGGTTTCGGCGCAATTCTAGAGATTGACCTGGTGAATCCATCTTGGTTCTTGAAACTCTTGAAGTTCTGAGAAAGGATGTTCTATCTTCATTGATACTCTCTACAGGGTATTTATAAAGGGAAAATCTTAACTCATCTCGTCTGAATTGATTAGACTCAACTTACCAGCGTTATTGCTAGTCTGTCGACCATCGAATAGAAAGACGACACGACAGCATGGTCAAAATACGTCTTGGAAATCGCAGTCAAGGGTCGTCGTATCAGCTAAGGATAAAACTCTGCTAGAGTACAAGCATCTGCTAGCAAACCCAAATTCTGCTAGAAATGGAAACTCTGCTAGAATCAAGACATCCATAATCAAAGACAATCTTTGCTGAAGATGGACACGTTGCTGAAGAGAAGACATCTGCTATGAACTCAACTTTCTGCTAGGAATTCAGAGCACTGCTAAAGAAAATGTACCGCTAGCAATTAACATCTATGCTAGATTTGCGGAATCTGCTCAAGACAAAGTCCTTGATAGAAACTTGCGGACTATGCTAGCAAATAGGATATCTGCTACTGAATTACAGTCTATGCTAAAGTGGACTTTATGCTAGACTTAACATCTCTGCTGATTAAAGTACATTCTGCTATCAACCTTCACGCTGCCAGGGTATTAGCACAGTCATTACGCAATCGATTAACAGAGCATATATCAAAAGGATGATCGCAAAAATATATTGTTCTATATATATCATCAAGACGCAATTACATCAGCAGATTTAATCAAAAGGAGAAAAAGGTACAAAGGGATAAAAATTTATCCCTCGAAGATTTGAAGGCCCTACAGAGAGATCCGTAAATCTCTGTTCCAGCAACCAACTTAGGGGCATCCCGTAAGGAAGGTGTAGACGAGGGAACTGCTGCACACTTTGGCGGACCCTCTGGAAGATAAAAGACGCCCAATCCACCTCTGCCCGGTCATCGATAGCCATCATTACCTTCCAAACCTCACGCGAGAAAATCATATCGTCTGGATTGACTCCAACTATCATTCCACAAACTAGCTCAAAAAGGACTTGATAGCGAGGAAGGAGTCCATATGCTGAAGGAGTAGGAGAGAAATGCACATTAGCAGATCGTCTCCACCTCATCCAGGATGACCATTCGGGCGCAATCTCATCACTACAATACGCCAATACAGAATTCGGGCCCCTCGGAAGCCCAAATTCTGAAGCAAACGTATCCACAGTCCACTCCACCAATTGGTTCCTAAAGACACCCACAATAGAGTCTCCAACAGGCCGACTCTGTTCCAAGAGAGATTGCAGGTGTTCTCTCTGAAACGCATGAGGAGTCAAGGAGATGAACCTAGACAACCCACACGCTTGCAGACTGGACATTACCCACTCTGCTATGTGGTAATCTTCTTCATACTCCATATACAGACCAGCATCACAGAGGATTCTGTGACGAGGAACGAAGAGCGATAGACCTTGCTCCATGACTTCACACTTGAAAGATTTTTTTGAAGAGAAGAGTAAGAGTTGCAAGAAGGCGTACACAAACGTATCGTCTATCTATGCTATTTAAAGAAGACATCTTGATTACTGTACGCTGCTGAAGCTGCAGAGTCACTCAGAGGGATGATATAATTCATTAATGAAGAGGTCATATCAGACGGATTCATGATCACGCCTAAAAAGCACAGCCGAAGGTTATTGGGATGATAGCATATTATACGTGGTATGATCTACGCATTTTTATTCAAATCGGCTGCTGAAGATTTCTAATCAGAAGTATGACGATTACTTCTCATGATGGAGAAGCATTTAATGCGTTCAGACGGCGGCATCGAATGAGATTGGGACGCATCATTCACGCTCACAGATCAAAGGTCGTGGATGCTCCCACGATCTGATTCTTAACCCTAGCCGTTGATTCAAATTAGAGTAACATTGAATCCTACCCGTTCATTTTCTCCTCGTACTCCGAAACAATATACACACTGTTCAGATTTCGAAACCTCCATCTCCCTTCAGAATTCGCCCAACTCGAAAAACCCTCTCACCGCACACAAAAATAAACCTACCCTTCCATGGCTTCAAATCAAGATTCTTCAATCGCCTTACCCCAAAACACGAATACCTCTCCAAATCTCGATTCATCACCATCCGAAAACCCAGAAACAATCAATTTGCAACCTGCCTCATTTACATATCCGTCGATTACTTGCTCGCCTCTGCATGTTCGGCATGCACCTGAGTTCACTGGCATCGAGAAGAAGGAGGACATTGATGAGTCCATCCCTTACTATACTTTAGTAACCATGGCCAGACAGAAGAAACTATCGATGCATTCGGCAGAACGGAGAAGAGTCGCCCAGATTATGAAGGACAGGATTCTGTACATGCCTCTTGCCAGCACACAATTTCCTAAATGGATTTTGGATCTTCTTGATTCTGAGTTGTTGGTAAAGTATCTCACCGCTGAACCTGATCAGTTTCATCCGCATATGGTTTCTGAATTCTATGCTAGGGCTGTTATGAGTGATGATCAGAAATCCTTCAAAACTTGTGTCTATGGAAATATCATAGAAGTAAGTGCTGAGTTACTTGCTCGCACTTTTGGGCTTCGAAACTATGGAGCTAAAATTTCTCAGTATAAGATCATTGAGACCGCTGAAATGGAAAGAAGGTGGAACCTTTGGAAAAAACAAGGAGAGAAGAGACAAACGTTCAAGCCTAACACCTCGATTAACACCTTAACAGAGGATTACAAACTTCTTGCAGAAATTGTAATCAAGATGCTCCAATGTGATGCGGGATCATACGCGGAGCTATCTGCTAAGAAATATGCCGTGTTGATGGCACTCAATGACAATGTTAAAGGAAATTGGGCCGAGTTCATCTTTGAACGCTGGGCAGAACATGCCAAGAAAAACGCTCACATGGAAGTAGATGGGACGTTCTCCTCAAATGTGAACTTTGGACTAAAAATCAGTAAATTGTTGGAGATTCTGTTTACCAACAAAGGCGTAGATCGAGGAGTTGCACTTCTTTCTACCGACTACATTCCGTTAACACGACGCAAGCCAAAGCCAATCAACATCAGAAATCCTCGGAAGTTAAAAGGAAAGTCTAATGTAGATAAGGCTAAACCTACATCTCCAGAGGAACCAGATGAAGAGAGCTTAGCAGCACCTACTCTCCAACACTCCATTCCGATACCTGAAGAAGAATTAGCAATGTTAAAGAAGAATGCAGACACCGACCAGTGCTTCAAAAATCTGGAGGAAATTGAGAAGTTGGGAAATCTTCTAGCTGATCAGATCAACGACATTATGACTGAAAAGGAAGCAGATCAGTCTCAACTCATTATTGGAGCATTAGCATTGCCAAATCACCCAACAAAAAGAGTGGCTACCAATCCTCCTGCAACCAAAGCTAAGAAGAAGACCAGAAGACGATTGGAACTTCTGACTGATAAGGAAGTTAAGGAGAAAGCAGAGGAAGAAGCCGAATCTGCTAGATTGACCGAAAGAGAGAGTACAGCAGATCAGACATCTAGCCAGCTCAACCTGGATGATACTTCTGACCCAGAATACATTCCTAAGTCTCTGAGAGCTACGAAAGAGCAAACTAAAGAAAGCAGGAAAGCAAAGAGGAAACACTTAGTTTCGCTAAAGGACGTTGAAAGGAGAGCATATCAGAAGTTCATCCATAACTTGACACTCGAAGGAAGAGATAGGAACTTCGAACGTATCAAGTCCGCTGCTGAAGAATTTCGATCACAAAAGAAAGCTAACAAGGAAGCTAATCCAGAAAGCAATGCTAGCAGAGAAATCAATCTCAGCAGAGAAGTCGACGATAGCATAGTTGATCACATGTCAGAAGACAATATGCATCTATCATCAGATGCGGGAAAGAGACAAACCCCTGGAGAAGATGAGGAAATGATAGAAAAATCAGCAAATTCTGTCATAAAAAATGTTACAGCGGATTCGACTGATGATTCACTGTATCTAGCAGAACAAGTGGCGAAGAAAGGAAAAGGGAAGGCTGAATTAGAAGAAGAATCAATCCCCAGTCCGCCGCCTGCTCAGCAGATTAATATTGATGAAGAAGAACTATTAGATACTGAATTCTCAAGAAGACTAGCATCAAGAGCTTTCAATGAAACTCACTACCACCGGAAGAAGACTCACAAGAAACATGGTGGAGAATCCAGTGAGATTCGTGATATTGAAGATCAAGGTGGATCTCAAATCAATACTGATACAACAATCGGAAATCCAGATGGAAATACCATGTTGACAGCTCTCGACGAACATTCGACAGACACTCTCGAGCAATCAATTGATGAAGCAATTCAACCAGATCAACATGATCCTTCCAGCCCCGATTCTGGACCCTCTTGTATTTCTGAATCCGATTCTGATGGAGAAGCTGAAGAAATTTACAATGCAAAGTTCTTAAGAAAAGAAACCACAGGATCCGAAGCAATTCTTCGAGTACCATTCCATGGACTGCCAGGCCGTCGCTATGGACTCCGAAGAATTAGCCAATGGTGTGCAAAGGTTCATCCCGAGGATGCACCCAACTCTGATTTAGGACCTATGGCTGAAGAAATAGAGCAGTTCGTTGAATCTGAAACAGAGAGAGCCATAGCAGATCTATTCCACAGTGTATTGGATGAGTCAATACCCGAAGGACGTCTATTAGCACAAGAGTTCCGTCGATGGAAGAAGTTTGATTATATCATGCATCAACTCTGCTTTGAAGAAAGGATACTCTGTATCGCAGCTAAAGGCTTAAATTTCTGGCGATATGAAGAACGTTGGTGCTTTGATTGGATTGATCAAGTTCCAGGGATGAAGCAGTTCTCAGATCAACAAGTTATGTGTAGACTTCATGCTATCAGAGAACATCGCATTATCTCTCAGAATGCAGGACTACCCAAATCTACATTCGTCCCAAATGGATATTCTGATGCCAGGATTGAACTGTCTAAGCGACAAGCCAAAGCGGCTGTTGCTTATGAGAAACGGCAGTTGGAATATAAATCTCAACAAGAAGACCGTCGGCAAGCTAGACGAAAGGGAAGAGCCACTGAACGTGCTGCTCCGAGACTTGAATATTCGGATAAATGGTTAGTTGAAACTTCGGATATTGATATTCAAAACATCATTGAGGTTGATATTCAGAACATCATTGAAGAAGCTCAGAAAGATGAAGCTCAGCTTATTCATGAAGTTGCACAAGTTGTAGAGGCAGATCATAGGATATTGCTTGAAGAATTACGCTATCAAGAGTATCTTGCTGCAAATACAAGTCATGCACTACCATCAAGTACTCCGACGAGTCAAGCCCTCGTCATGACTACTTCCTTCAATGCCACTCCCATAACATCTCTACCAATGCCTTTCACATTCACATCTGAGACAGCAGAGGCTTTCCACTCTTATCTGCAAACAGCCGTTGATGAAAGAATAGAAGTAGCAACCAGCCATCTAAGGAGCGAAATGGATGAAATACGAAACAATGTCTCTCATGTTCAAACGGAGGTTACTGAAAACAAGTTAGCTGTTTCTGAGAACAGAGCAGGTCTTGAAGTTGTTCGTCAAGACATAGCAGAAACCAGGACTCACGCAGAGGCAACGATTGTGGCCTATGGTAAAACTCTTTTGGCTGCAATCAAAGAGGGGGAAGAAAGAAGAAAAGCTGACCGTGAAAGAAGAAAGAAAGAGAAACAGGAAGCAATAATAAGGGAACAAGAAATGAAGAAGAAAGAAGAAAAAGCCAAAGAAGAACTCAAACAAAAGGAACTAGAAGCTAGACTTGAGCTACAACGAAAGGAACATGAAGCCAAGCTAGAGCTACAGAAAATTGAACATGAATCTCAATTGCAAAAGAAGGCAATGGAACAAGAGAAACTGGCCAAAGAACTGGAGCGTGAGGCTGCTGAAAGAGAAGCAGGAGCAACTCTTGTTGAAAACTTCATGAAGTTCACTATGGAGAAGTTTGCGAACATTCAGAAGATTAAATCTGCAGACAATGAAAAGGAAAAGCCAGCTCCCGACTCTTGAACGACAAGGTCAATTTCTTTTAACTTAATTTCTCTGAATCCAATTTGTATTCAAACTGACAATAATATATAAAATTGGATCAGATTTTTGACAAAATCTTTTTGTCCACTTCTGAATTTTTGCTGGTGTGTTATAGTTGATTTACACTCCTAGTGTATTCAACAAATTTGCATGTGGACATGATGATTATGTTTATGAATGATTGTCGTTTTAATGAATGCTAGAAAATCTAGCATATTGCTTTGTCGTAAAATTTTTAATCGAGAAATATTTCCCAGCAACTTTTGAGGGGGAATCTTACTACAATCATTCCTATTGCTTGAACCTAGTTGGAAAAACTCTGTGATAGATTAGCATAAGATTGTAAAACACAGACATTCTTCCACTCGAGTCAGCAAATGATAGTAAGCTTTGATCGCACCAAAAAGGGGGAAATTGTTGGGAATTATCCCTAAAATCTCCCTTAGGACTTATTTGTAAAAGGTTTTGTTGGATCAAACCTTATCTAGTTGGTCGATCATTTGCTGAAATCTAGAGAGTCTAATACAATTTGTATTGTCCTGTATAAGTTAAATATCGAGTTGTAATAGACTAGAATGTCTTCGAGAATCTCTAGCAGATGAAGTAAGCGCTCAATCCACAACTTGCTAGAGAAGCCGGCGAATTAATTGCGCTAGCACTTGGATGAAGACTTGCTAGAATGTTGAGAAATCAGCATTCGATTTATTCAGCAATCAATGAAGGACCACATATAAAACAAGTCAAAGGATCTCAAGGAATATACCTTTAGCAACGTTGAAGCCGAGCTGCGACTCTGACAAAAAAGGACGCACAAGGGACGAGACTTTCCCTAAGTAGTCTGGGAAGTACATCTCCACTCAGAAAGGCGTTCTACCAGTTTAATCCATTCTTGGAGAAAGAAGCCGTTGTGTCTAACGGGTATGGAGATTCAAGTTTCGAATCTCCAACTATAAAAGGCAGAATTCAAGAACTGGATAGACAACTGCTTTTACAAATCTACAAGTGCTCTTATCACTTTACTCACGAACGCTCAAGCTAAAGATTCCCTTGACAAAGTGATCCTTAAAAGTAGTCAGTTGAGAGCCACCTAAAAGTCTATCTGAAGACTCTCAACGACCTGTAGTGTCGTTCATTGAAGTACTGACACTCCATTGAAGATATTCCTGATAGCATTCAAGGATATCTCAATCATTGGGATTCATTTCTTTCAGAAAGGAATCCAACAGTCACTCTTGAAAGATTGTGACTCACACGGGCATTAGCCGCAGACCTATTAAGTTCCGAGGCAAACTATAAATGCCTCATTAGCAAAGGACAAGTTTTACGAAGGTGCGCCCTTGACTTGACCGGAGCTGTGTTCGGAGAAGTTCAGATTCACGGAGGATAGCTGTCAAGTAGCCAGGCCGAAAGCTCACTGCCTACTTAACTGGAAAGGCGATTCCTTGTACTCTGTATACTTTTCTAGTGAAATTCTTAGCGCTTCGGCTAAGGAGTGGACGTAGATCTATTTGATCGAACCACTAGAAATCTTGTGTTCATTTACTGCTTTACTTACTGTTTTATTGGTTTACTGTTCGATGATTGATTTAAAACCTAGCAACAGAGTTGCTAGTGTATATCTGTAAACTAACATAAACAACAACTTGAGCTAAGAAAACATTTTGCTAATAACGACATTAAGTACAAGTGACTTTAATCTATTCCGCTGCACTTCGTGTTAAGCTTTAAAACACGACGACTCTGATATTTCGGGACCAACACCCCAAACTTATTTCCAATTCGAAGAGTGGAATAAGTTTGAAAATCAGACAAAATAGGGAACGATACCTGGTAGTTGATCTCAGACATCAACTTTTTATCCCCCGGAGTCTTCAATCACCATCAGGGAGGTCGGGTCCACGCAGGTCCTTTCGCGACCTCCTTTCCATCTTTGTTCTTGATAACTTGCATCCCCCATTTCTTGGTGTCTTTTTCCAGAAGGACCTTGTGTGTGCAAAATGAGGGGCTGATCCCCTTGATGTCTCTCAATGTCCCCCCAATGGCGGACTTGTACTTCCGTAGAACTCGTAGTAATTTTTCCAACTTCCCACATCTAAGGTGTGCCGGAAGCATCTTGAGTTCTAGAACCAGCGGATCAGAGTTAGATTGAAGCTTTCTCCGATTTGCGTCGGTTGACATGGGTGAAACTGCCGCAATCCCTTTTCTACGTCACGCTGCTTCTGCCGATGAACTCTCCGTGTCTGACTTCCTTCATGCGTCGATCGACGTGACTGTTGCGTCGATCAACGTGGGTCCCGAGGCTGTGTCGATCGACGCATGGTGTGTGTCGATCGACGTGGAGGCAGTTCCACATTTTTCCTTTTTTTTCTGGCTGCGTCTGCTTGCAAATCGCTCCCGTTTGTTCTCTTTTTCATGTGTTATTCCCTCGGGTACATCCAGCTCCTTCACCAAATTCATAAGCTCATCGTTCGCCTTATCCAAATCTGAAGACAAACACAAAGAGTGTAGTAAGCAGTTCTCCAGAAAGTCCGGATCAGTTTTAAGAGAAGGAAAGGGAGAGGAAATCACCGGATTTGAATAATTGATCATGTGGCACTCTTCCTGGTAGCTCCCTTCATTACGCTTCTGCACTGTTTTGTAGATGGGGAAGGTGACCGACTCATCATTAACTCAGAACGTCAGTTTTCCGTCTCGAATGTCAATCAATGCTCCAACAGTCTTCAAAAAATGATCTCCCCAAGATAAGCGGGATGTTGTGGTCTTCTTCCATGTCAAGCACCACGAAGTCTGCTGGAATGATGATGTCTTTCACCTTCACAAGTACGTCTTCCACGATGCCTCTTGGGTAGGACACCGATCTGTCAGCCATCTACAATGATATGGTCGTTGGTTTGATGCTCCCGATCTCTAGTCGCTTGAATATTGACAGCGGCATTAAGTTTATGGATTTGCCAGAATCGCAAAGGACCTTCCCAAAGGTCTCTCCTCCAATGACACAGGGGATCGTGAGGATCCGGGGTCCACTCTTTTCAGCGGCATCTCCTTCTGAATAATCGCGCTGCATTCTTCGAACAAATTGACCCTCTCGTGCTCCATGAAGGGTCTTTTCTGAGAGACCATATCCTTCAGAAACTTTAAATACCCCGGTATCTCTCGTAGTGCCTCAATCAGCGGGATGTTGATATTTACTTTCTTCATATTCTCAAGAAAGCGTGCATACTTCTCGTTCATCTTTGCTTTGGCAAACCGCTGCAGATATGGCAAGAGAGGCTTATACATAGGTGGCTGGACAGGAGTGGGCGTCGATCGACGTGAGGTCTCGTCGATCGACGTGGCCTTTGAATTAGTGTCGATCGACGGCTATCCTCCATCGATCGACGAGGCTGCATCTACAATAGCTTCTTCGGCCTGCTCGACATCTTCGTCTTCCTCTGAATCAGTCCTTGCTTGCTTTGGCCCTTCATAGGATTTTCCCCCTCTTAAAGTGATGGCATTCACTTGGTTCATCTGACTCTGAACTTTGGGGTTAGCTTGAGTATTGCTAGGCGATTGCCCGGGTTTGTGCTAGGCTTCGAGAGCTTTGGCAATCTGCATGACTTGAGTCTCTATGATCTGTACGTGTTTCTCGACTCGGTCCACCTTGGTCTTTACTCCAGCTATCTCTTGCTTTAGCTTGGCTACCATATCGGTTGAGCCTTCCATGAATTTAGCCAAAATCTCCTCGAGATTTGGCTTCTTCTTTTCCACCACTTCACCATCTTGGACAACAAACCCAGGTGGTGGTTGCTCCGAGGCTTGGGGGTTTGCGTAGGAAAATCCAGGATGGTTCCTCGCGTGATTGTAGGTATAGGGCTGGTTGTGCTGCTGATATCCTCCCCGGTAGTTGTTTTGGTAACCACCCATTTGCATGAAATTTACAGCGGCACAATCCCCCTCAGACGGAGCTTGCACTGGCTTTTTCAGCTCGACTGCCAAATCAGGTTGCTTGGCAACTTTCTCTTTCTCCTTCTCAACCGCCATCACAGGCCGAGTTCGGCTTGAGGACCACCGTTGAGTGTTGTTGGCCATCTTTTAGAAGAATTCCATGGCCTTCTTTCCGCTTTTCTTCATGATGGTGTCTCCCAGTGTGGTGTCCACCAACTTGACGGTCTTCTCATTGAGTCCCTCGTAGAATGCTTCTGCCTGTTCTCCTGGCGGGAAGCCATGTCCGAGGCAAGATCTCAGTAGCTCTTTGAATCGCTCCCATGTCTCACTGAAGCTCTCATCAGGTCTTTGAGCGAATCTGATGATTTCCTTCCTTCTCTGCCTGATGGCATTCGGGGGAAAGAAGTTTTCCAGGAACTCATTCCTCAATTCAGTCCATGTGCTAATACTTTCCTTATCCAGTGCAGTGAACCATGATTGTGCCTTATCCCTCAGAGAGAATGCGAACAGACGCATTCGGATGGCACTCTTGCTGACTCCTCCGATCTTGACAGTGTTGCAGAGCATAAGGAACTTATCCAAATGTGCATAAGGATCCTCAGTAGCCCTTCCTCCGAATTGATTTTGTCGCACCATCTGCACCAATCTGGTCTTCAGCTCAAAATTGTTGGCATTGATGCCAATCCTGAAGTCTGTCTCCCTGAACCGAGGTTTATACCGGTTCTGCATGGCCTCCTCTTCTTCCTCATCGTCAGACTCCCCTGGCGGATCCTGGTTGTCTTCCTCTTCATTGTCGGGATTGTCCTCAAATAGTGGGTTATGGCGAACATCCCTTCCATTCGGATTGTTCCTCTCGAGGTCTCTTTCCAGATTGTACTGTTGGATTTGCGCCCTCATAGCTTGGACTTCTTGGAGAAGCACAACCTGCTCCTCTGCAGTTAGCACTGGTGGAGGCAGTGGTACATTATCTTCCATCGTGTGATTACTTGAGCTTTCCTGAGCGCGCTTATTCCTTCGGATCTTTCTGCAAGTGGCTTCAATGTCCGGATAGTAATAAAGCGGGTCCTTTCCTCTAGCTCTTGTACTCATGCACCACCTGTACAGCAAAGGAGGTAGTGAGGTAAGACTGAAAATAAACGGAACGAACTGAAATAAGAAAACTGAGCCTCTGAAACGAATAAGGCATCGATCGACGAGATAAGGCATCGATCGACGAAAGGAAAACAACTTCGTCGATCGACGAGGAATAGCATCGATCGACGTGGAATACGAAAAAGTGAGAAAATTTTTGGAAAATACGAAAATTCAGAGAAACGTACAAAAAATTACAGCCAAAATAAGTATTTCAATAACAGATTTAATAGTAAGATGATTTCTGTTCACTCCCCGGCAACGGCGCCAATTTGATCACTGTAATTTCTACAGATTAATTATAGAAATAGTGGCAAATAAATTTGTAAACCCTAGAATCTGAGGAAGAGATTAGTTACACATATTCATAGTAATATTCATCATATATAGATAAAACCTGAATTGCATAAAAACTTGGATTGGAATGTCTTCCCACAAAAATATGTCTTCAAACATAAACCTAAAAACTCTTGGAATCTCTAAAATCTGAAATCGGGAATGAGGAATGATTGGGAACACTGAAAAATCGAATTTACAAAGATATATATAGAGGTGGAGGTGTATCAAATGAAATCTAGGGCTAAAGATATGAAAAAACTCGAATTCAGCCAATTTCCCGCGCCAGCAGGTCCTAGTCGATCGACGCGGCATCCCCGTCGATCGACGTGGCTTCCAAGTCACCGTCAATCGATGCTGATTGGCGTCTGTCGATGCAGGCCCCCTCTGCGCGGTCTCACGGTTTTGGCCATAACTTCCTCTCCCGGACTCCGATTGACCCGATTCCAGTTGCGTTGGAGAGCTAACTCAAAGCATCATCCATTGCCATGTGCCAATAGCCCGAATTCCTATTGTGGAAGAACTCTTCACTGCTACTCTTACACGTCACTGCTTTCGGAACGGTTTTCTCGTGGGTTTAGGCCTAAAAACCTGCATAAACATCAAAATACACCTAAAACCACCTAATATTGATTCATGCATAAAATATATATATAAACTCAATAAAACTACATAAAATAGTATAAATATAATATAGATAAGTGAGTGAAATAATGAACTTATCAGGACACCATGCCCTCGGCATAACAAATATCTGGCCTCGTACATAGCATCGCATACATGAGACTTCCCACTGCCGAAGCATATGGTACTTTAGCCATCTCATCCTTCTCCTCTTCTGTTGCAGGGCATTGTGCCTTAGACAGAGGAACACCATGTCTGTGATTGATTTATATACTGAAAGCATTATGATTGGTATATTATGTACAAGGTCGATTGGTTAATATACTTGGAATCATAAATGTTGTATGTTCATCTCCTGTTTGAATTAACAAACATGTGTTGCAAACGCGATTATCCTCTTATCTCGTTGATGGGGAGATCATACGGTGTGTAGAAGATCACGGAAGATCGTATGGATCGTTTGACCTAGCGAGATATAAATGGTTATCACAGCTGAGACAGTTCCAGGATAAACTGTCGGTGTAGGATGCTGCATACACAATAATAAGCATCTTATCTTGGATGGCTTGGTATGCTGGTGTGGGGCACACATTGATAAGGACCTAAGTCGAGATCGATTCTTTTATCTGACATTAAAAAAATCTAGATCTCTATGGCTTGATGAGATCCTAAGCCTATATGAAGGTACAAAAGTATATGCAGATTGTGTATTACTTTGAGTTGCAGTGAAAGGCTCTAGTTGAGCTTGTATATCTGTATCTTGGGTAATAGCAGTTTGTGTATGACTGTCTGGTACTGGAACTAGGTAACCACATCCAGTATAGGATGGTGACAATCCCTGAACAGCTCAAAAGGTTCGTTATGCTAAGTCCTGCAGGCTGATTAAGTTCAAGCATAAGTGAAAAGGTTTGAGTGGATTGATTCAAGAATATAATATGTTAATTAATTAAATAGCTTGTCAAAGCTTAAATTAATTAACGAATGTCTGTAACCATAAATAGGTAGGACAATATTGATTCTCTAGTGGAATGAATCAATATTAATTAATTAATTATACTCTGGGTTGAAAATGAGAATTAATTAATTGATAAGCCTTATTTGCTATTTGCATTCTGGTCCCTGGTCTGGCCCATGAAACTCAAGCCCAATAGAAGTCCAGTATTTTCCTATAAATAGGCCTCAGTTCCTCAGATCTCAACACACCACAAGATCATAAGTTGCACATAGCAAACCAGGTTTTGGGAGCTGTGGTGATCGACTAGATCTGAGAAACGAGGAGGAAACTCTGCTTCTCAACCGGGCAAGAGATCTGATAGAGAATCTTCACCAGATTTTCAGATCGAGTTGGGATACAGATCAGAAGATCAAATCAAGAGGATTTTTCTTCTTCTCTCTCTCCTTGTTTTCGAAAATATTATTATAATTTTCATAGATTAATTTCCTCAATATGTTAGGAAATTAAATCTTTGTGCGTGGGAAAAGATCAAGAGGAATCCCCGCGCACTCGTTCTTCAGATTTCATCAATCCAGGTATTCCGCATAAACCTTCTTATGCATAATAATATAGGAGTATGTTAGGATCATTCATAGGCATAGCAATTTATTTTGATATTCCAATTAACGATCCTTGGCAAACGGACTTCGTGATTCAGTTCATGAATCCCTTCAATTGGTATCAGAGCCAGGTTGAATTAAATGGCCCTATCAAAAAAATAATATTGCCTATGAATTTCATGATTATTATTATTGAATGCATGCTATGGATGGTTTTGGATTGAATTCTATGTTTTTTCGTCCTCGTGGTTCTCGGGTTAATCCGCCCTTTTATAAGGATTTGTTTTTCACCCACGAGATAAATCCGTGGGAGATTTTTATTTTTTTTAGATTGTAATTAGGATTATTCCCAGTAATCTTTTATTGGAAAATTAAATCTGTAAAATGGAAAAACGAAGAACACGAAGAATGAAAAACACAAAGAACGAAGGACCGCATAACATCACTCGACAGCGCCGGCATGGCAGCACGCCATGCACGGTGGTCGGCGACGCACGGCGGACGGTGCACGGCGGAGCAGGCGGTGGCGGCAGTGCTGGAAACCCTAGGTTTTACTGGTGCGCGCACGCGCGCATGTTGCGGGCGAGCCGCATGGCCACAGCCGGCAAGGCCAGGCACGGCAGCGCGCGGGACAGGGGCGCGGGTGCGCGCGCGACGCGGCAGAACCCAAGGTTCCGCGCGCGCGCACGGCAGGCCTGCGCAACCATGCGTGTGCGCCAGCGGCGTGCTTCCCTCCCTCGGTCAACATTGGCAGGCAGAGCAGGTGGTGGTGCGGCGTGTGGTCGGGAGGCGGAGATCGGCGACGACGGTCGGTGGGAGCGGCGCGGCCACAACCAGCGCAAACCCTAAGGTTTGCAGGTGCGAGCCAGAGCGCGCGTCTCCTCCGCGCCTCGTGCGGGTTTCCAGCGAGCCTAGGTGAGCCGATGGTGGAGAAAAAGAGTGAACAGCGGTTCGGGCGATGGTCGAAGCAAGCCGGGGCGGCGGCATGTGAAACGGGCAACGGCCGGTGGAGGCGGCATCGCGGGCTGCAACCATGCACGTATGTGCATGGCTGCTGCACATGCCGGGAGCCCTCACGGCGGCGGCGAGTCGTCGACGGTGGTGGTTCGCCGGTTGTGGCTCATCGAACTAAGTTCTCGCGGGCTATTGGGCTTGCAATGTGTGCCTAGGCCCGTAATTTGGTTAACTGGCCCAGTTATCCAATTTTCTGATAAATCAAATCTTGGAGGCCCATATTCAGAAAATGAATTCAGATCTCAGTCCAAGTAGTGGGAGCCCAGTCAAAGATCTGTATAATTAATTTCAACTTGTAATAGTTAGAATTAATTTTATTTCGTATCATGGGGCCACGAGGACATTTTTTATTTGTTCTATTATTTGTCTTCGCATGATATATGTGTTTAATTTACTTGCGCAACATATAAGCATGTTGTAAATAATAGGGGCACATTTACTGCTTTTATTTACAGCTTTAAATCATGCTATGTGATTTATTTTATGTAATGAATTATAACTATAAATTCGGGGTTCATGCTATGCATGATTGAATTTTAGCAATGTTATAATTATGGCTACATAAAATAATCTGTGCAATTGAACCTTATGAACTAAAAATTACTAAGCTCATAATTTAGTAAGACCTCCACAAAGCGATCCTTTATTGGAAGTGGGTAATTTATTAGGTAAATATCTACATGTGTAGCTTACTTAATTTATTATTCATAAGTTCTAATAGATAGGATTTCTTAAAATAAACATTTATTTCATGTGAGAAGTGGGAGTTCATGCGTAAACGTCTACATGTGTAGCTTGCGTATTGAATTTTCATATGTTCTCTAGGGATTGAATTAAATGAGACAGCCTTATTATAGGGATCGGGTGTGTTCTAATAGATCCTTATATGGGAGGGTTGGCTTTGGTGGTAAGCTAGCTTAGATGTTATCCAGAGTATAACTCATTTGTGATGTCCCTGCTCAGTAGGATAATATGGTCTTAAGTTAGTCTCCAATTATTAATTCCATTTATCTAAGGAACCCGGGCTTGGATTGGAATTAAAGGACTGGAATTGAAAGACGCAGTCTGGTTAAGTGTTTTGTTGTAAACGTCCACATGTGTGGCTTGCAATAGTAATACTTAGGCAAATTGGAGGAAACATTAATATTGCTTTATCATAAGGTTTCAATATTTAATTGTTTCAATAGTTTGCGATTATGTTTTAATTTCTATTTTAATTTATTGTTTTCAGACATGTCTTTACCGAATGTAATCAATATCTTAGCACAAAACCAATTAACCGGTCCCAATTTCCAAGAATGGAAACGCAACTTGGATTACATCCTTGTCGCAGAGGAACACAAGTTTGTCCTTGATAAGCCTCGTCCGGCTGCTCCCACTAATGCATCGACTGATGAGGAAAGGAGCTACTATAACAAGTGGCTCAAGTCAAACAATATAGTGAAATGCTATATGATGACTACTATGTCCAAGGTACTTGCACAACATCATCATTCATATTATAATGCTAGTGACATAATGGATAGCCTCACAGCAACCTATGGTGAGTCAGACCGAGCTGTCAGATTCAATCTCATGAGGGAAATCGTGGGAAAGAAAATGGCAGAAGGTAGCTCGATCAGAGAGCACGTGGTTGGCATGACTCACCTCATGGATGAGCTCACGATGCACGGAGGTGGTATCGATGCGGAAGCGCAGGTTGATATCATCCTCAACTCTCTACCAAAGTCCTATGAGAACTTTAGACTGAATGCTGTCATGAACAAGAAAGAGTACACTCTTAACGAGCTACTCAATGACTTGATGGCAGCGGAATCAGTAATTCAACCAGAAAAGGTTGCTTTGGCTACTTCTAGCAATCGTCCTGTTGCGCTGGTTGGCAAGAGGCGCCAAGGAATGTTTAAGAAGAAAGCCAAAGGTACAACTTCTGGTAGAAAGTCAAAAAGGACACCGGGCGTGCCTGCTAAAAGGGACAAGTGTTTTAGGTATGGCAAGGCTGGTCACTGGAAGAATGATTGTAAAGTCAGGAAGACAGGACAAGGTGCGTCATGTGCATTTATAATGGAAACATGTTTAGCATCGGTTTCTACCCATTCTTGGGTAGTGGATACTGGAGCTACTGATCATGTTTGCTATACTTTGTAGGGGTTCAGGCCGACAAGGCAGCTGAAGCATGACGAGATTACCATCTCAATGGGCAGCGGAGAACGAGTCTCAGCAGTAGCCATTACAGATTTTAATTTATGCTTTGAAAAAAATGTTTTGATTTTGAGAGATGTTTTATATGTGCCGGTTTTTTGGCGAAACTTAATTTCAGTTTCCAAGTTATTTTTTGATGGATATTCAGTTATTTTTTATAGTGGAATTTCTATCATTGGTAATAACGGTGTTATCTGTCATGGCAAACTGATTGACTCTCTCTATATCATTGATTGTATGCATAAATCTTCCGTGAATGTTGCAAACTCATCAAATAATAATAATCATTTAAAGAGAAAGTTTTCTTCCGATAAGGATCAAACATATCTCTGGCACTTGAGACTAGGTCACATCAATCTAAAGAGGATTAAAAGATTAGCATGCGATGGGCTCTTAGATTCTTTTCAAGTGGTATAGCATCAAATCTGTGAGTCCTGTATAGAGGGAAAGATGAAGACCAGGCCTTTTAAGGCAAGTCAGTCTCGAGCAGAAAATCGGATGGAATTGATCCACTTTGACTTATGTGGACCAATGTCCACGCAAGCTCGTGGAGGATATGAGTACTTCGCCTCATTCATTGACGATTACTCAAGATTCAGATATGTCTATTTGCTTCGCCATAAGTCTGAATGCTTTGAGAAATTCAAAGAGTTTAGGACTGAGGTAGCAAAGAAGCTTGGTAAGACTATCAAGACACTAAGAGTTCTTGCAGTACTAGTCAGATAACGGGATTACATCCCAGTGGACTGCACCAGGAACCCCTCAACAAAATGGTGTAGCATAAAGAAGAAATAGAACTCTCTTGGAAATGGTCAGGTCGATGATGAGTTATGCAATCTTGCCGATTTCGTTTTGGGGATATGCCTTGGAGACAACGGCCTATTTGCTTAACCTGGTACCATCTAAATCAGTTCCTAAAACACCTCTGGAACTCTGGTATGGTCAAAAGCCAAGTTTGAACAGAGTGAGGGTTTGGGGTTGTCCAGCATATGTGCTGACAAAGGAACCTGATAAGTTAGAAAGTAGGTGTAAGCTAATGCTGTTTGTAGGATATCCCAGGCAAACAAAAAGTGATTATTTCTATTGTCCTGAGAATCAGAAAGTCGTTGTCAGTACCAACGCGAGATTCTTGGAGGATGAATATATAAGAAACCACAGATCCAATAGTGAAATTGTCCTCCACGGGCTTGAGGATAATGAAGCAATTCCATCAGAAAGCCCAGTGTAATGGTAACTCCACCTACAACAGGTGAGGCTATACCAAAACTGCTACTAATGTAAGGTATGGGACCAACGCGTACTGTGCCAACTACTGACACGGTTCAGATGCCTCGACGCAGTGGGAGGGTTATCCACCAACCCGAAAGGTATATGTTCTTGGGAGAGTCTTCTGACTTGATCCCAGAAAACGGACTGGATGATACCGATCCCTGGACATATGATGAGGCGGTATCTGATAAAGATGCTGACAAATGGCTGATCGCCATGGATTCGAAAATAGAATCCATTACGGCTATGGATGTATACCAGAAAATTGATTTGCCAGATGGCTGTCGAGCCTTAGGGTGCAAATGGGTATACAAAAGAAAGAAAGGAGCGAATGGTGAAATTAAAGGATTATGGCTTTGTTGTTCATAATTAAATTCAATATGCATGTATGGATTTATTATTTTTTGTGGATGGTTTTAGTTCCTCGTGGCAACCCGTGTAATTCAGCCCGCGGTGGTTTATTTGTGTAGGGCTGAATTAATTTTGTAAAATCACGAGAAAATCCGTGATTAGTGTAGATTAAAAATTGTAATAGAATAGATTGTTCTGTATTTTTCAAATTATGTAATTGGATGGGTCGAAGTCGAAGAACGAAGACGGAGCCGACGCAGGGCCGACGGAGATGACGGCAGGCGTAGGCGGCGCGGCAGGCACGCACGGCCGGGGCGCGAGCAGCGCGCATGCAGCGCGCGCGGGCAGCAGCCACGGCGCACGGCACGGCAGCAGCGCGGGACGCGCGCCAGCTGGCCGGCGGCAGCGGGCAGTGGTCGGCGACGGCTGTGGTTGTCGTCGGCTGATGTTGTCCCGTCGCGGTGGCTCGTGTTTTGGTGGTTTGTACAATCCTGTGCAAACCCTAGGGTTTGCATTAGGGTTAGGGCAAATCATCAGATCACAAAGGCCTAAATCCCAGAAGATTTGGTGTATCCAGATTTGGAGGCCCTTGAAGATTTGGAAGATTTGAAAAGATTTGGAATTATCCAAATTAAATTCAAATTGTAATAGATAGAATTTATTTTTTCTATTTTGTGGGGCCTCGAGGAATTTTTGTTTGCCTTAATTGTCATTATATGATATGTGATTTATTTATGTGCACAATTAAGCATGTGTAGATAATAGGAAAGTCATGTTTTATCGCTTTTATTATTTACAGCTTTCCAATCTTGCTTATGTGATTAATTTTTTGTTGGATTATATTTTGGCAATTTTTGGACTTGTATTATTACATGCAAAAATTTGGAAAATATAGTGACAAAGAAATTATGTGTGCGCATAAAGAAACCTTTTAAATGAAAAATACTAAGCGGATTTTTTTAATTAAAATCAATAGAGCTCCACAAAGCGGTCCTAGGCTCTAAGTGTATCTCTCGTTCTAGTAAACGTCTTCGAGTGTAGCTTGCTAGTTCCTAGAGGTGCATGGGTACGGTTGTTGGGATTTCTAGACAAACAATTTAAATCATGTGAATAGTGGGAGAGTTTTGCGTAAACGTCTACGAGTGTAGCTTGCGTATATCTCTTTCACAAGTATTCTAGGATTGATTTATATTATAGATAACAAAAGCTTTAAGGGCTGTGCGGTATGGTTACGTGCCATGCTAAACTGTCTCTTTTGGCCGGAGTTAAATTTGTGGTTAATTGCTTAAAAGCATCTTAGAATATAATGCAAGAATTGCATCCCTGTTCTTGAGAGATGGTTTGTTCTAAGGTTTTCACTAATTATTAATTTCTAGTGTCAAAAGCATCCTGACATGGTAGTGAAATGAAATGGATTGGGGCTTAAAACCCGCAGTTCTGGTTGAGGGTGACATCGTAAACGTCTACGAGTGTAGCTTGCGGTGGGAACTCTTGGGCAATTAGTGGAAAACATTTGTATTTGATTTATTAAAAGGTTTTCAATGCATTTGTTTTTGAAGTTCTACATGTATGTTCTAATTTAAGATTCTTCATTGTTTCAGATATGTCTATGTCTTCTATCGATCATATACTAGCTCTCAATCCTCTAACTGGTCCAAACTTTCCGGAAAGGAGTTTTTGCATCAAACATGTCCTATATCTGAAAAATCAAGCACATGTTCTTTACATGGATCCACTGTTGCGCTCTGAAAGAGGAGTGTGCGAACTTGAGCTTGAATTCTATGAAAGATGGGAGGATGCTGATGAGTTTGCCTTCTGGCTCATCACGGGTTCCCTGTCTAGAGAATTAAGGCATAAGTATAAACACCTCAAAAGGGCTGGAGAGATTTGGAAGGAACTCTCGACAGCTTTTGGCAAAGTGGAGCGAACTATTAACTGTAAGCTTGTGCACAATCTTGTGTGCAAGAAAATGGTTGAGGACAGTTCGGTGACAGAGCACATGATGTCTATGATTGATCTCATGAGACAGTTCACTGTGCAGGGTGGTAATATCAGTGCGCAAGGCGAGATTGATATTATCTTGAATTCTCTTCTAGAATCCTATTATGACTTTAAGGTAGTTGCTGCTGCAAAGGGAGAGTATGCTCTGCATGAGTTGCTTGAGGACCTTGTAGTAGAGCAATCTACCATGCGAGCACGGACACCTGTTCTGTCTGGTTCTAGTACTGGTTCGACAACCTCTAAGGTTGGAGACGATGGTGCTGAGAGCAAGTTCAGGAAAACAGGCAGTGATAGCAAGTCTAGGAAGGGGAAGAGAGTCAAGGTCACTCCAAAGAAGAATGAGTGTGCTGGATGCGGAAAGGTGGATTGTCCGAATACCAAGGGACAAGGTACGTCATTTGCATTTGTAACGAAAACATGTTTAGCATCAGTTTCCACTCATTCGTGGGTAGTGGATACTGGAGCTACTGATCATGTTTGTTACATTTTGCAGGGGTTCACACCGAGGAGGGTGCTGATGAATGATGAGGTTACCATCTCGATGGGGAACGCAGCACAAGTGATTGCAACTGCCATTGGAGATTTCACCTTGTACTTTGATGATTCTGTTTTAACTTTGAGAGACATTTTGTACGTGCCGGATTTTTGGCGAAACCTTATTTCAGTTTCCAAACTTTATGTTGATGGATATTCAGTTATTTTTTATAGTGGTGTTTCTATCATTGGTAATAACGGTGTTATCTGTCGTGGAATGCTGAATAATTCTCTCTATGTTGTTAACTGTAATCATAAGTCTTCCGCGAGTATTGCATGTAATGCATCCGTAATTGATAATCCTAGAAAGAGAAAACTTACTTCTTCTGATGAGGATCTTACATATCTCTGGCACTTGAGACTGGGTCACATCAGCTTGAAGCGGATTCAAAGACATGCAGATGACGGTACATTGGACCTAGTACGGGCTGTACCTTATCAAGTCTGCGAATCCTGCATCGAGGGCAAGATGTCAACTAGGCATTTCAAGGCTAGTCAGTCTCGGGCAGAGTAAGTGTTGGAATTGATCCATTCTGACTTATGTGGACCGATGTCCACGCAGGCTCGTGGAGGGTACGAGTATTTCGTCACTTTCATTGAAGATTACTCAAGGTACGGATACGTTTACCTGCTTCGCTACAAGTCTGAATGCTTTGAGAAATTCAAAGAGTTCAAGGCTGAAGTAGAAAAGAAGGTTGGGAAAACTATCAAATCGCTGCGATCTGACCGCGGTGGCGAATACCTCGGTAACGAGTTCTACAGTATTTGTCAGAAAATGGGATTACATCCCAGTGGACTGTGCTGGGTACTCCCCAGCAAAACGGTGTAGCTGAAAGGAGAAATAGGACTCTTCTACAGATGGTAAGATCAATGATGAGTTATGCAAACTTACCAATTTCATTTTGGGGCTATGCATTTGAGACAACAACTTACGTGCTTAATGTGGTGCCTTCTAAATCAGTTCCTAAGACGCCTTCTGAGCTCTTCCTTGGTCGTAAACCTAGTTTGTGCAAGTTTAGAGTATGGGCTGTCTGGCACGCGTACTGTCGAAGGAACCTAATAAGTTAGAAAGCAGGTTAAAAGTAATGTTGTTCATAGGGTATCCCAGGCAAACGAAAGGTGGTTACTTTTACTGTCCTGAGAGTCAAAGAGTCGTTGTTAGCACCAACGCTAGATTCTTGGAGGACGAGTATGTGAGTAATCACAGGTCAAGGAGTGATATTGTTCTTCAAGAAATTGAGAACGAGAATGCAATTCCAAGGGAAGGAGAACTTGTAGATATGGGTGCTCCCGTGAGAGATACAGCACCACAGACACGTTCTTCAGTGCAAGGTGCAGGACCACAAGTCACTGCACCTACTATTACACGGCACCGATGCCTCGTCGTAGTGGGAGAGTTATTTTCCAGCCGGAAAGGTACATGTTGGTGGGTGAGTCTTCGGACTTGAGCCCGGAAGACGGACCTGAGGACTCTGACCCACTGACTTACGAAGAGGCAGTGCAGGACAAGGATGTTGCCAAATGGAGTGTCGCCATGGATTCTGAAATTGAATCCATAACTGCTATGGATGTATACCAGAAAACTGATTTGCTGGATGACTTTAGGGCCATAGGGTGCAAATGGGTATACAAGAGAAAGAAAGGGGCGGATGGAAAGATCACGGCTTTTAAAGCCAGGCTGGTGGCAAAGGGTTATAGTCAGAAAGAGGGCATTGACTACGACAAAACCTTTTCACCCGTAGCCATGCTATAATCCATCCGGATACTCCTTGCCATAGCTGCGCATATGGACCTCGAGATCTGGCAGATGGATGTCAAAACCGCTTTTCTAAACGGTTACCTTGAAGAAGGTAGGGAGATCTATATGCTGCAACCCGTGGGTTACATAAGCAAGGGCGAAGAACATCTTGCCTGGAAGCTTAGGAAGTCCTTGAATGGACTTAAGCAAGCTTCAAGGTCGTGGAACTTACGTTTCAACGATGTTATCAAATCCTATGGATTTGTACAGTTGGATAACGAAAGTTGTGTTTACCAACTTTGTGTCAGTGGGAGCGTGGTCTTCCTTGCACTATACGTTGATGACATACTCCTATTAGGAAACAACGAGGGAGTGATGTCAGAAATCAAGGATTGGTTATCCGAACAGTTCCAAATGAAGGATCTGGGAGAAGCTGGCTACATTCTTGGTATTATGGTCTTACGAGATCGTAAGAGAAGAATGTTGAGCTTATCCCAGGCATCCTATGTGGATACTGTGATAGCCCGGTTCAGCATGCAACTCACCAAGAAAGGCTTGCTACCTTTCAGACATGGCGTTCGTCTTTCATATATATATATATATATATATATATATATATGGCGTTCGTCTTTCATATATATATATATAACGAGTTACAATCTTGTATGTAATGGTGTGATAAATGATTGGCCTATGGCATGGTTATGCGTACTTGCTTGCAAGAGATTTGGAGAAATGAGATGAACGAAAAGAAGTATCATAAAATGACTAAAATGGAATTGCGATTTAGGCCACTTGGTCCCTTGTAACTGATGAAACATTTATATCTTATCAGAATGTCGCCCCGAGGACGACCCTGTGCCAGAGCCGCACCACAAGTTGAGGTTGAAGCACCACCACCACCTCCAAGAAAGATTGGAGAAATTTTCACTCAACAAAGGCCACCAACATGTGACGGTTGCGAGAGCCCAGAAAAGGCTGCAATTTGGGTCAAGGGAATTGAACGAATATTTTGTTTCCTAGAATGCACTGAGGCTGAGAAGATGATATGTGTACCATATCAACTTCAACGGGAAGTAGACTACTGGTGGGAGAGTCATCAAAGTACACTCATCGAGGAACAAGCCGCTACCATTACTTGGGAGGATTTTAAAATGGAACTGTTTGAGAGGTACATCCCAGAGACTTACTGGTTGGAGAAGGAAACCGAGTTCCTAAATCTGAAGCAAGGACGTGACTCAGTGACGGAATATGACCACAAATTATTTGCGCTATCGCGATATGCTCCCGATCAGGTGGACACAAATGCTAAGAAATCCAAAAGATTTCGATCAGGACTGAGACCGGAAATACAAACTGCTCTAGCTTATTTGGAGGGACTGACTTACAAGGCTACCTTGGGAAGAGCACTGGTCGTTGAATCAAAACTGCCTAAGAATGTGAGCACCCAGGCCTCTTCCAGTCAATTGTAGGGCTTTTACGTGAACCGAATCACCAAAACCAAACTGAACCGGATCGATCTATGGATATTGCTCAAAATTAAATTTCTCAAAAACCTAGCATGCTCCTATGAATTTAATACATAATTGTGGATTGAGAGATTACCGTAATTCTGTCGTCTCTGTACCGATCTTTTGCGTTTGAATTCCAAAATCCAATTCAACCACGCAATCTGATTTCTCTGTGGAAACAGAAATTAGAATACTAATTTCTAGAGAAAAACGAAAACAAAGAACAGGGAAAGAAAGATCTGTTGTTCTCCAGATTAGATCTTCAGATCTGTGTCCCGGTGCTGGTCAGATCTACTACTGGTGAGGACTCCGTAGATCTGTGGCTTGAGCAGGACCAAAATCGAAAATCTCCTCCTTTCTCCCTCTGAAGTCGGCGCCCCTCTCTCACTCTCTTAGATCTAGGGTTTTTCAAATTGTGTTATGAAGTGGCTAGGGTTTCAGAGAGTGAGAGGTCTATTTATAGGCCTAGGGTTGTAAAACCCTAGTGGGCTCCTGGGCTCAATTCAGCACACTTATTGGGCCAGACCTTGGACCTAATACAAATAATAAAGTGGGCCTATAAATTAATTAATTGTCCACAACCCAGGACACAATTAATTAATTAATATTAATTCTTTTTCACCACAGAATTAATACTGACCTACCCCTTTATTACCACATTATGAGAACGGGTTGCATTAATTGAGAATCCCCATATTTAAGGTTACCGGACATTCATTAATTAATCGGAGCCTCTGACAAGCTCTAACTACAATTAATTAATATCTTATAATTCCTGAGTAGTACCACTCAAACCTTATCACTCGTGCCTGTACTTAATCAGCCTGCAGGACTTTGGCACGATGAATGTTATTACCTAAACACAGTCTCAGGCGGTATTACACGATCTGCTGTTACCCAAGATGCGGATATACGAGCACGTTACTTAGGCTCTCCACCATGGCAAGTCAAAGCAACAGTCAACCCATGCAAACCCCTGAACCTTCGTTAGGGTTTGGACTCAATCAATATAACGAGATCTTTTATTCGCTGATGTCAGACAGACGAATATATCTCACTGCGGTCCATCAATACGCCACCTCTGCGTACCAGCATGTCAAGTAACCAAGACAGACTACATAGTCCGACAATGCCGCAGCCATCCGGGCAGACGTATCCTCATACGCTGTCTCGGCTGTGATCAAGTTTATGTCTCACTAGGTCAAGTGATCATACTGTCTTCTGCGATCTACAACACGCTGTATGATCGTCCCTATCGGTGAGACAAGAGGATACCATTGTTCACACATGTAAGATTGTTAACAGATAGGAGAAATAAACCGTTGTATACTCATTGTAATAAATGCTTTCAGTATACAAAACCCATCAATCTCCCACTTATACTCAAAGCATAACTAAGCTATTACAGAGTATACAGTCCATCTATCTAGTCTGATGTCTCTTTAACCACTATCAGTGGTCAGCATCCACCTCAGACCCAGCTCACGAATATGTCTTTCGTAAACTTTCTGCGGCAAGCTCTTTGTAAACGGATCAGCAATATTGTCAGCAATGTCAATCTTCTTAATCAGCACATCGCCCCTCGATACGATTTCTCGTATGATATGGTACTTTCTCTCTATGTGTTTGCTTGCCCTGTGAGACCGCGGTTCCTTTGAGTTAGCCACTGCACCAGAGTTATCACAATAAATTGTGATGCCCCTCGGAAAACACAGGATCACGCCCAACTCTAAAAGGTAGTTCCGGAGCCACACCCCCTCTTTCGAGGCGTCGGAGGCGGCGACATATTCCGCCTCCATGGTGGAGTCAGCAATGCATTTCTGCTTTGAGCTCCTCCAAGATACAGCTCCACCTCCCAGGGTAAACAAATATCCTGAGGTCGATTTCTTCTTATCCTGGTCCCCTTGGAAATCCAAATCTGTATAACCCACAGGGCACAAATCCTCACTTTGATAAACTAGGCAGAAATTCCTAGTCCTTTTCAAATAGTTGAGGATATGCTTTACAGCAGTCCAGTGCGCCTGTCCAGGGTTAGACTGATATCTTGCTACCATGCCAACGGCATAACAGATATCTGGCCTGGTACACAACATCGCATACATGAGACTACCCACAGCCGAAGCATATGGTACAAGACTCATTTCGTCTTTCTCCCGCTGTGTCTGAGGACACTGCCCACTAGAAAGACGAACGCCATGTTTGAAAGGTAGCAAGCCTTTCTTGGTGAGTTGCATGCTGAACCGGGCTATCACAGTATCCACATAGGATGCATGGGATAAGCTCAACATTCTTCTCTTACGATCTCGTAAGACCTTAATCCCAAGAATGTAGTCAGCTTCTCCCGATCCTTCATTTGGAACTGTTCAGATAACCAAACCTTGATTTCGGACATCACTCCCTCGTTACTTCCAAATAGGAGTATGTCATCAACGTATAGTGCAAGGAAGACCACGCTCCCACTGACAAAAAGTCGGTAAACATAACTTTCGTTTTCCAACTGTGCAAATCCATAGGATTTAATCACATCGTTGAAACGCAAGTTCCACGACCTTGTAGCTTGCTTAAGTCCATACAAGGACTTCCTAAGCTTCCAGACAAGATGTTATTCGCCCTTGCTTATGTAACCCTCGGGTTGCTGTATATAGATGTCCCTACCTTCTTCAAGGTAGCCGTTTAGAAAAGCGGTTTTGACATCCATCTGCCAGACCTCGAGGTCCATATGCGCAGATATGGCAAGGAGTATCCGATTGGATTTGAGCATGGCTACGGGTGAAAAGGTTTCGTCATAGTCAATGCCCTCTTTTTGACTATAACCCTTTGCCACCAGCCTGGCGTTGAAAGCCGTGATCTTTCCATCCGCCCATTTCTTTCTCTTGTATACCCATTTGCACCCTATGGCCCTGAAGCCATCCGGCAAATCTGTTTTCTGGTATACATCCATAGCAGTTATGGATTCTATTTCAGAATCCATGGCAAAACGCCATTTGGCAACATCCTTGTCCTGCACTGCCTCTTCGTAAGTCAGTGGGTCAGAGTCCTCATGTTCGTCTTCCAGGCTAAAGTCCGAAGACTCACCCACGAACATGTACCTTTCCGGTTGGAAAATAACTCTCCCACACGTTCCCCTTCCCTTGGAATTGCATTCTCGTTCTCAATTTCTTGAAGAACGATATCACTCCTTGACCAGTGATTACTCACATACTCGTCCTTCAAGAATCTAGTGTTGGTGCTAACAACGACCCTTTGACTCTCAGGAAAGTAAAAGTAACCACCTTTCGTTTGTCTGGGATACCCTATGAAAAACATTACTTTTGACCTGCTTTCTAACTTATCAGGTTCCTTCGACAGTACGTGTGCCGGACAACCCCATACTCTAAACTTGCACAAACTAGGTTTGCGACCAAGGAATAGCTCAGAAGGTGTCTTAGGAATTGATTTAGAAGGCACCACATTAAGCACGTAAGCTGCTGTTTCCAATGCGTAACCCCAAAACGAAATTGGTAAGTTTGCATAACTCATCATTGATCTTACCATCTCTAGAAGAGTCCTATTTTTTCTTTCTGCTACACCGTTTTGCTGGGGAGTACCCGGTGCAGTCCACTGGGATGTAATCGCATTTCTGACAAATATTGTAGGAACTCGTTACCGAGGTATTCGCCACCGCGATCAGATCGCAGTGACTTGATAGTTTTCCCGACCTTCTTTTCTACCTCAGCCATGAACTCTTTGAATTTCTCAAAGCATTCAGACTTGTAGCGAAGCAGGTAAACATATCCGTACCTTGAGTAATCATCAATGAAAGTGACGAAGTACTCGTACCCTCCACGAGCCTGCATGGACATCGGTCCACATAAGTCAGAATGGATCAATTCCAACACTTCCTCTGCTCGAGACTGACTAGCCTTGAAAGGCCTAGTTGATATCTTGCCCTCGATGCAGGATTCGCAGACTTGATAAGGTACTGCCCGGACTAGGTCCAATGTACCGTCATCTGCAAGTCTTTGAATCCGCTTCAAGCTGATGTGACCCAGTCTCAAGTGCCAGAGATATGTAAGATCCTCATCAGAAGAAGTAAGTTTTCTCTTCCTAGGATTATCAATTACGGATGAATTACATGCAATACTTGCGGAAGACTTATGATTACAGTTAACAACATAGAGAGAATTATTCAGCATTCCACGACAGATAACACTGTTATTACCAATGATAGAAACACCACTATAAAAAATAACTGAATATCCATCAACATAATGTTTGGAAACTGAAATAAGGTTTGGCCAAAAATCCGGCACATACAAAACATCTCTCAATGTTAAAACATAGTCATCAAAGTACAAGGTGAAATCTCCAATGGCAGCTGCACTCACTTGTGCTGCGTTCCCCATCGAGATGGTAACTTCGTCATTCTTCAGCACCCTCCTCGGTGTGAACCCCTGCAAAATGTAACAAACATGATCAGTAGCTCCAGTATCCACTACCCACGAATGAGTAGAAACCGATGCTAAACATGTTTCCATTACAAATGCAAATGACGTACCTTGTCCCTTGGCATTCGGACAATTCACCTTTCCGCATCCAGCACACTCGTTCTTCTTTGGAGTGACCTTGGCTCTCTTCCCCTTCCTAGACTTGCTATCACTGCTTGCTTTCCTGAACTTGCTCTCAGCACCGTCATCTCCAACCTTAGAAGTTGTTGAGCCAGTGCTAGAACCGGACGGAACAGGTTTCCGTGCTCGCATGATAGACTACTCCACTACAAGATCCTCAAGCAGCTCATGCAGAGCATACTCTCCCTTTGCAGCAGCAACTACCTTAAAGTCATTAAAGGATTCCAGAAGAGAATTCAAGACAATATCAATCTCGCCTTGCGCACTGATATTACCACCCCGCACAGTGAACTATCTCATGAGATCAATCACAGACATCATGTGCTCCGTCATCGAACTATCCTCAACCATCTTCTTGCACACAAGATTGTGTACAAGCTTACAGTCGATAGTTCGCTCCACTTTGCCAAAAGCCGTCGAGAGTTCCTTCCAAATCTCTCCAGCTCTTTCGAGGTGTTCGTACTTATGCCTTAACTCTCTAGACAGGGAACCCGTGATGAGCCAGAAGGCAGACTCATCAGCATCCTCCCATCTGTCATAGAATTCAAGCTCAAGTTCGCACACACCTCTTTGAGAACGCAACAGTGGATCCATGTAAAGAACATGTGCTTGATTTTTCAGATAAAGGATGTGTTTGATGCAGAAACTCCATTCATGGATGTTTGGACCAGTTAGAGGATTGAGAGCAAGTAAATGATCGACATTAGACATAGACATATCTGAAACAATAAAGAATCTTAAATAAGAACATACATGTTGATCTTCGAAAACAAATGCATTGAAAACCTTTTAATAAATCAAATACAAATGTTTTCCACTAATTGCACAAGAGTTCCCTCCGCAAGCTACACTCGTAGACGTTTACGATGTCACCCTCAACCAAAACTGCGGGTTTTAAGCCCCAATCCATTTAATTTCACTACCATGTCAGGATGCTTTTGACACTAGAAATTAATAATTAGTGAAAATCTTAGACCAAGCCATCTCTCAAGAACAGGGAAGCAATTCTTGCATTATATTCTAAGATGCTTCTAAGCAATTAACCACAAATTTAACTCCGGCCAAAAGAGACAGTTTAGCATGACATGTAACCATACCGCACAGCCCTTAAAGCTTTTGTTATCTATAATTTAAATCAATCCTAGAATACTTGTGAAAGAGGTCTACGCAGGCTACACTCATAGACTTTTACGCAAAGCCCTCCCACTATTCACATGATTTAAATTGTTTGTCTAAAAATCCCAACAACCGTACCCATGCACCTCCGGGAACTAGCAAGCTACACCCGTAGACGTTTACTAGAACGAGAGATACACTTACAGCCTAGGACCGCTTTGTGGAGGTCTATTGATTTTAATTAAAAAATCTGCTTAGTATTTTTCTTTTAAAAGGTTTCTTTATGCGCACACATAATTTCCTTTTGTCATTATATTTTCCAAATTTTTACATGTAATTAAACAAGCCCAAAAATTCCCAAAATATAATCCAACAAAAGAAATTAATCACATAAGCATGCTTGAAAAGTTGTAAATAATAAAAGCAGTAAATCATGCTTTTCCTATTATCTACACATGCTTAATTGCGCACATAAATTAATCACATATCATACGAGGACAATTAAGGCAAACAAAAAATTCCTCGTGGCCCCAAAATAGAAAATAAAATCTATCTATTACAAATTTGAATTTTGAATTAATTTAGATAAATCCAAATCTTTTCAAATCTTCCAAATTTTCAAGAAGCCTTCAAATCTGGATACACCAAATCTTTTGGATTTTTAGGCCTTTGTGATCTGATGATTTGCCCTAACCCTAATGCAAACCCTAGGGTTTACACAGGATTGTACAAACCACAAAAACACAAGCCACGGCAATGGGACAGCAGCAGCCGACGACGATCGAAGCTGCCGCCGACCGCCGACCGCCGCCGCCGCCGGTCCAGCACCGCCCTGCGCCGCGCACGCGCCTGCCACCGTGCCGTGCCCACGCGCGCTGCCCAGCGCCGCGGCCGCGTGCGCCATGCGTGCCGCGCGCCCGCGCCTCCTGTCGCCCGCCATCGTTCTCCGTCGGCCCTGCGTCGGCTCTGTCTTCGTTCTTCGTCCTCAACCCATCCAAATACAAATTTGAAAATTACAGAAAACCTATTCTATAACAATTTTCAAATCTATACTAATCACGGATTTTCTCGTGATTTTACAAAACAATTCAGCCCTACACGGATAAACCACCGCGGGCTGAATCAACGGGTTGCCACGAGGAACAAAAACCAACATCCACAAAAATAAATTCATACATGCATATTAAATTTAATTATGAACAACAGAGCCATAAATCAGAAACCTGGCTCTGATACCAATTGTAGGGTTTTTACGTGAACCGAATCACTAAAACCAAACTGAACCGGATCGATCTATGGATATTGCTCACAATTAAATTTCTCAAAAACCTAGCATGCTCCTATGAATTTAATACATAATTGTGGATTGAGAGATTACCGTAATTTCGCCGTCTCTGTACCGATCTTTTGCGTTTGAATTCCAAAATCCAATTCAACCACGCAGTCCGATTTCTCTGCAGAAACAGAAATTAGAATACTAATTTCTAGAAAAAAACAAAAATAAAGAACAGGGAAAGAAAGATCTGTTGTTCTCCAGATTAGATCTTCAGATCTGTGTCCCGGTGCTGGTCAGATCTACTACTGGTGAGGACTCCGTAGATCTGTGGCTTGAGCAGGACCAGAATCAAAATTCTCCTCCTTTCTCCCTCTGAAGTCGGTGCCCCTCTCTCACTCTCTTAGATCTAGGGTTTTTCAAATTGTGTTATGAAGTGGCTAGGGTTTCAGAGAATGAGAGGTCTATTTATAGACCTAGGGTTGTAAAACCCTAGTGGGCTCCTGGGCTCAATTCAGCACACTTATTGGGCCAGACCTGAGACCTATTGCAAATAATAAAGTGGGCCTATAAATTAATTAATTACATGTCCACAACCCAGGACACGATTAATTAATTAATATTAATTCTTTTTCACCACAGAATTAATACTGACCTACCCCTTTATTACCACGTTATCAGAACGGGTTGCATTAATTGAGAATCCCCATATTTAAGGTTACCGGACATTCATTAATTAATCGGAGCCTCTGACAAGCTCTAACTACAATTAATTAATATCTTATAATTCCTTAGTAGTACCACTCAAACCTTATCACTCGTGCCTGAACTTAATCAGCCTGCAGGACTTTGGCACGATGAATGTTATTGAGCTCCTCAGGGAATGTCCCCATCCTATTACTCGGATATGGTTACCTAAACCCAGTCTCAAGCGGTACTACACGAACTGCTATTACCCAAGATGTGGATATACGAGCACGTTACTTAGGCACTCCACCATGGCAAGTCAAAGCAACAGTCAACCCGTGCAAACCCCTGAACCTTCGTTAGGGTTTGGACTCAATCAATATAACGAGATCTTTTATTCGCTGATGTCAGACAGACAAATATATCTCACTGCGGTCCATCAATCAATATAACGAGATCTTTTATACGCTGATGTAAAACAGACAAATATATCTCACTGCGGTCCATCAATACGCCACCTCTGCGTACCAGCATGTCAAGTAACAAAGACAGACTACTTATTCCGACAATGCCGCAGCCATCCAGACAGACGTATCCTCATACGCTGTCTCGGCTGTGATCAGGTTTATGTCTCACTAGGTGAAGTGATCATACTGTCTTCTGCGATCTACAACACGCCGTATGATCGTCCCTATCGCTGAGACAAGAGGATACCATTGTTCACACATGTAAGATTGTTAACAGATAGGAGAAATAAACCGTTGTATACTCATTGTAATAAAAGCTTTCAATATACAAAAACCATCATCAATAACCTCGATTTGACAATAAGAGGAAGTTTGAGCAGACATAGTACTGTGACTTCAAGCCAAACAATCTGCCTCAGAGGAAACAGTGGCAAGATAACCGGTGATTCCAACCGGGAAATCAGTTGACCCAACGAGCCCTGCCAATCACTCGATCTGCTGCTCCTACCCCAGGTAACTGTGGTCGTTGTGGCAAGTAGCATTTGGGACATAATTGCCCAGCAAGAAACAACACCTGCTACCGTTGCGGAAAAATTGGACATTTTGCTGCTAAATGTCGAAATGTGGGACAAAATAATAACCAGACTAACTATACTCAATACCCAAAGTCTCAGCAGGGGAATCGGACTGGAGCTGGGCTGAACCGACCACCACCATTAAGGAACAATGCTCCACAGCAGAACTACCCAAGAAATTCCCATCAACCCCAGGCAAATCGTCAAGGATGAGCATTCCGTCTGACGCAAGAGACGAAGAAGGAGAAGAAGCCCAAGAACCTCACAGGTATCTGCAAGATCTTAGACGTTCTTGTTGTTGTGTTATTTGACACCGGAGCTTCACAATCTTTCATATCTCAAGTATGTGTGGAACTACTAGGGTTAGAAAGTGAAGGAAAGGAAAATACACTAGATGTCGTAACTCCTACAGGAGAAACAATACCAATAACCTCATATTGTCCAAGCTTCAAACCCGAACTAGGATTCAATGTCGTCACCATTAAGAACTTGAACATAATGGACCTAGCAGACGTCGATGTTATCCTAGGAATGGACTGCCTAACCGAGAACCAAGCAGTAATAGTGTGTAAGGAGAGAAAAATCTCATTCAAGAATATCACAGAAGGGATTGTGAATTTCTATGGTTTCCATAAGGAAAGAAGAGTACCCGTTGTGTCCGCATTAAGCGCACTGAAGGAATTGGGGAAAGAAGGCTGTCAAGCCTATCTTGTTTTGCTTGAATAAGACGAGAGCAAGGTGAAGGAGATCCACGACGTTCCCGTAGTACTAGAATTTGAGGATATGTTTCCCCAAGAATTACCTGGTTTGTCACCTAACCGTTAATTGGAATTTACTATAGAACTTGAATCCGGTGCAACGCCCGTGTCAAAGGCACCGTATAAGATGGCGCCAAAGGAGTTGCAAGAGTTTAAGGTCCAATTACAAGAATTCTTAGATCTCGGATTCATAAGACCCAGTGTTTCGCCCTGGGGAGCACCGGTATTGTTCGTGAAGAAGAAGAATGGATCTTTACGTATGTGTATCGACTACCGAGAGTTGAAAAAACTTACATTGAAGAACAAATATCCTTTGCCCAGAATAGATGATCTATTCGACCAACTTAAAGGAGCCGGAGTTTTCTCCAAGATTGATCTTAAATCAGGCTACTATCAGTTGAAAGTTTGAGAAAAAGATATACCGAAGACTACTTTTCGTACAAGATATGGGCATTATGAGTTCACTGTGATGCCATTTTGGCTAACCGATGCACCAACAGTATTCATGGATTTGATGAACCGAGTCTTTCATCCATACCTTGATCGCTTTGTCGTAGTCTTCATTGACGACAAACTGATTTACTTAAAAGGAGAGGAAGAACATAAAGAGCACCTCCGCATTGTCCTAGAGACCTTGAGGACGGAGAAATTGTATGCGAAGTTCAGTAAATGCGCATTCTGGCTTAAAGAAGTTATGTTTTTACGACACGTTATATCCGCTGAGGGAATAAAAGTAGATCCCAACAATATCCAAGCGGTCCAAGAATAGAAGTCACTAAAGAACCCTAATGAGATTAGGAGTTTCTTAAGCCTAGCAGGCTACTATCGACGCTTTATTGAAAGATTCTAGTAGATAGCAAGGCCAATGACCCAATTGCTGAGAAAGGTGAAGGGATTCATGAACTGAATCACGAAGTCCGTTTGCCAAGGATCGTTAATTGGAATATCAAAATAAATTGCTATGCCTATGAATGATCCTAGCATGCTCCTATATTATTATGCATAAGAAGGTTTATTCGGAATACCTGGAATGATGAACTCTGAAGAACAAGTGCGTGGAGATTCCCCTTGATCTTTTCCCACGCACAAAGATTTAATTTACTAAAAGATTGAAGAAATTAATCTAAGAAAATAGTAATAATAATTTCGAAAAAAAGGAGAGAGGGAGAAGAAAAATCCTCCTGATCTGATCTTCTGATCTGTATCCCAACTCAATCTGAATATCTGATGAAGATTCCCTTCAAATTCCTTGCCCGGTTAAGAAGCAGAATTTCCTCCTCGTTCTCAGATCTTAGTCGATCACCACAGCTCCCAAAACCTGGTTTGTTGTGTGCAACTTATGATCTTGTGGTGTATTGAGATCTGAGGAACTGAGGCCTATTTATAGGAAAATACTGGACTTCTATTGGGCTTGAGTTTCATGGGCCAGACCAGGGACCAGAATGCAAATAGTAAATAAGGCCTATGAATTAATTAATTCCCATATTTAACCCAGAATATAATTAATTAATTAATATATATTCATTCCACCAGAGAATCAATATTGTCCTACCTATTTGCTACCACGTTTTGAGGTACGGGTTGCATGGGCTCGGTATATCCCCACATTTAAGATTACAGACATTCGTTAATTAATTTAAGCTCGGACAAGCAATTTAATTAATCTCCACTCAAACCTTTTCACTTATGCTTGAACTTAATCAGCCTGCAGGACTTTAGCATAACGAACCTTTTGAGCTGTTCAGGGAATGTCACCATCCTATACTGGATGTGGTTACCTAGTTCCAGAAACAGACAGTCATACACTAACTACTATTACCCAAGATACAAATATACAAGTTCAACTAGAGCCTTTCACTGTAACTCAATGTAAATCACAATCCGCATATACTTCTGTACCTTCATATAGGCTTAGGATCTCATCAAGCCATGCAGATCTAGATTCTTTTAATGTCATATAAAAGAATCGATCTCGACTTAGGTCCTTATCAATGTGTGCCCCACACCAGCATACCAAGCCATCCAAGATAAGATGCTTATTACTGCGTATGTTGCAGCCTACACCGACAGTTTATCCTTGAACTGTCTCAGCTGTGATAACTATTTATATCTTGCAAGGTCAAATGATCTATACGATCTTCCATGATCTTCTACACACTGTATGATCTCCCTATCGATGAGATAAAAGGATAATTGCGTTTGCGACACATGTTTGTTAATTCAGACAGGAGATGAACATACAACATTTATGATTCCCAGTATATTAACCAATCGACCTTGTACATAATATACCAATCATAATGCTTTCAGTATATAAATCCATCAATCTCCCACTTATAATCAAAGCATTATACATGTGTTTTCCAAAGTATAACACGCCTAAACTAATCTAGCTATTACATCAGACATTCTACGTGGATAGCTTTGCCCTCAGCCCAAGGTTACTTATATGCATCTCGTAGACCTTCTGAGGCAGAGTCTTTGTGAATGGATCCGCTGGATTATTTCTTGTATCAATCTTCTCTACTAGCACATCACCCATTGCAACGATTTCTCGTATAATATGGTACTTCCTTTCAATGTGTTTTGTTGCTCTGTGAGTTCGTGGTTCCTTTGAATTAGCCACAACTCCCGAATTATCACAATATATCGTGATTGTCTTGGGCAACTTAGGAATCACGTCCAACTCCAGAAGGAAGTTTCGAAACTATACTGCTTCTTTCGAAGCTTCAGAAGCTGCCACATACTCTGCTTCCATGGTGGAGTCGGCAATGCACTTCTGCTTTGCACTCCTCCATGATGTGGCCCCACCTCCCAATGTAAACACATAGCAGGAGGTGGACTTCTTTTCGTCTCGGTCTGCCTGGAAATCCGAATCAGTATAACCCAAGGGGCACAACTCCTCACACTGATAGACAAGACAATAGTCTCTAGTCCTTTTCAGGTATTTGAGTATGTGCTTTACCGCGGTCCAATGCGCCTGTCTAGGGTTAGACTGGTATCTCGCTACCATGCCTACAGCAAAGTAGATATCTGGCCTCGTACATAGCATTGCATACATGAGGCTCCCCACGGCTGATGCATACGGCACGTTCCTCATTTCATCTTTCACCTTTTGTGTCACCGGACACTGATCCTTGGAAAGATATATGCAATGTGTGAAGGGTAACAGACCTTTCTTGGAAGTTTGCAGCCTGAAACGGGCAATCACAGTATCCACATATGACCCTTGAGACAAGGTCAGCATCCTCTTATTGCGCTCCCGCAATACTTTTACCCCTAGGATGTATCCTGCCTCCCCAAGGTCCTTCATATGAAACTGCTCGGTTAACCTCCCCTTTATGCCCGACAATACTTCCACATTGTCGCCAAATAGGAGAATATCATCTACATAAAGTGCAAGGAACACCACGCTTCCACTGACACATAGACGGTACACGCAACTCTCATTTGAGCATTGTGAAAATCCATAGGATTTAATCACTTCATCAAAATGTTGATTCCATGACCGTGAAGCTTTTTTTAGTCCATACAGCGACTTCCTTAGCTTCCAGACCAAATGTTCTTCGCCCTTCTGCACAAAACCTTCTGGCTGTTGCATATAGATGTCTCTACCTTCTTCAAGGTACCCGTTTAGAAATGCGGTTTTGAAATCCATCTACAAGGTTTCTAGGTCCTTATGTGCTGCTATGGCTAGGAGTATACGAATGGACTTAAGCATAGCTAACGGTGAGAAGGTCTCGTCATAGTCTACACCTTCTTTCTGACTATAACCCTTCGCCACCAGCCTTGCTTTGAAAGCTGTAATTTCACCATTCGCTCCTTTCTTTCTGTTGTAAACCCATTTGCACCCTATGGCTCAACAACCATCTAGCAAATCAGTTTTCTGGCATACATCCATAGCCGTAATGGATTCTATTTCCGAATCCATGGCGATCAGCCATTTGTCTGCATCTTTATCAGATACCGCCTCGTCATATGTCCAGGGATCGGTATCATCCAGTCCATTTTTCGGGATCAAGTCAGAAGACTCTCCCACGAACATATACCTTTCGGGCTGGTGGACAACCTTCCCACTGCGACAAGGCATCTGAACCGTGTCAGTAGTTGGCACAGTACGCGTTGTTCCCATACCTTGCATTAGTGGCAGTGTTGGTATATCCTCACCTGATGTAGGCGGATTTACCATTACACTGGGCTTTCCTGATGGAATTGCTTCCTTGTCCTCAAGCTCGTGGAGGACAATTTCACTCTTGGATCTGTGGTTTCTTACATACTTGTCCTCGAAGAATCTCGCATTGGTACTGACAACGACTTTCTGATTATTAGGACAATAGAAATAACGACCTTTCATTTTCCTGGGATATCCTACAAACAGCATCAGCTTACACCTACTTTCTAACTTATCAGGTTCCTTTGTCAGCACATATGCTGGACAACCCCCAACCCTCACTCTGTTCAAACTTGGCTTTCTCCCATACCAGAGTTCCAGAGGGGTTTTAGGATCTGATTTAGAAGGTACCAAGTTAAGCAAATAGGCCGCTGTCTCCAAGGCATATCCACAATACAAAATCGGCAAGCTTGCATAACTCATCATCGACCTGACCATTTCCAAGAGAGTTCTATTTCTTCTTTTTGCTACACCATTTTGTTGAGGGGTTCCTGGTGCACTCCAATGGAATGTAATCTCGTTATCTGACAAGTATTGCAAGAAATTCTTACTGAGGTATTCACCACCACGATCTGACCGTAGTGTCCTGATAGTCTTACCTAGCTTCTTTTCTACCTCAGTCCTAAACTCTTTGAATTTCTCAAAGCATTCAGACTTATGGCGAAGCAAATAGACATATCTGAATTTTGAGTAATCGTCAATGAATGTGGCGAAGTACTCATAACCTCCACGAGCTTGCGTGGACATTGGTCCACATAAGTCAGAATAGATTAATTCTAACATATTCTCTGCTCGAGACTGACTTGCCTTAAAAGGCCTGGTCATCATCTTTCCCTCTATACAGGACTCATAGATTTGATGCGGTACCACTTGGAAGGAATCCAAGAGCCCATCGCATGCTAATCTTTTAATCATCCTTAGATTGATGTGACCTAGTCTCAAGTGTCAGAGATATTTTTGATCCTCATCGGAAGAAAACCTACTCTTTAAATGATTATTATTATTAGATGAGTTTGCAACATTCATGGAAGATTTATTCATACAATCAATGATATAGAGAGAGTCAATCAGTTTGCCATGACAGATAACACCGTTATTACCAATGATAGAAACTCCACTATCAAGAATAACTGAATATCCATCACAAAATAATTTGAAAACTGAAATTAAGTTCCGCCGAAAAACCGGCACATATAAAATATCTCTCAAAATGAAAACATTGTTTTCAAAGCATAAAGTAAAATCTCCAATGGCTACTGCTGAGACTCGCTCTCGGCTGCCCATTGAGATGGTAATCTCGTCATGTATCAGCTGCCTTGTCGGCCTAAACCCCTACAAAGTATAACAAAAATGATTCGAAGCTCCAGTATCCACTACCCAACAATGGGTAGAAAGCGATGCTAAACATGTTTCCATTATAAATGCACATGACTCACCTTGTCTACCCGTGCTAGGCACTAGATAATTTACTTTACTTCGCTTACGTTTGCATGACCTGGTGATAACTTCTGCCTCATCTATTTCATCTAACTTTTTAAGCATTTATTTTGCTACATCAACTGCCTTGTCAATAGCTGACAAAGTTGGAGCAAACTCAAAAGCTATCATGTCAGATTCCTCTCGCAACAGGGCCCTGAGTAACTCATGAAGAGGGAACTCGCGCCTGGTACCGCTGGACTTGATGAAGTCATTATAAGAATCAGACAGAGAGTGCAGGACAATGTTAATTTCCGCCCGCTTACTAACTTGTCCACCTCTCTTTCTGTACTTTCTCATAATCCTCATCATACTGACGAAGTGTAGAAGCAATGAACTCCCATCAGTCATCCTCTTGCAGACCAGGTCCTCCACAAGATTATTATTGATAGTTCGTCTCACCTTCCCATAAACTTTCACAAGGTCCCTCCATATCTCAATAGAAGTTCGAAACTTTCACAAGGTCCCTCCATATCTCTAGACAGATAGTTCATGATGAGTCTGCGGGCAAACTCATCAGAAGCTACCTATCTGTCATAGAACACTCGCTCATAACCAGTACAGTTCCAATACTTGGGAGTTAGAGGGTCCATGTAAAGTACATGGCCATGTTTGCAGTGCAGAGTATTTCCATGAAGCATAACTTCCATTCAGGAAAATTGGGACCGGTTAAAGGGTTTAGTGCTAAGAGGTTTACAATATGAATAGACATGTCTGAAAACAATAAATTACAGCAGAAATTAAAAATAGTCGCAAACTATTGAAACAATTAAATATTGAAACCTTATGATAAAGCAATATTAATGTTTCCTCCAATTTGCTTAAGTATTACTATTGCAAGCCACACATGTGGACGTTTACAACAAAACACTTAACCAGACTGCATCTATCAATTCCAGTCTTTAATTCCAATCCATGCCCGGGTTCCTTAGAGAAATGGAATTAATAATTGGAGACTAACTTAAGACCATATTATCCTACTGAGCATGGACATCACAAATGAGTTATACTCTGGATAACATCTAAGCTAGCTTACCACAAAAGCCAACCCTCCCATATAAGGATCTATTAGAACACACCCGATCCCTATAATAAGGCCGTCTCATTTAATTCAATCCCTAGAGAACTTATGAAAATTCAATACGCAAGCTACACATGTAGACGTTTACGCATGAACTCCCACTTCTCACATGAAATAAATGTTTGTTTTAAGAAATCCTATCTATTAGAACTTATGAATAATAATTTAAGTAAGCTACACATGTAGACGTTTACCTAATAAATTACCCACTTCCAATAAAGGATCGCTTTGTGGAGGTCTTACTAAATTATGAGCTTAGTAATTTTTAGTTCATAAGGTTCAATTGCACAGATTATTTTATGTAGCCATAATTATAACATTGCTAAAATTCTATCATGCATGGCATGAAACCCGAATTTATAGTTATAATTAATTACACAAAATAAATCACATAGCTTGCTTTAAAGCTATAAACAAAAGCAGTAAACGTGCTCCTATTATCTACAACATGCTTATATGTTGCGCAATTAAATTAAACACGTATATCATGCGAAGACAGATAATAAAGCAAATAAAAAATGTCCTCGTGGCCCCATGATACGAAATAAAATTAATTCTAACTATTACAAGTTGAAATTAATAATATAGATCTTCAACTGAGCTCCCACTACTTGGACTGAGATCTGAATTCATTTTCCGAATTTGGGCCTCCAAGATTTGATTTATCAGAAAATTGGACAACTGGGCCAGTTAACCAAATTGCGGGCCTAGGCACACATTGCAAGCCCAATAGCCCGCAAGAACTTAGCCCGATGAGCCACCACCGGCGAACCACCACCGCCGGTGACTCGCCGCCGCCATGAGGGCTCCTGGCACGCGCAACAGCCATGCACGTACGTGCATGGTTGCAGCCCGCGATGCCGCCTCCTCTGGTCGTTGCCCATTTTGCATGCTGCCGCCCCGGCTTGCCCTGACCGTTGCCCGAACCGCCGTTCACTTTTCTTCTCCACCGTCGGCCTCCGTGACTCACCAGAATAGCGCAAGAACGGAATCGGAAGCTCACGCGAACCACGAAAAAACCCTAGGGTTTTTCCGCACCAAGATCGCGTGCCCAGCTCCTCACCGCCACCACCTGCTCCACCTGCCGATGTCTACCGAGGGGAGGAGACACGCCGCTGTCTCGCACGTAGGGTCGCGCAGGCCTCCTGCGTGCATACACGCGGAACCTAGGGTTCTGCCACATCGCCCGCGCGCCCTGGCAGCGCGCCACCATCCCGGCCGCCTGCCCCGCCTTCCCTTGCACCGTCGACCTAGCCCAGAGCTGCCGCACCAGCCCTGGCCAGCGTCGGGCCGCGCAGCGCTCGCCTACGTGCGTGCGCGCGCCACGCGCACAGCTGCGCCACCGCCGTGCCCCCCCGTGCAGCCTGCTGTCGTGCCCCGCCGTGCCTGACTGCCATGCATGGCCTTGCTGCCGTGCCGGCGCTGTCATGCGTCGTGCGGCCCTTTGTTCTTCGTGTTCTTCGTTCTTCATGTTCTTCGCGTTCTTCGTTCTTTGTTTAACAAATTTAATTTTTTTTTTGAAATAAAAGATTACATGGAATAATCCTAATTACATTCTAAAATCTAAATCTAACCACAGGTTTATATCGTGGGTGAAAAACAAAACCATATGAAAGGGCGGATTAACTCGAGAACCACGAGGACGAAAAACATACAATCCAAAACCATCCATAACATGCATTGAATAATAATAATCATGCAATTCATAGGCAATATTATTTTTCCGATAGAGCCAATTAATTAAACCTGACTTTGATACCAATTGAAGGGATTCGTGAACTGAATCACGAAGTCTGTTTGCTAAGGATCGTTAATTAGAATATCAAAATAAATTTCTATGCCTATGAATGATCCTAGCATGCTCCTATATTATTATGCATAAGAAGGTTAATGCGAAATACCTGGATTGATGAACTCTGAAGAACAAGTGCGCAGAGATTCCCCTTGATCTTTTCCCACGCACAAAGATTTAATTTCCTAAAATATTGAGGATATTAATCTATAAAAATAATAATAATATTTTCGAAAACAAGGAGAGAGGGAGAAGAAAAATCCTCCTGATCTGATCTTCTGATCTGTATCTCAACTCAATCTGAATATCTGGTGAAGATTCCCTTCAGACTCCTTGCCCGGTTGAGAAGCAGAATTTCCTCCTCGTTCTCAGATCTTAGTCGATCACCACAGCTCCCAAAACCTGGTTTGCTGTGTGCAACATATGATCTTGTGGTGTATTGAGATCTGAGGAACTGAGGCCTATTTATAGGAAAATACTGAACTTCTATTGGGCTTGAGTTTCATGGGCCAGACCAAGGACCAGAATGCAAATAGCAAATAAGGCCTATCAATTAATCAATTCCCATATTCAACCCAAAATATAATTAATTAATTAATATATATTCATTCCACCAGAGAATCAATATTGTCCTACCTATTTGCTACCACGTTTTGAGGTACGGGTTGCATGGGCTCGGTATATCCCCACATTTAAGGTTACAGACATTCGTTAATTAATTTAAGCTTTGACAAGCTATTAAATTAATTAACATCTTATATTCCTAAATCAATCCACTCAATCCTTTTCACTTATGCTTGAACTTAATCAGCCTACAGGATTTTAGCTTAACGAACCTTTTGAGCTGTTGAGGGAATGTCACCATCCTATACTGGATGTGGTTACCTAGTTCCAGTACCAGACAGTCATACACAAACTGCTATTACCGAAGATACAGATATACAAGCTCAACTAGAGCCTTTCACTGTAACTCAAAGTAATAGACAATCTGCATATACTTTTGTACCTTCTTATAGGCTTAAGATCTCATCAAGCCATGGAGATCTAGATTATTTTAATCTCATATAAAAGAATCGATCTCGACTTAGGTCTTTATCAATGTGTGCCCCACACCAGCATACCAATTCAACCAAGATAAGATGCTTATTACTGCATATGCTGCAGCCTACACCGACCGTTTATCCTGGAACTGTCTCAGCTATGATAACTATTTATATCTCGCTAGGTCAAATGATCCATACGATCTTCCGTTATCTTCTACACACCGTATGATCTCCCTATCGACGAGATAAGAGGATAATTGCGTTTGCGACACATGTTTGTTAATTCAGATAGGAGATGAACATACAACATTTATGATTCCCAGTATATTAACCAATCGACCTTGTACATAATATACCAATCATAATGCTTTCAGTATATAAATCCATCAAAATGGTACGAAGTACGAGTGGTCAGAAGCTTGTGAAAAGAGCTTCCAGAAGTTAAAGGAATTGATGACCACTGCACTTGTTTTAGTTGTACCCGAAGATGGTAAAGACTTTGAAGTCTACACAGACGCATCTAAGAATGGACTTGGATGTGTACTGATGCAAGGCAGGAAAGTGATAGCTTATGCTTCACGACAACTAAGGCCTCACGAACTTAACTGCCCGACACATGATCTGGAACTAGCTGCTGTAGTTAATGCACTGAAAATCTGGAGGCACCATTTGTACGGTGTCAAGTGTGCAATCTTCACTGACCAAAAGAGTTTGAAATGTTTCTTCGAGCAGAAGGAATTAAATATGAGACAAAGAACATGGTTGGAGTTAGTCAAGGATTATGACTTGACCATTCAATACCACCCAGGCAAGGCTAACACAATTGCTGATGCACTAAGTCGGAAGAACTACGCTAGTGTAGTGTACATAACTACCGCAGGAAGTGATGTAAATTACTTCACAACTGAAAGAGAGTTGGTCAAAGAATTTGAGAAGTTGAGGCTTGAGTTCACTACGCCAACCAAAATTTTAGAAAGTGGAAGCTTAGCCACTATGGTGATGATTTCTGACTTGAAACAGAGGATCATCGATGCACAGAGAGAGAATGCACAACTGGAGAAAATTAGAAGGAAGGTCCGCCGTGGAGAAGAGAGGAACTTCACAGAAGCGGCTGACAATGCCCTACTCTACAAGAGAAGAATTTTTGTCCCAGATAATGAGGATGTCAAGAAGACAATCCTAAAAGAAGCACATGACGCCCCAAATGTTGCTCATCCCGGAGGAAATAAAATGTACCAGGATTTGAAACATTCCTTCTGGTGGGAAGGGATGAAACGGGATGTAGCTGAATACGTGGAGAGTTGTTTGACCTGTCAATAGGTTAATATGCTTCATCAACGCCGTTACGATAAACTGCAACCTTTAGAAATACCTGAATGGAAATGGTAGCACATAACAATGGACTTTGTAACGAGTCTACCCAAGACCTCTAGAAGAAATACTAGTATTTGGGTAATTGTGGACAGATTAACAAAGAGTGCTCATTTCTTACCCGTGCAAGATACTTATGGAGCTGAAAGATTGGTAAAGATCTATGTGAGAGGGATAGTCCGACTACATGGAATACCAAACTCCATAACTTCTGATAAGGATGCCAAATTCACATCCAGATTTTGGATGAGTTTACAAAGAGAGTTGGGAACTCAGCTAAATTTTAGCACTGCTTATCACCCAGAGTTTGATGGACAATCAGAAAGAACGAGACAAGTCCTCGAACACATGCTGAGAGCCGTAGTACTCGACCAAGGAATAAATTGGGAGCAAGTTTTACCACTGGTTGAATTTGCATAAACAATAACTACCAGTCGACCATCAAGATGGCCCCGTTTGAGGCACTGTACGGTAGGAATTGAAAATCACCCCTCTACTGGGATGAAATCGGCGAGAGGAAAGAACTTGGCCCAGAAGCAGTCGAGAACATGATTCAGTCAGTCTAACAGATTAAACTAAGGATCAAGGAGGCTCCGGACCGACAAAAGTCATACGCCGATACCCGACGAAGTGAGCTCAAGTTTGAATTAGGGGATAGAGTTTTCTTGAAAGTATCTCCCTCGAAGGGGATCACTTGTTTTGGAATGCAAAGGAAACTAGACCATGGTTTATCGGACCTTTTGAGATCTTGGAAACTGTTGGCCCAGTAGCGTATCGATTGGCACTGCCGCCGAGCATGAGCAATGTCCACAATGTGTTCCATGTATCGTAACTCCGAAAGTATGTCTATGATCCGAGACACATAATTCACCATCAAGAAGTGGACGTACAACCGAACTTATATTTCCCCGAAAAGCCTATGACCATTCAAGATCGAAAAGTCCAAGAGCTACGCACAAAGAAAATCCTCATGGTTAAAGTACTATGGAGCCAACATGAACCAGAAGAAGCCACATGGGAACTTGAAGAGAAGATGAAGACACAATATCCAGAACTATTCCATTAAAATCTTACAATTTTAGGGACGGAAATTTTTGTAAGTGGGGTAGGATGTAACACCCCGTATTTTTCCACTACTATTTTGCTAAATAATTATGAAGCATTTGGGCTAAATTAATTTAAAGATATTATGAGCACAACCATGATTTAATTCGATCATGAGTATTTACTCGAGAATAATTCCGAGGCAAAATTCTGAAAATTATTTCCCTATTACTTCCATATGTTTTCGGCCCTATATGGTTAATGTGCAAGATTGTATTAGTTCAAACTATATGTTAAAAGTTTGAAATAAATAAATTAATTATCAGATTACAATTTTAGCCCTCCTAAATAAACACCACCTAATAAGACAAGTGAGGCTATACTAGTAATCAATCAATAAGGAATATAATAAAATAGAAAATATATTATATTGAAGTCATCATGAGCTATTGAAGACCATTGAGGACTACCTAAGGGATGCCAAACAAATATCTTGGAGGGTAAAGGTGTAAAAAGTTGAAGTCCTCATGAGCTATTGCATGGATAATTGAAATTTAGTAAGCATGCATGGAAGTTTAAAGCAACACTCCATCTCCTTCCACTCCCTCACTCATGATCGGTCACCTCTCCCGCTTCTCTCTCATTTTCATCCTTACACCATCTTCATCCTCTCCAAACCCTCTCAACCTTCCATTCAAGACCACCATTGTTGCAGCCCCTAAAACTCAACACAACTCAACTTATCTTACTATAGATCACATCATTCTTTACACAAAGTTCACCCTCTGACTTTCCTCTATCTAAATATCTAGAAAGCCCCATCATTCTACCACTTTTTAAAATCGACCAAGGCTATAAATTTAAGATTTATGGAGCCATGAAGTAGATCTAGAAGACTACAAGGAGCTAGGAGCAAGAAAACAGCAAGTTGAAGCCTCAAACATCCATTTTCAAAAATTTGGAAGAGAGACCCAAATCTGAAAATTAAAACATTCAAGTAACCTCTATCTACGCTTTTTAGACCCTTCTAAGCATGAATATGATGTAGCATGTATGATCAAGACACACCTTCTTAAGTTTCAAGCTACATAGTGAACTTGGTTTGGTATGATGCTTAATAAGTGGTAAATACATGTTGATCTAGTGATTGTTGATGATATAATTCTTGCATGAATGTTATGGCTTAAGATCTATGTTATATGATGATGTAATGAAGTGTTTGGTGTCTGAAATTATGGATATATGATGATATATGATGATGAGCCACGAAATTGATGAGAGCATGATATAATGAGACATGCTGTGAATAAATTGTGTAGTAGACAGAGATGTTTGATTGTGGCAGACAAACTAAATTTAGTCCGATTGAACTGAAATTTAAATATGTGGTCCTTGAAGGAGTTCTAAAGAGAATATGTGTCACTCTGTGCCTTATTATGAAAGATGGTTCTGAAACTGTAGTTAGGCATGTTCGAAAATTCTCATATTATACACAGATGTGATAGACACATTTTAGAACGTGCATGTAAATTTTCAAATCATTATCATGAGTAATGTGGCCAAAATGAATTTTATAAGTTGAACCCCTGTTTCAGCCGTTGCCCAAAAACACCCAGAAAATACTAACTCCCCCAGCTCAAATCTTCCAAACGGAAAATAATTTTCACAAACCGTTAAATGGAACATGTCCATTATTAAATATAGTTTTTTCATGTCGAATTTCATACCTTAATTATCTGTGAATCTGAAATGGCAGTGTTTTAAAAATAACATTACTTTAGAGTGCATGTCTAGGAATTTCTAGGCTAAAATGCATGAAGTCTTTTGCATGACTTTATACAACTATTTTCCTAACCTTAGCAAACAGGTCATAACATACTTGATTATTTATTAAACACGTTGTATGAATAATTACATCTTAATGCTAGGACATAGATTCCTAGAGAGTCTCATTTTACATATGTTCTTGATATAGAATAATTATGAAAGCATGCATAAAATTGAATCAACACACCTAGTAATTAAATGATATAAATCTAGGTGTTGGACATCTTGGAAAGGAAGCCTCCACTAGTGGAACCAAGTAAGCCAACACTATAACAAGATAAAGTGGGCACTACTTTATCTAAAAACATGATTTCCTGAACCTTTTATCAAATGATGATGAATGTTTTGTTTTGAATATTTGGAACACCGTAAAATGTTTTGGTGCCTTGACAATGCATGATTTGCTTGGAGGGCTCAGCCCATAAATGTATGCATGAATTTACACAATTAGGAATTGATGATATTATTGCAGAGGATTAAGGTGGGAAAGGGGAATGGAGGGCTCAGCCCCTATATACATGAATGCATGATTTGTTTGGAGGGCTCAACCCATACATGTATGCTCGATTGCCTAATTTTTTTAATAATTCGTTTGGAGGGCTCAGCCCATAAATTCATGATCATTTGTTAATGCCACCACAAATGAAAAGAGTTGCGCAACCATGTGAGATGAATTGTTTTGGCATGCATGAGTAAATAATTTTATAAAACCCTCATGTTATGCTTGTGTGAGACGGTGATTCCAAAATATATGTATGTATTGTTTTCGGGACGACGTGTCCACTGGGTACATTCGTGTACTTAGCCCTTGCATGTGTTTTTCCTACATGTAGGTACATGGTTATGGTGATGGAAGGTGCGTTGTGGCGATTGTGGGAAGGAGCGGTTCAATTTGAACCTTATTTAGATAAATGTGTACTTGGCATGTAAATCTCACTTCCCTATTTCGTTGATCATTCTTGCATAACTAATTGATTCATTTTTGTTGGCATGTAAACCAAGTTAATCTACTTGGAGTATTGATCTTTTAAAGCTTTGATATATCCATTGATTCGATCCCTAAGCATGATCTCTACCTTTGTTTGTCCTATGGCATGATTTTGAAACTTCTATACTTAATTTGAGGTTCGGTATTGAGCTAAGATGCTATGTCTCCAAACATAGTGTCACCTTGAGAATCTTAATTGAAATTATAATTATATTCGTCTTTCGAGCTTCTTTGATGTTATGCTTCAATTTATATTTCTTCAATCCAATCATTGAAGCCATATTATTTAAAAAACAAGAATTTGATTCTGCTTAAAATTAGTAAATTGTTTTCAACTATTAAATCCCTTAGCGTGCTTTGGTTGCACGTGGTACTGTCGCATAGGCCCGGTCTGGGGGCGCGACAAATACTTGGGAAAATTGGAGAAACCATTAATATTAATTTATGATAATGTTTCAATATTTATATGTTTCAATTGTTTGCTTTTATGTTTTAATTTCTTCTTTAATTTATTATTTTCATACATGTCTTTACCAAATGTGATCAATATCTTAGCACGAAACCAGTTAACTGGTCATAGTTTTCAAGAATGCATATGGAATTTGGATTACATCCTTGTTCCAGAGAAACACAAGTTTGTCCTTGATAAGCCTCGTCCGACAACTCCCACGGATGCATCAACTGATGAGGAAAAGAACTACTATAATAAGTGGCTCAAGTCAAACAATATAGTGAAATGCAATATGATGACTACAATGTCTTAAGTGCTTGCACAACAAAATCATTCATTTGAGAATGCTTGTGATATGATGGACAACCTCATAGCGACCTATGGTGAGTCAGACCGAGCTGTCTGATTCAATCACATGAGGGAGATCGTGGAAAAGAAGATGTCTGATGGTAGCCCTGTCAGAGAGCACGTGGTCAGCATGACTCATCTTATGGATTAATTAACGGTGCACGGAGGTGGTGTCGATGTGGAAGCGCAGGTTAATATTATTCTCAACTCTCTGCTGAAGTCCTTTGAGAACTTTAGAGTGAATGTTGTCATGAACAAGAAAGAGTACACTCTTAATGAGTTGCTCAATGACTTGATGGCAGCAGAATAAGTGATGCTTCACGAAAATATTACTTTGGCTATTTTTGGAAATCGTTTTGTTGCGCTGGCTGGCTAGAAGAGCAAAAGAATGTTCAAGAAGAAAGCCAAAGGTACAACTTCTGTGAAGAAGTCAAAAAGAATATCGGGTTTAGCTTTAAAAAACGTAAAGTATTTAAAATGCGGCAAAGCTGGTCACTGGAAAAGAAAGATTGTCAAGTCATGAAGATTGGACAAGGTGCGTCATGTGCATTTCTAACGGAAGCATGTTTACCATCAGTTTCTACCAATTCATGGGTAGTGGATCTTGGAGCTACTGATCACGCTTGTTATACTTTGTTGGGGTTCAGGCCGACATGGTAGCTGAAGCATAACGAGGTTACCATCTCAATGGGCAGCGGAGAGCGAGTCTTAGTAGTAGCCATTGGAGATTTTATTTTATATTTTGAAAATAATTTTTCGATTTTGAGAGATGTTTAATATGTATTGGTGTTTTGGCAGAACATAATTTCAGTTTCCAAGTTATTTAATGATGGATTTTAAGTTATATTTTATAGTTAAGTTTTTCTATCATTGGAAATAACGATGTTATCTATCATGGAAAACTGATTGACTCTCTCCATATCATAAATTGTATGCATAAACCTTCCATGAATGTTGCGAACTCATCCAATAATAATAATAATCATTTAAAGAGAGTTTTCTTTCGATGAGGATGAAACATATCTCTGGCACTTGAGACTAGGTCACATCAATCTAAAGACGATCAAAGCACTAGCGAATGATGGGCTCTTAGAATCTTCCCAAGTGGTGCCGCATCAAGTCTGTAAATCTTATATAGAAGGAAAATTTACGACTATGCCTTTTAAGGCAAGTCAGTCTCGATTAGAGGATGTGCTAGAATTGATTCACTATGACTTATGTGGACTAATGTCTACGCAAGCTCGTAGATGTTCTGAGTACATAGTCACATTCATAGACGATTACTCAAGGTCTGGATATGTCAATTTGCTTTGGTACAAGTCTGAATGTTTTGAGAAATTCAAAGAATTCAGGAAAGAAGTAGAAAAAATGCTAGGCAAGACTATCAAGACACTTCGATTGGATTGTGGCGAATACTTCAGTAATGAGTTCTTGCAGTACCTATCAAACAATGGGATTACGTCCCAATGGACTGCACTAGGAACCCCTCAACAAAATGGTGTAGCAGAAAGAAGAAATATGACTCTTTTGGAAACTGTTAGGTCCATGATGAGTTATGCAAGCTTGCTAATTTCGTTTTGGGTATATGCCTTGGAGACAGCGGCCTATTTGCTTTACCTGGTACCTTCTAAATCAGTTCCAAAAACGCCTCTGGAAATCTGGTATGGGCGAAAGTAAAGTTTAACCAGAATGAGGGTTTGGGGTTGTCCAGCATATGTGCTGACAAAGGAACCTGATAAGTTAGAAAGTAGGACTAAGCTGATGTTGTTTGTAGGATATCCCAGGCAAATAAAAGGTGGTTACTTTTATTGTCCTGAGAATTAGAAAGTCGTTGTCAGCACCAACGCAAGATTCTTGGAGGACGAATATGTAAGAAACTGATGATCCAAGAGTGAAATTATTCTCCACAAGCTTTGAGATAATGAAGCTATTTGAATAGGAAAACCTAGTGTATTGGTAAATCCACCTAGGACAGGTGATGGAATACCAATACTACCATTAATACAAGGTATGGGACCAACGAGTACTGTGCCAACTACTCACACGGCTATGATGCCTTGTCGCAGTGGGAGGGTTATTCGGCATCCTAAAAGGTACATGTTTGTGGGAGAGTCTTCTGACTTGATCCCAGAAAGTGGACTAGATGATACCGACCGATGGACGTATGACGAGGCATTATTTGATAAAGATGCGAACAAATGGCAGATCACCATGGATTCAGAGATAGAATCCATAATGGCTATAGATGTATACCAGAAAACAGAATTGACAGATAGTTATTGAGCCATAGGGTGCAAATGGGTATACAAAAGAAAGAAAAGAACGAATGGTGAAATTATAGCTTTCAAAGCAAGGTTGGTGGCGAAGGTGATGGATTTATATACTGAAAGCATTATGATTGGTATATTATGTACAAGGTCGATTGGTTAATATACTGGGAATCATAAATGTTGTATGTTCATCTCCTGTCTGAATTAACAAACATGTGTCGCAAACGCACTTATCCTCTTATCTCGTCGATAGGGAGATCATACGGTGTGTAGAAGATCACGGAAGATCGTATGGATCATTTGACCTAGCGAGATATAAATAGTTATCACAGCTGAGACAGTTCCAGGATAAACTGTCGGTGTAGGCTGCAGCATACGCAGTAATAAGCATCTTATCTTGGATGGCTTGGTATGCTGATGTGGGGCACACATTGATACGGACCTAAGTCGAGATCGATTCTTTTATTTGACATTAAAAGAATCTAGATCTCCATGGCTTGATGAGATCCTAAGCCTATATGAAGGTACAAAAGTATATGCGGATTGTGTATTACTTTGAGTTACAGTGAAAGGCTCTAGTTGAGCTTGTATATCTGTATCTTAGGTAATAGCAGTTTGTGTATGACTGTCTGGTACTGGAACTAGGTAACCACATCCAGTATAGGATGGTGACATTCCCTGAACAACTCAAAAGGATCGTTATGCTAAAGTCCTGCAGGCTGATTAAGTTTAAGCATAAGTGAAAAGGTTTGAGTGGATTGATCCAGGAATATAAGATGTTAATTAATTAAATAGCTTGTCAAAGCTTAAATTAATTAACAAATGTCTGTTACCTTAAATGTGGGGTTATACCGAGCCCACGCAACCCATACCTCAAAACGTGGTAGCAAATAGGTAGGACAGTATTGATTCTCAGGTGGAATGAATCAATATTAATTAATTAATTATATTCTAGGTTGAATATGGGAATTAATTAATTGATAGGCCTTATTTTCTATTTGCATTCTGGTCCCTGGTCTGGCCCATGAAACTCAAGCCCAATAGAAGTCCAGTATTTTCCTATAAATAGGCCTAAGTTCCTCAGATCTCAATACACCACAAGATCATAAGTTGCACGCAGCAAACCAAAATTTGGGAGATGTAGGTGATCGACTAGATTTGAGAACGAGGAGGAAATTCTGCTTCTCAACCGAGCAAGGAATCTGAAGGGAATCTTCACCAGATATTCAGATTGAGTTGGGATACAGATCAGATGATCTGATCTGGAGGATTTTTCTTCTCCCTCTCTCCCTGTTTTTTGAAAATAATTGTTTTATTTTCTCAAGATTTATTTCCTCAATCTATTAGGAATTAAATCTTTGTGCATGGGAAAGATCGAAAGGAATCTCCGCGCACTCGTTCTTCAGAGTTCATAAATCCAGGTATTCCGCATAAACCTTCTTATGCATAATAATATAGTAGCATGCTAGGATCATTCATAGGCATTGCAATTTATTTTGATATTCCAATTAACGATCCTTGGCAAATGGACTTCGTGATTCAGTTCACGAATCCCTTCAGAAGGGTTATAGTCAGAAAGAAGGTGTAGACTATGATGAGACCTTCTCATCGGTATCCATGCTTAAGTCTATTCGAATACTCCTAGCCAAAGCAACACATATGGACTTAGAGATCTGGCAGATGGATGTTAAAACTGCATTTCTGAACGGGTACCTTGAAGAAGGTCGAGACATTTATATGCAATAGCCACAAGGATATGTGCGAAAGGGTGACGAGAATTTGGTCTGGAAGCTCAAGAAGTCGCTGTATGGACTCAAGAAGGCTTCACAGTCATGGAATCTATGTTTTGATGAAGTGAAACGAGAGTTGTGTGTACTGTCTATGTGTCAGCAGAAGCGTGGTATTCCTTGCAAATTATGTAGATATTCTCCTAATTGGCGACAATGTGGAGATATTGTCGTGCGTAAAGGTGTGGTTATCTGAACAGTTTCAAATGCGGATATATCCTAGGGGTAAAATTATTCTGGGAGCACAGGAAAAGGATGTTGGCATTGTCTCAAGCTTCATATAGGGATAATTAGATTGCCCATTTCAACATGCAAACTGCCAAGAAATGTTTGTTACCCTTCAAACATGGCTTACATATTTCCAAGGATCAGTTTCTGATGACACAAATGGAGAACGATGAGATGAGCAACGTGTCGTGTGCATCAGCGGTGGGGAGCCTCATGTATGCAATGCTTTGTACGAGGTCAGATATCTGCTACGTTGTAGGCATGGTAGGAAGATATCAGTCTAACACTGGACATACGTATTGTACCGCTGTAAAGCTCATACTAAAATACTTGAAAAGGACTAGAGACTATAGTCTCCTCTATTAGTGTGAGGAGTTGTCACCTGTGGGTGATACGAATTTGGATTTCCAGGTAGACAGAGATGAAAAGAGGTCCAACTCTGGCTATGTGTTTACATTGGGAGGTGGGGCCATATCATGGAGGACAGCAAAGCAGAAGTTCATTGCTGACTCCACCGTGGAAGCAGAATATGTGGCAATTTTGAAAGCTTCGAAAGAACTAGTATGGTTTCGAAACTTCCTTCTGGAGTTGGACTTGATTCCTAAGTTAACCAAGACTATCACGGTGTATTGTGATTATTTGGGAGTTGTGGCTAATTCAAAGGAACCAAGAACTCACAGAGCAACAAAAAACATTGAGAGGAAGTACCATATCATACGAGAAATCTTAGCAAGGGGTGATGTGCTAGTAGAGAAGATTGATACAAAGTTCTGCCTTAGAGGGTCTACGAGATGCATGTACGTAACCTTGGGCTGAAGGCACAGCCTGCCACGTGGAATGATTTATGTAATAGCTAGATTAGTTTAGACAAGTTATACTCAGGAAATCACCTGTATAATGCTTTAAGTATAAGTGGGAGATTTATGGAATTATATAATGAAAGCATTATGATTGGTATATTATGTACAAGGTTTATTGGTTAATATAATGGGAATCATGAGTGTTGTAAGATCATCTCCCATCTGAATTAACAAACATGTTTAGCAAACACTTATATCCTATTATCTCGTCGATAGGGAAATCATACAGTTTGTAGTAGATCACGGATGATGGTATGGATCGTCTGACCTTGCAAGATATAAATAGTTATCACAACTGAGACAGTCCTAGGATAGACTGTCGGTATATGTTGTAGCATACGCGGTAATAAACTACTTATCTAGGTTGATTGGTATGCTGGTGCGGGGGTACACATTGATACAACCTAAGTTAAGATTGATTCCTTTATCTGACATTAAAGGAATCTAGATCTTGGTGGATTGATGAGATCCTAAACCTAAATGAAGGTACAGAAGTATACAAAAATTTTGTGTTACGTTGAGATGCAGTGAAAGGCTCTAATTGAGCTTGTATATCTTTATATTCGATGGTAGCAGTTAGTGTATGACTGTCTGGTACTAGAACTAGGTAAGCACATCCAGTATAGGATTGTGATATTCCCAAAACAGCTCAAAAGGTTCGTTATGCTAAAGTCCTGCAGGCTGATTAAGTTCAAGCACAAGTGAAAAGGGTTGAGTGGATTCACTTAGGAATATGAGATATTAATTAATTAAATGGCTTGTCAGAGCCTGATCATTATAAAATATACAGATTACTTATAGCAACAGTGGAAAATAAATTTATAACTCAAGTCAAACCCAAGGGAAGTGTGTGGGGAAATAATCCTAGGATTTATTGTTTGAGTAAACAGGAAATCAAGGATTTGGTTTTCTAAAATCAAAGATTGCAAAGACAAAAAATTAAAGGATTTTGAAAAGCAAATTTAAAGAACATGGATCCCAAGGCAAACAGTCAATCACAATACATGAAAAAATCAATCAACTTAGCATTGGTGGGAAATCAGAAAAATACAATAATTTCTTAGTCTGACAATTATAGCGTAGGTTACTATTATGTGATTGTATTTTTTTGTCGGCCTCAATAACATAATAATAATCAACTTTTTTCAATTAACAGATTTAATCCCTACTATTTATTATCTTCCCTTAGGATAGAAAATTAATTGTATTCAAATTCCTTTTCCAAGAACCCACTAGGGTTTCTAGCCACTCATCGCAGATAGAAATCCAAAGATAAACATATTAGATTGCATTAAAGAAAGGAACTTACTAAAAAATAAAGGGTTTTGTGTTTTTCAAACTCCCAAAACTGTAAAACTTCAAAATGGAATGAAAAATTATTAAAAAGTCAAAAATACAAGGGTATTTATAGAGGTGCATGTGTATCTTATCAAATCTAGGGCTAAAAATAAGATATATCTTGAATTAAATCCGATTTTCCTTTTCAAATTTATGCGTCCATCGTGATGGAACTGCGTCGGTCGACGTGGATTCCACGTCGGTCGATATGGATTTCAAGTTGGTCGATGCATCATTTCACATCGGTCGATATGTACTCTACATCAGTCGATACTGAGACCTCCATTTTTCGCCACTTCTCTAGACTTAGCCATTTCTCGCCCCTTCTGCACAGTCTCATAGTTTTGGCCATAACTTATGCACCCGAACTCCGATTGACCCGATTCAAGTTGCATTGGAATGCTAATTCAAATATATCTACATTGACATACTGCATCAGCTCAAATTCTATATGTGGAAGATGTAGTGACTGTTTTCTTTGAACATCAACTACTATTGGTACGGGTTTCCAATGAATTTGACCTCAAATCTGTAAAAACACATCAATGAAAGAATAATACCTCATAACTTCGACTCTTGCATAAAATATATAAATAAACTCGACAAATTTAAATAAAATACTTGATAACAATATAGAAAAGTGAATCAAATTACGAGTTTATCTACCCTCCAAACTTGAACGTTTGATTGTCCTCAATCAATAGGCACGAAAGAAATCAAAAGATCTTGTAGTTAATGTGCAACATCTCACAAGATTCATCAAAATAAAGAATCAAAATCCACTGCATGCAAACAATTTGAAAGAGATAGAAAATCCATCAACCGTGGAAGAACTCACAGAAAATGTATCGCTCAACTCTCAAGTGTTTAAGGTTTTGATGAAACACTCAACAACATGTATGAAGAAATTTCTACCATAGGCTTACAAATTTTCTAATATCACCACTGCTAGAATGTGCACACAAGTGTAGAATCGAAAAGGACTTTCAATAAGTTCTAACGTAGGGTTATTCTAATAAGGTATGGAAATATGGTCAAGTGACTAAAATCCAAAATCCATCGAGCTGGCCAACTCAACAAACTATAATCATTCTCTGTCATCATCCACCTCATCTCCATATATACATCAACAAACTCATCAATTTTTTTTTCTAGCTCATTCGAATCTCTATGCTGTTTAGATAATTTTGTATTCTTTTCTTTTCAGAAAGCTTATGAGAATTCTAAGTATTTCTTGAGCTTTTCTAACATTCATCTAACACCAACCACTAATTTATCATATCTTATCTCAAATTCACCAATCTACCTCATATAAACCACAACTCCAGACACGAGTGAAACCAGCATCATTCTTAAGCTCATAGACAAGAAAAGAATTATAAAGGCTCAAAGTAGCAAACTAGGGAAATTTTATTGCGAAGGAATAGTATTTAGGATATTGGGTTAACAAAAATAGACTAATATCATCTCCTAAACTTGTGCACACTATGTAGTCGCAGCAAAAAAAATAGGCAAGTTATAGAGAAATAAAAATACACATGCGAATCTCACATCAAACAAAATACGGCTCAAAATTTCACACAATGGTTTAAAATATTTCTTCCACAATTGATTTCAAATCAGCTCAATCAGCATGCAAGTATAAGTGTCAAATCAATCCTATCATGCGACATTCTATATTCATAGGCATTTAACAACAATCACAATTAATTCAAACTCAACTCTTAATCAATTCTAATGTCACAATCTCATTCAGGTTGCATCAAAACTCAAATTTTTTCACACAAAATAGCATAAAATAAAAATTAAAAATTATAGGCAGAAATTCACATGCAGAAAGCAGAATAAATAAAAGATAAAAGTGTTCCATCTCTTGTCCACATCCCCCCCAAACATATTTCCAACTCAAAGAGTGGAATAAGTTTGAAAATCAAAAAAAGAGGGAACAACACCTAGTAGTTGATCTCAGACATAAACCTTTTATCCCCCGGAGACTTTGAAAATTGCACGATGACGAATTGTTGGATGTTGGCACTTCACATTGATCGACGTGAAGCCTTCTTGTCGACCCTTGTATTGGGTCAAAGTGTTTCACGTCGGCCCCTCGGTGTCTATTGACCCCAGGCTGCATCGATCGATACCAAAGCTTCACTCTATTTTTTTAACATGCGGCAAAACAAATATTAACGAATAAAAAAGCAAAAATAAAAAAAATTCAAAAACAACTAAATAAAAAGTTGTTTTACCTCCCAACAAGTGCTTTATTTAACCTCACAGCTCGATGATACCTCAGATCAGTACCAAGGGGGTCGGATCCAAACTCGCCGACCTTTGGCATCTACCATGTAAACTTTGCGATCCTTGACAATGGTGGTGAGCTCACAAGGAAGTGGCTTAGTTGACAATTTCACCCCTTTGTTTCTGTGCTCCCACTCAATGGCAGCTGCTTCCTCTTTCTCAGATCAGACTCCTCAACATCATCATCTTCTGTAGTAGAAATCTGATTACACTCCACCTTCTTCTTGCTTTTGTCGATCACAAAGGTGATCTTCTCATCATTGGCCCAAAGTGTGATCTCGCCTCCTCGACAGTCAATGAGAGCAGCACTGGTGTCTAGAAACTCACGCCCCAAGATCATGGGCATGGTTTCATCCTCCTTCATCTCGTGCACCACGAAATCTGCAGGGAAAACGAGAAGACCCACGCGAATGAGCTCATCCTCAAGTATACATTTCGGGTGGGATACAGATCTGTCCGCCATCTATAGTGTGATTATTGTGGGCCTCATCTCTTCAATGTTCAGATGCTTGTAGATGAAGTACGAAATTAGGTTGGTACTGGCTCCAGTATCACACAGTACTCTCTCGAAAGTGCATCCCCAAATCTTAACTAGGATATGGAAACATCCAGGATCGCTTCTCTTGATAGGCACCTACTTTTGTAGTAGCAGGCTGCACTGCTCGTAGATCTTCACTGTCTCGTTCTCCATGAACTACTTCCTTCCGCTCATTAACATCTGGAGGTACTTCATACACCCTAGAATCTCCTTCAGTGCCTTCATCAGTGGGATATTGATGCTGATATTCCTTAGGTTAACCACGAACCTAAAAAATTTTGAGTCTTCCTTCTTCTTTGCAAAACTCTGGGGGAATTGTATGGGAGGGATTAGATTTTTTTTTCTCTTCAGATTTTTGCCCAAATTGAGCCTCGATTTCGATCGATTTGATGTCACATCAGTCGCTGCCTGCTACCTTCCACGTCGATCAATGCTAGGTGAATCGATTAATGTGCGTCTCTTTGTCGAAAGGTGAATCAAAACAATCTCGGGACCCTTGTAGTTCATCCCGGACCTTAGAGTGATGGTTTTGCAGTCCTTCTGACTCTTCAGGTTCACCTCAGTAGTTCCCAGAAGTTTCCCTTGCTTGTGCTAGACTCCGATGACGGTTGTAATCTAGCTAACCTGTGTCTCAATCATCTACAAATGTTTCCCTAATAGGTCAACCTTGGCGTTAACCCAGTCACTTCATGCTCCAGCTTCCCAAACCTGTAATCTGTGGCTTTGGTGAATTTAGCCAACAGATCATATAGACTGTCCTTCTTCTTCTCCACCACTTCTCTTTTTTGTACCTTGAAAACTAGTGGTGTTAGTTAAGCTGCCACACGGTGTGAATAGGAATAACCATAGTGGTTTCTCGCTGGTAATGATCCCCCCTTGCCGCTGTTGATTCTGATAGCCTCCCCTTTTAATGTAATTCACGTCAGCGGTAAGCTCGGGTTGCACCTGTGCTACTGTTGCTGTAGAACTACTGGTAGTCAACTTGTCGAGGTCTCCTTGCAGGTTTTCAATTTCAATCTTGAGAGAGTCATCCGCCTCAATCTTTTCTACGACTCTGATTTGAGGGCTCCTCGGATTTGCCCACTTTTGTGTATGAAGTGCAATTTTCTTGAACAACTTCAATGCCTTTTTCGCAGACTTGCTCGTGATGGATCCCCTAGCTGCATTAATCACAGACTCCTGAGACCTGTCATTCATCCCCTAGTAGAAAATGTGAGCCTGCTCCTCTGTAACGACTCCATGATCGGGGCAACTCCTTATCAGCTCATTGAACATGCTCCATGCCTCATACATTGATTTATCTACCCTCTGATGGAACTGTAGGATTTGCATCTTCTTCTGAATGATGATGGAGGGTGGAAAGAAATTCGAGAGGAATTCAGCTCCCAATTCCTCCCATGTCTGGATCCTGGTGTAGTCTAGTCCAGTAAGCTAGGATCGGGCTTGGTCCCTCAATGAGAAAGGGAAAAGCCTCAGTCGAATCACATCCTGCTCTATGCTATTTTGTTTGATGGTGTCTCACACCTCCACAAACATCCGCAAGTTTGCATAGGGATCCTCCGCACAACTCTACCAGCAAATTGGATCTACTGAACCATCTGAATCAGCCCAGTTTTGAGTTCAAAATTATTGGTGTTGATGCCAATATTGAATCCTTCATTGTCGGGCTGTGGCTTGTACTTCCTTCCCATAGCATTCGGATCCTCATCATCCGAGTTATCTAGGTGCAGTTTTCTCTTTCTTGTTCCATCCGCCTTCTCAGTGCAGTCATTCTTTCAGCTTCTCTCTCTTCCTTAAATTCCTGGACTGCATCCTGCATCATATGGACCTCTTGAATCAGCATCAAAGCATCCCTGGTGGACAACTGGGAATCCAGATCTTCCAACGGGGGCATATCCGGATCAACTTCTGGTGGATTCTGATCAATCGGTGGCTCCATGTTTTTCTTTATATTCCTTCTCTTACATGATGCTTCTATCTCTGGGTCGAAAGTCTCAAGTGGTTTGCCTTGAGCCCTTTTGTTCATGCAAAAACTTGAGATAAAAATAGAGTTGAGATCAGTCAGCATTTACTGACATGGAGATGTGTTGATCGATGCAAGAAAACTATCTGCGTCGATAGAAGCGAAAGGTCATCCATCGAAATTGATAGTGAGAACAAATACTCACTCACGCAACACAACTGAAAGTAAATTTAACAAAACTCAATTCAGTTAACAATGATATAATATCTAACAACTCCTGGGAAACGGCGCCAATTTGATCACTATAAAATCTATAGATTAATTATAGCAACAGTGGCAAAAAAAATTATTACTCACGTCAAACCCAAGGGAACTGTGTGGGGGAAATTATCTCATGTACTAATTATGATTCTAGGAATTATTGTTTGAGTAAACAGGAAATCAGGGATTTGGTTTTCACAAATAAATGATTGCAAAGACAGAAAATTAAAGGATTTTGAAAAGGAAATTTAAATAAAACGGATCCCAGGGCAAACAATCAATTACAATACATGCAAAAATCAATCAACTCAGCATTGGTGGGAAATTAGAAAAATACTTTAATTTATTAGTCTGACAATTATTGCCTACGTTGCTATTATGTGAATGTATTTTCTTTGTTGGCCTCAATAACACAATAATAATCAACCTTTTTGAATCAACATATTTAATCCCTACAATCTATTATCTTCCCTTAAGACAGAAATTTAATTGTATTCAAATTCCTTTTCCTGTTATTAATTCTCTTCTCTCGGTCTTTCAATTAATAAATATAAATCTAGAATTAATATTATCTCTCGATCTTTTATTTCTAAATTCTATAAATTAAATTAGGAATTCAAAACTATGCAGATTGAGTTAATTAATCTAAAAATGCATTCACAATTGACCATTCATAACCCTAGAACTCGCTAGGGTTTCTAACCACTCATCGCAGATAGATATATAAAGATAAACTTATTACATTTCATTAAAGAAAGGAACTTACTAGAAAATAAAGGGTTTTGTATTCTTCAAAACTCAAAAACTTCAATACGGAATACAAAATTATTAAACAGTAAAAAATACATGGGTATTTATAGAGGTGGATGTGCATCTTATCAAATCTAGGGCAAAAAATAAGATATGTCTCGAATTAAATCGAATTTTCTTTTTTAGATTTCTGCGTCGGTTGATAAGGGATTTTGTCGGTCGACGTCGGTTTCACGTCAATTTATATGGACACCAAGTCGGTCGATGCGTCCTTTGACGTCAATCGATATATATTCCATGTCATTTGATACCGAGACCTCCACTTTTTGCCACTTCTCCAGACTTAGCCATTTCTTGCCTCTTTTGTGCTGTCTCACGATTCTGGCCTTACTTATGCTCCCAAACTCTAATTGACCCGATTCCAGTTGCATTGGAAAGCTAATTCAAAGATCTTGACATTGACATGCTCCATTAGCTCAAATTCCATGTGTGGAAGATTTCATGACTGTTTCGTTAAACATTAACTGCTTTTGGTACGGGTTTCCAATGAATTCGGTCTCAAACCTGTAAAAACATACCACTACAAGCATAATACCTCATAACTTCGACTCATGCATAAAATATATAAATAAACTAGAAAAAAGTAAATAAAATACTTGATAACAATTTAGATATTTGAGTCAAATTACGAGCTTATCAAAGCCTAAATTAATTATGGAATGCTTATAACCTTAAATGTGGGAATATACGGAGCCTATGCAATCCATTCCTCACCAAGTGGTAGCAAATAGGTAGGACAATATTGATTCTCTGGTGGCAGGAATCAATATTTATTAATTAATTATATTATGGGTTGAATATGGGAAATAATTAATTTTAAAGGCCTTATTTCCTATAACTAGGCTTCAGTTTCTCAGATCACAACACACCACAAGATCATAAGTTGCAACACAGCAGACCATGATTTGGGAGCGCTGTTATCGATTAGATCTGATAAACGAGGAGGAAATTCTGCTTCGTGATCGGCAAGGATTTCGAAGCGAATCTTCACCAGATTTTTAGATTGGAATGTGATATAGATCAGAAGATCAGATCTGAAGGATCTATTTTTTCTTCTCTCTCTCCTCAATTTTCAAAATTAATTGTTTAATTTCATAGATTTAATTCCTTCATCTTATAGGAATAAACCTTGTTGCGCGGGAAAGAGGATCAAGGATCAAATCTCTCCACATCGCGTTCTTCAGTTTTTACAATCCAGGTATTCTGCATAACATTCTTATGCATATTCAATAGGACCATGCTAGGATTAATCATTGGCATATCAATTATTTTTTATATCCAAGTATCGATCTTGTGCTTATATGAATTTAAGTGATTCAATTCACAGTATTCAAAATCCCTTCAAAGTCAACCATTTGAAGTTATTTGTGATGCCAGCAACCATGCTGTGGGTGTAGTGCTGGGCCGGCGGTGGAAAAATGTGGTCCATTCTATCTATTATGTTGGTAAATGCTTAGATGCTATGCGAATTAATTACACCACAACAGGGACAAAATTGCTTGTTGTGCTTTTTCCCTTGGACGAATTTCATTCTTATCTGGGGTGGTGCAAAGTGATAGTCTACACAGACCATTCAACAATCAAGTACATAGATGAGAAGAAAGATGTTAACCCAAGATTGATTTAGGTCTGATTACTACAAGAATTTGACCGTAAAATTTGGGATCTAATGGGCACAGAGAACCAAGTGGCTGAGCATTTATGAAGGCTGCAAGGACCAGAATGCAGTGTGGACAAGTTACCAATTAATGAATCAATCCTTTATGAAACGATGATGGACATTGCTGAGGTCGAAATTCCATAGTTTGCTTACATGGTAAATTTCTTAGCTAAAGGAGTACTACCACCTAGACTGAAAGGTCGGTAGTTGAAAAAGTTCTATTATGATATCCAAAAACTTCTTGTGGGATAAACCCTTCTTGTAACATTGATCTGATAGAATGTTGAAGAGACGTGTATCTACTACTAAAGCTTCAACAATTTCGAGAGAGTTACATGTTGCCGCCTATGTAGGAAATATTAGGGGAATGAGAACTGCTGCTAAGAAACATCAATGTAGATAGTTTTGGCCGTCTATTTTCAAGGATCTACATGAGTTGGTAAAATCTTGTGATTAATGACAGAGGGTTGGCAATACGTCAGCGTGAAATGACATGCCTCAGTAAAGGTATTTTGGAAGTTGAACTTCTAAATGTTTAACGTATGGACTTCATGGGTCCATTTGGTCCATCTTTCGGAAATAGCTACAGTTTGGTTGTAGTAAATTGTGTGTCAAAGAGGATTGAAGCAATAGCATGCCCTAGTAATGATGCTGAGACCGTAATCAAGTTGTTGCACAAGAATATTTTTACAAGATTTGGGACACCATGGGCAATGATTAGTGAAGAGGGGACACACTTCTTGAATAGAAGTCTTGCTGATGTGTTTGCATGGTAAAACATCCATCACAAAGTTGCCAGAACATAACATCTGCAGAGCAATGGGCTTGTTGAACTGTCCAACAGAGAAATCAACTGCGTGCTGTAAAAAGTTCTTCACACAAGCAAGAAGGAATGGTTACTGCAATAAGATGATGCATTGTGGGCATACAGGACAGTATACAAGACACCTCTCGGCATGTCGCTATACAGGCTAGTGTTGGGCAAGCCATGTCATTAGCTATTGGAACTTGAACACAAGGCATACTAGGTCTTAATGAAATTGAATTTGACCTAGGTGTTGTGGGTGAGAAGAGGATGCTGCAATTGAATGAGCTAGATGATCTCACGTACCTTGCATACGAGAATGCTAAGCTCTAAAAGGAGAAGACTAAGGAATGGCACGAGAAGAATATTTCTGTGAGGATGTTTGAGGAAGGGCTAGCATGTGTTTGTCATTTAATTCCAGACATAGGTTCTTTCCTGGAAAGCTTTAGTCCAAGCGGACGGGCCCATTCAAAATTTCCAAAGTATTCCCTTATGGTTATGTGATCTTTTAGATGAAAAATCTAGTGAAATGCTAATAGTAAATAGACAAACAATCAAGCACTATGTTGGTGGAGCTTGAGATTTACATAGTTTTGTAAATATTTTAATTACACATTTATTTACTGCCTAGTAAGATATTTAGTTTTCACTTTAGTTTAATTCTGTTTAGTTTAATCTTAGATTTTAGAATAGTCGTGATTATGACAATGATAAACGAAATTGGATTATGTTTGGGGGAGTGCGTATTTCTTTTGAAATTTTAGAGCATGCATGCCAAGCCGAGTTAAATGTTTAAAATTTTGACTTGAAATTGGAATCTTGACTACCACATCAGTGAAAGAATTTGAATTCAAAATTGAGTTGTGCTAATTTATGTTGAACAGTTGCACCCCTTGGTGACTTGATGCGCCAAGAATCTCCGGCTGGAAAGAGGGACCCGTGCTAGAGTTTTGGTGGAACGGCAAATTTTAATATTCTAATAATTATTGATTACAACCGGTAGCACATCATCTTATTCTAAACGATAACTACCAATATACTCCCTCTGTCCCGGTTTACTTGTCCCAATGTAAATGACACAATAACCAATATTTGAAGTAACAAGGGAAGTTAATGGTGTATTAGTGGGTGGAATGTTTATTTAATTTATCTATTTTTTAAAAAGGATAAAATAGAAAGAGAGATAAAAGAGTTAATTAAAATAATTTTGATTAATTTTCTTAATTTTGAGTTAATTATTTACTATTTTAGGAAATGAGACAAGTAAATTGGGACGCACTAAAATGGAAAGTGAGACAAGTAAACTAGGACGGAGGGAGTATAAATCAGGACATCAAATTATTTTTTACATTCCACTGGGCATTTTCAATTCTAACATTTTTCTTTCTACTCTTTCTTCATGCTCGAACATAGTAACATTTAAATTAGCACATCATCTTATGTGGAACATGTTAGTTTTCTTGTTGCCCATGGTTGAATGCATTGTGTCTGTTTGTGAAAAGATAATAGCATAAATGTAAACCGAGTATAGGCCGAAACCTTACAGCAGCACAGGGGCATACCCTAGGGATAAAAACAGACACCCGATGTTCACAAACAGTGTGACCATCGGGACAAGCAATCTAACGCTGCAAATACAAGTACACGGGGCATACCCCGGTAGAAAGATGACATCTAAGCACACTATAAGGTGACCAGTCCAACAATGGCCCAAATCTCACACCTACCGAGATAACCCAACAGAAATCAACCACCCAAAACGATCATACCGATAGTAGTCCTGGGTCCGAAAGAGAAATGCCATCCTAACTAGGTCAGCACGACATCCCCCTTCATCATAGTCAAAACCAAGCGATGTAGGCATACTAACTAGGTCAGCCCACCCACATCACACTATCGATATGATCACAAACCAACAGAAAACACAGAAGAGACCACTAATGGGTATTCCAGTCAAGATGAGCAACAACCTCATCTATCGGGAACACCGAGTAAAGAATACGAAAAACGTCCTCCTTAATGCCCTTCACAACTGCAGCGGCATCAAAGGGAGCACCATTAAAGACTTTCTTGTTCCTTGCATGCCAGATATGGTTCGCCGTGGCGGCCAGAGCAAGATAACGGGCTTTCTTCAAGACTTTGGACCAGCTCCTCTCCCGCAGGCACCACTTCAGCGCAGCTTCCACGGTCGATGTCCTATGCTTCAGTCCAAGCCACTCCCGCACATCCCTCCAAACCCGTGAGGTTTCCCTACATTCAAAAAAGAGATGCTTAGCGGTTTCATTAACAGAGTCACAAAGCTGACAGACCAAGGGTACATCATCACTTAAAAAGCACATGCGGTCCCTAGTCTTAAGCCTGCCATGTAAAATAAACCAAAGGGTAATAGAAAAACGAGGAGGGATAGGAGACTTCCATATGGTCTTGTGCCAAAAGCGCCGAGTCCCCTTAATCCTCCAAAACTCGTAAGCCCCAGTCACCCCTTTCTGAGCGAACATCCTATCAAGTAGTCTGCCCGCACTCTCCGCATCCCCTGAAGCAGCCTGCAAAAGAGAATCACGAAGAGTAAAAATCCTCTTCAAAAACACAGAGTCTCGAGAGTTAATATTAAAAGTCCATAGATCATCTCCCCTCAACAAGGCTGAGGCAGTAGAATCCTCTGCTAAGCCAGAACAACCTAAAACCTAATGGTCCAAAGGAGAGGAATCAGAGGGAAATGTCAAAGGAGAGCAGGATAAGGAAGCACCAGAAGAGGATGTCGAGGAGGAGAAAGATCATGAGATACTTGATGATAGCCATGATGTAACACCCTGGCCCCAGCGATGAGCTCACCCGAGGTCGGTGATGGAGATCTATTTGGCGAGATTTATGAAGATATTTCAAGAAGATTCGTTTAAGATATACTAGAAGATTTGAATTGTTGGTTAAGATTTGATAGTTAGTTATTTGAGTAATTTTTAATTCTTAATATATTAGAATATTTATTAATCATTTAGATAGATTTTATTTCCTTATTTTATTAGGATTAGGATATAATTCCTTATTGGATTATGATTAGATTTCCTTATCAGTTAGATTTGATTTCCTTGCTTGATTACGATTAAATTTGATTTTCTAGTTTGATTAGGATTAGAGATTTACTTTCACCCTACAAAAATTGTGATTTTGCTTCTCCGATTCAGTTTTTAGTTTTCAATTTAATAAAAATTTTAAGTTTGCTTTTCCTTTCAGTTTGATTATGTGTCTTATTTTATTTCGTATGTCCAATATAAAGAAAATGTGTCTTCTTTGATTTTATATCTTGTTCATTCCTTCATCGAGTCTCACCTTTAGATTTTCCTTTGTGTTTTGGGATAGTGGAAAAAATAAACAAGGGGGATTTGAATTATTAATATCAAACCATATCTATTCTAATCTTTCCATATAATATATTTCCTTATCCAAATTTTTAATTCTTGCCTACCAAATAATTCGGTAATTACCTTATTCAAATATCTCTTTATCCTTATTTTTCCTTCTTAATTACAAAGTAATTTTTTAATCACCTTATTCATATCTTTCCTCATATATTTTCTTACCAACATCTAATCATATGTTGTTTATCCATATATATCTATATTTATTTGTATCTAGATATTCATAAGTAAGAGTAGATCAATTCGAACACATGACTTGCTCGAGATTAATTTGCCTTGAAATGCCTGGTCGTCATCTTTTCCCCTGTACAAGATTCACAAACTCAATGTGGAACTACCCAGATAGAATCCAACGTCCCATCATCCATGAGTCACTTGATCCTCTTTAGACTAATGTGACCTAGTCTGAGATGCCATAGATATGTAAGATCCTCATCAGAATATGAAAATTTCATCTTTTAAGATTAAATAAGTTATATGCAGCATTCACGGAAGATTCATGCAAACAAGTTATGATATGAAGAGAGTCTTTTTGTATACCACAACAGATAATACTGTTATAGACATTGATAGAAACATGAATATCAATAATAACTAAAAATCCATCATTTATTAAACGGGACACAAAAATAAGGTTCCGCAAAAAATTTGGCAAATACCAAACATGTCATAAAACCAAAACTTTATTTTAAAAACATAATGTAACATCTCCAACTGCTGCTGCTGACACACGCGCAGCATAACCCATGGAGATCGTCAGCTCATCATTATTCAGCTACCTTGTCGCCTTGAAACCTTGCAAAGTGTAGCAAACTTGATCTATAGATCCAGTTTCCACTACCTACGAATGGGTAGAAAAAGATGCTAAACACGTTTCCGTCACAAATGCATATGACGTGCATTGTCCAACCCGCTTGGTTAGATGATCCTTCTTCCAGTGACCAGTTTTGCCACAACAGAAATGCTTGCCCTTCTTTCTCGGTGTCACATTCATCTTTTTACCAGAACTCTTGCTCCTAAAGGCTGTATTCATGAATTTCTTTCCACTCACCCCTTTAAGCTTAGCACTTTTACGAAGCATGGCGACTACAAATTGAAATCAAGACTGCTCTTTGAAGTTTCTGTCTTTAATTTCAATCTATGCCACGTATTCACCGGGCAAATGAAATTTATAATTGGAGATAAAACTAAGACCATGATCAACCTATTTGAGTTGGGATATCATTAACGAGTTCGTACTCAGGCAACATCAAAGCATTTGATGACAATTCTAACTTCATAAATTAAAATAACAATTTTTCATACGTACTAGACCCATGATGCAAGCCTTCTGCAACCTTTGTTATCTAATTTAAAATGATCCTAACGAACTTATGAATGAATAAAGTAAGCAGACTATGGTCGTGTAGATGTCCACTCACTTCACTATCCACTTCTCATATGTTTACAAGGTTAAATTTGGAAATCACATCTATTAGAACTTATTACAAAATAAAGTAATTAGGCTAAGGTCAAGTAGACATCTAATCACTCCACGACTCACTTTTAATAAGAGACCGCATTGTGGAGGTCTTTTTTATTTTAATTATGAAATCTCACTTAATCTTATTCTTTCAAAAGGTTCATATATGAACAAATTATTTTATGATCCATAAATTATGCACATCTAAGATTCCATCATAATCCCATCATGATTCCGAAATTTATAGAAAAAATTTAATACGTAAAATAAATCACATAAAGCATGCTTTGAACAGTAAATAATAAACCAGTAAGATGTTTTCCTATTACCTACAACATGCTTTAAAAATATATAATAAAAGCACTATCATGCTTTCCTATTATTTACTAGTGCACACATAATAAATCACATCATACAAGAATATAAAAAATAAAATAAAAATTCTCGTGTGCCCCCAGATGCAATTATACGGGATAAAAAATTAATCTATTACATATATTTCATTTAATTTAAAATCTGCAATTTTGGGTTGAAGAATGTTGTAGTTTTGGCAAAAATTTAGGGTTTCAAGCCCATAGAATTGTGAAATCCTAATTTGCAGCAAAAACCATTATTTACAGTAGCCCGAGCTGCCTTCTGGACCACGCTCGAACAACCCAAACCTTAGCCAGCACAACAGGTTGCAATCCCTAGCTTGTAGCTAAGGTTGTCATTGTCACCCCTGTCTAGCTGCTGCCCCGCTATAGTTTCAGCGCCGCTGCCACCTCTAGCTGCCCTAGCTTATTGAAGGGATTCGTGAACTGAATCACAAAGTCCGTTTGCCAAGGATCGTTAATTGGAATATCAAAAATAAATTGCTATGCCTGTGAACAATCCTAGCATGCTCCCATATTATTATGCATAAGAAGGTTATGCGGAATACCTGGATTGAAGAACGATGAAGAACGCGTGCGCGGAGATGCCCTTTGATCTTTCCCACGCACCAAGATTTAATTTCCTAACAGATTGAGGAAATTAATCTATGAAAATAAATAAGATATTTTCGAAAATAATGAGGAGAGAGAAGAAGAAGAATCCTCCTGATCTGATCTTCTGATCTGTATCCCAACTCGATCTGAAAATCTGGTGAAGATTATCTATCAGATCCTATGCCCGGTTGAGAAGCAGAATTTCCTCCTCGTATCTCAAACTCAATCGATCACCACAGCTCCCAATGCTCTGGTTTGCTGTGTGCAACTTGTGATCTTATGAGTTGTAGGTGTAGTGAGTTCTGAGGTACTGAGGCCTATTTATAGGAAATTCTTGGCTTCTATTGGGCTTGAGTTATCATGGGCCAGACCAGGGACCAGAATGCAAATAGCAAATAAGGCCTATCAATTAATTAATTCCCATATTCAACCCAGAATATAATTAATTAATTAATATTGATTCATGCCACCAGAGAATCAATACTGTCCTACCTATTTGCTACCACGTTTGAGAAACGGGTTGCATTGGACTCGATTTATCCCCACATTTAAGGTTACAGACATTCGTTAATTAATTTAAGCTCTGACAAGCTATTTAATTAATTAACATCTTTAATTCCTGAATCAATCCACTCAAACCTTTTCACTTATGCTTGAACTTAATCAGCCTGCAGGACTTTAGCATAACGAACCTTTTGAGCTGTTCAGGGAATGTCACCATCCTATACTGGATGTGGTTACCTAGTTCAGATACCAGACAGTCATACACAGATTGATGTCACCCAAGACTGCAGAAGAACAGGTTCAACTAGAACCTTTTCTACAACTCAAAGTGACATACAATATATGTATACTTCTGTATCCTCATATAGGTTTAAGATTCCATCGAGTCATAAAGATCTAGATTCTTTTAATGTCAGATAAAAGAATCGATCTTGACTTAGGTCCTCATCAATGTGTACCCCACACCAGCATACCAAGACATCCAAGATAAGATGCTTATCCGCATATGCTGCAGCCTACACCGACAGTTTATACTGGAACTGTCTCAGCTGTGATGACTATTTATATCTCGCTAGGTCAAACGATCCATACGATCTTCCGTGATCTTCTACACACCGTATGATCTCCCTATCGACGAGATAAGAGGATAATTGTGTTTGCGATACATGTTTGTTAATTCAGACAGGAGATGAACATACAACAATTATGATTCCCAGTATATTAACCAATAAACCTTGTGCATAATATACCAATCATAATGCTTTCAGTATATAAATCCATCAATCTCCCACTTATACTTAAAGCATTATACATATGCTTTCCAGAGTATAACGCGTCTAAACTAATCTAGCTATTACATCAAACATTCTACGTGGCTAGCTTTGCCCTCAGCCCAAGGCTAAGTACATGCATCTCGTAAACTTTCTGAGGCAGAGCTTTTGTGAATGGATCTGCTAGATTATCTTTCGTATCAATTTTCTCTATCAGCACATCACCCCTTGCTACGATTTCTCGTATAATATGGTACTTCCTTTCAATGTGTTTTGTTGCTCTGTGAGTTCGTGGTTCCTTAGAATTAGCCACAGCTCCCGAGTTATCACAATACACCGTGATTGTTCTGGGTAGCTGAGGAATCACGTCCAACTCCAGAAGGAAGTTTCGAAACCATACTGCTTCTTTCGAAGCTTCAGAAGCTGCCACATATTCGGCTTCCATGGTGGAGTCCGCAATGCACTTCTGCTTTGCACTCCTCCACGATATGGCCCCACCTCCCAATGTAAACACATAGCCAGAGGTGGACTTCTTTTCATCTCGGTCTGCCTGGAAATCTGAATCAGTATAACCCACAGGGCACAACTCATCACACTGATAAACAAGACAATAGTCCCTTGTCCTTTTCAAGTATTTGAGTATGTGCTTTACCGCGGCCCAATGCGCCTGTCCAGGGTTAGACTGGTATCTCGCTACCATGCCTACAGCAAAGCAGATATCTGGCCTCGTACATAACATTGCATACATGAGGCTACCCACGGCCGATGCATACGGCACGTTGCTCATCTCATCTCTCTCCTTTTGTGTCAACGGACACTGATCCTTGGAAAGATGTATGCCATGTCTGAAGGGTAACAGACCTTTCTTGGCATTATGCATGTTGAAACGGGCAATCACAGTATCCACATATGACCCTTGAGACAAGGTCAGCATCCTTTTATTGCGCTCCCTCAATACTTTTACCCCTAGGATGTATCCTGACTCCCCAAGGTCCTTCATATGAAACTGATCGAATAACCACCCCTTTATGCCCGACAATACTTCCACATTGTCGCCAAATAGGAGAATATCATCTACATAAAGTGCAAGGAATACTACGCTTCCGCTGACACACAGACGGTACACGCAACTCTCGTTTGAACATTGTGAGAATCCATAAGATTTAATCACTTCATCAAAACGGAGATTCCATGACCGTGAAGCTTGTTTAAGTCCATACAGCGACTTCCTTAGCTTCCAGACCAAATGTTCTTCACCCTTCTGCACATAACCTTCTGGCTGTTGCATATAGATGTCCCTACCTTCTTCAAGGTACCCGTTTAGAAACGCGGTTTTGACATCCATCTGCCAGATTTCTAGGTTCTTATGTGCTGCTATGGCTAGGAGTATTCGAATGGACTTAAGCATGGCTACCGGTGAGAAAGTCTCGTCATAGTCTACACCTTCTTTCTGACTATAACCTTTCGCCACCAGCCTTGCTTTGAAAGCTGTAATTTCCCCATTCAATCCTTTCTTTCTTTTGTATACCCATTTGCACCCTATGGCTCGATGGCCATCTGGAAAATCAGTTTTCTGGTATACATCCATAGCAGTAATGGACTCTATTTCAGAATCCATGGCGATCAGCCATTTGTCCGCATCTTTATCAGATACCGCCTCGTCATATGTCCAGGGATCGGTATCATCTAGTCCGTTTTCCGGGATCAAGTCAGAAGACTCTCCCACGAACATATACCTCTCGGGTTGGTGACTAACCCTCCCACTGCGACGAGGCATCTGAGCTATGTCAGTAGTTGGCAAAGTACGCGTTTGTCCCATACCTTGCATTAGTGGCAGTGTTGGTATATTCTCACCTGTTACAGGTGGATTTACCACTACACTGGGTTTTCCTGATGGAATTGCTTCTTTATTCTCAAGCTCGTGGAGAATAATTTCACTCTTGGATCTGTGGTTTCTTATATATTCGTCCTCCAAGAATCTCGCGTTGGTACTGACAACGACTTTCTGACTCTCTGGACAATAGAAGTAACCACCTTTCGTTTGCCTGGGATATCCTACAAACAGCATCAGCTTGCCTCTACTTTCTAACTTATCAGGTTCCTTTGTCAGCACATATGCTGGACAACCCCAAATCCTCACTCTGTTTAAACTTGGCTTTCGCCCATACCAGAGTTCCAGAGGTGTTTTAGGAACTGATTTAGAAGGTACCAGGTTAAGCAAATAGGCCGTTGTTTCCAAGGCATATCCCCAAAACAAAATCGGCAAGCTTGCATAACTCATCATCGACCTGACCATTTCCAAGAGAGTTCTATTTCTTCTTTCCGCTACACCATTTTGTTGAGGGGTTCCTGGTGCAGTCCACTGGGATGTAATCCCGTTATCTGACAAGTACTGCAAGAACTCGTTGCTGAGGTATTCCCCACCACGATCTGATCGTAGTGTCTTGATAGTCCTACCAAGCTTCTTTTCTACCTCAGTCCGGAATTCTTTGAATTTCTCAAAGCATTCAGACTTATGGCGAAGCAAATAGACGTATCCGAATCTTGAGTAATCGTCAATGAATGTGGCGAAATACTCATAACCTCCACGAGCTTGCGTGGACATTGGTCCACATAAGTCAGAGTGGATCAATTGTAACACATCCTCTGCTCGAGACTGACTTGCCTTAAAAGGCCTGGTCGTCATCTTTCCTTCTATACAGGACTCACAGATTGGATGCGGTACCACTTGGAAGGAATCCAAGAGCCCATCGCATGCTAATCTTTTTATCCTCTTTAGATTGATGTGACCTAGTCTCAAGTGCCAGAGATATGTTTGATCCTCATCGGAAGAAAACTTTCTCTTTAAATGATTATTATTATTAGATGAGTTTGCAACATTCACGGAAGATTTATGCATACAATCAATGATATAGAGAGAGTCAATCAGTTTGCCATGACAGATAACACCGTTATTACCAATGATAGAAACTCCACTATCAAAAATAACTAAATATCCATCACAAAATAACTTGGAAACTGAAATTAAGTTCCGCCGAAAAACCGGCACATATAAAACATCTCTCAAAATCAGAACATTATTTTCAAAGCATAAAGTAAAATCTCCAATGGCTACTGCTGAGACTCGTTCTCCGCTGCCCATTGAGATGGTAATCTCGTCATGCTTCAGCTGCCTTGTCGGCCTGAACCCCTGCAAAGTATAACAAACATGGACAGTAGCTCCAGTATCCACTACCCAAGAATGGGTAGAAACTGATGCTAAACATGTTTCCGTTATAAATGCACATGACGTACCTTGTCTACCCGTGCTAGGCACTAGACAATCTACTACACTTCGCTTGCGTTTGCATGGCCTTGTGATAGCCTCTGCCTGATCAGTCTCTTCTAACCGCTTAAGCAATTCCTTTGCCTCAATCATAGTCTTATCAAAGACCTTCATGAACTGAGCAAATTCTGAAGCTTTCTGGTCAGATTCCCATCGTTCTAGTGCCAAGAGTAACTCTGGAAGAGTGTACTTGCACCTGGCACCAAGGGACTCGATGAAATCACCATAAGAATCAGAGAGAGTGCATGACGATATTGACTTTAGCCCGACTAGTAATTCGTCCACCTCTCTTTCTGTACCTTCTCATGATTTCCATCATGCTGTCAAGATGCAGAGACAACGAACTTCCATCAGTCATCTTCTTGTAGACCAGGTCTTCCACAAGACTGTAACTGACAGTTCGTCTCACCTTCCCATATACCCTTATTAGATCCCTCCATATCTCAACAAAAGATTGGTACTGATCGTATTTAAGCCTTAGTTCTCTGGATAGAGTTCTCTTAATGAGAATGCTGGCAAACTCATCAGAGATCTTCCATCTTTCATAGAACAGTCGCTCATAACCAGTGCAATTCCAATACTTGGGAGATAAAGGATCCATATAGAGTATACGAGAATGATTTGCAATGTGGAGTATTTCCATGAAGCAAAACTTCCACTCAGGAAAATTCGGACCGGTTAAAGGATTTGATGTCAAGAGATAAATGATACGATGAATAGACATATCTGAAAACAATAAATTAAAAAACACCAATTAAAACATAGTCGCAGAACATTGAAACAATTAAATATTGAAACCTTATGATAAAGCAATATTAATGTTTCCTCCAATTTGCCTAAGTATTACTATTGCAAGCCACACATGTGGACGTTTACAACAAAACACTTAACCAGACTGCATCTTTCAATTCCAGTCCTTTAATTCCAATCCATGCCCGGGTTCCTTAGACAAATGGAATTAATAATTGGAGACTTACTTAAGACCATATTATCCTACTGAGCAGGGACTTCACATATGAGTTATACTCTGGACAATATCTAAGCTAGCTTACCACCAAAGCCAACCCTCCCATATAAGGACACACCCGATTCCTTATAATAAGGTTGTCTCATTTAATTCAATCCCTAGAGAACTTATGAAAATCCAATACGCAAGCTACACATGTAGACGTTTACGCATGAACTCCCACTTCTCACATGAAATAAATGTTTGTTTTAAGAAATCCTATCTATTAGAACTTATGAACAATGAATTAAGTAAGCTACACATGTAGACGTTTACCTTATAAATTATCCACTTCCAATAAAGGATCGCTTTGTGGAGGTCTTACTAAATTATGAGCTTAGTAATTTTTAGTTCATAAGGTTCAATTGCACAGATTATTTTATGTACCCATAATTATAACATTGCTAAAATTCTATCATGCAAAGCATGAACCCCGAATTTATAGTCATAATTAATTACATAAAATAAATCACATAGCATGCTTTAAAGCCATAAATAAAAGCAGTAAACGTGCTCTCTATTATCTACAACATGCTCATATGTTGCGCAATTAAATTAAACACATATATCATGCGAAGACAAATAATAAAGCAAATAAAATTGTCCTCGAGGCCCCATGATACAAAACAAAATAAATCTAACTATTACAAGTTGGAATTTATTTTTACAGATCTTCGACTGGGCTCCCACTACTTGAATTGAGATCTGGATTTATTTTCTGAACTTGGGCCTCCAAGATTTGATCCATCAGAAAATTGGACAACTGGGCCAGTTAACAAGATCGCGGCCTAGGCACACATTGCAAGCCCAATAGCCCGCGAGAACTCGGCCCGACGAGCCACCACCGGCGAAACACCATCGTCGGCGACCCGTCGTCGTCGTGAGGGCTCCCGGCATGCGCAACAGCCATGCACGTACGTGCATTGATGAAGTCCGCGATACCGCCTCCTACGACCGTTGCCCGTTTCGCATGCCGCCGCCCCGGCTTGCCCCGACCGTTGCCCGAACCGCCGTTCTACTCTTCTTCTCCTTCACCGGCCTCCGTGACTCACCGGAATTGCGCAAGATCGGAATCGGAGGCTCGCGCGAACCACGCAAAAAACCCTAGGGTTTTTGCACGTTCCGGCCGCGCGCCTAGCCCCCGTCGCGGTCCAGCCCGCGTCGCCGGTCCTCGAGCCACCGCCGCCACCTGCCCCGCGCCGACGTCGACCGAGGGAGGAGCCCCCGCGCCGGCCACCGGCGTGCGCGCGAAGAGTCGCGTGGGACCTGCGCGCGAGCGCGCGAGCCCTAGGGCTTGCTGCGTGTGCGCGCCCCCGGCGCTCCAGCCCTCGCACCGCCGTCCCGGCCGCCGCCTGACGTCCCGCCTCGCGCCATCGGCCGCGCCTGGGGTCGCCGCACCTGCGCTGGCCGGCATGGGCGCCGCGGCCTCGCCTGCGTGCGTATGCGCGCGCCGCGCGTGCTGAAACCCTAGGGTTTCCGCGCGCGGCTGCGCCGTCGCCGCCGTCAGCCGCTCCCCCTGCTGCCGTGCCCGCCGCCGTCGACCACCGTGCATGGCGCTCGCGCCGTGCTGGAGCTGTCACGCGTTGTGCGGCTGTGCGTTCTTCGTTCTTCGTGTTCTTCGTTCTTCGTTTTACAGATTTAATTTTGAAAATAAAATTACATGGGATAATTCTAATTACATTCTAAAATCCTAATCTAACCACGGATTTATCTCGTGGGTGAAAAACGAATCCATATAAATGGGCGGATTAACCCGAGGAACCACGAGGACGAAAAACATAAGATCAATCCATAAACCATCCATTGCATGCAATCAATAATAATAATCATGCATGTTCATAGGCAATATTATTTTTCCAATAGAGCCAATTAAATAACCTGGCTCTGATACCAATTGAAAGGATTCGTGAACTGAATCACAAAGTCCGTTTGCCAAGGATCGTTAAT